>CM038215.1:282107856-282218788 GCA_021442155.1 Cymbidium sinense | reverse complement strand
TTTTGGATAGATCTAAAGCTGAATATATGGAGTTAATTTTAGTTGTAGAAGCTTTAGTGGTGATGTTGTGACCTTTTGGGTGATCAAGTCATTAAAAGGTGAGTGTTTCATATATCTAGGCTCTATTGTTCAAAATGATGGTGAAATAGATGGAGGTGTTATTAAAATTCAAGTTGGATGGTTGAAGTGGAGGAATGCATCGGCTTTGTTGTGATAGAAAAGTACCGAGACTTAAGGAAAATTTTATAAGATGGCGGTAAGACATACAATGATTTATGGTGCAAAATGTTGGCCAAAAAAAGAGAAGTATAAGACTAAGTATTGCAAAGATGAGGATACTTAGGTGGATGAGTGGCTTTACTCTTAGAGATAAAATGTGAAATGAGTATGTTCGGGAAAAAGTTGAAGTAGCTCCAGTGGCAGATAAGTTTAGAGAGAGTCGCCTTAGATGGTTTGGCCACATAAAACGTCAGCCGTCCAATGACCCGATTAGGAGAGTAGATGTACTAAATTTGTCGTATGTTAAGAAAGCTAGAAGTAGACCTAAAAAGACTTTATCAAGATGTATAAAAAATGAACTTAGTTTATTAGAATTAAATGAGAATTTGACACATTTTAGGACACAATGGAGAAGAAGGATTCATGTAGCCGACCCCACATAGTGAGATAAAGGCTTGTTGTTGTTGTTGTATAAGCATACCAAAGCACATAGAATATACCATTGTTGTATATTCACAATATTTACATCCTACCCCCAACATTGATGGCAGCATTACTAGCAGTCTCCCAAAGACCGGGAGCACCATCACCACCATTAATTGCCGCGTATGAGTCAGGAAGTAAAAACATCAAAATTCTGCATGAGAGAGCTACATAGAAAAATCTTCTTACACCACGAAATGGTGCTTGAACCTCACTGATAAGCTTGAGATCCCTTCGAAATCCATATCCAATGTCTTCACCTCCAACTCTAGCCTATAAACGAAGTCATGAAAAGTGATAAAAATCAAGAAAAGAAATGAAGAGAACCTTCATGAGAGTGACATTACAATTATTCACGAAGATGCCACATTACAATCACCTCTTTTTCGATCTTTGGGTGAAAAGTGGGGCTTGAGAAGATTGTAATCTCTCAATGCAGTTAGCAAGCAATCTGCAGCTTTCTTTCCTTCACCCCTACAAGAGATTGAGCAAAATACATGAATTTGATCAGTAATAATTCAAACATAGATCAACCATTGTGTAACGAATTCAAGATTGAAAAACAAAGAAAAAAAAAAAATAACCATGTTTTAGATCAACATCAACTCATTAAATTGCACCTACAAGAAGAATCTTTGAACCTAAGAACTCTACATTTTTGGTTTATGTTACAGAATGGAAGGCAAAAGTAAAAAATGACAACTATCTTAAGAAATGAAGAGGAGCGTGAAAACTTTTCCACTTCGATAGTGAAATTGTGGCTCCCAGAGACACATATTATGAATTCAAATCATGAAACAACTACATTAGATTAACGACAATGGATTAATTAGATCAAATACTTTCCTTCTTGTGGACAAACACAACGAAACATAGCGAGGCTAATTAGCTTTCATGAATGCACATAAATGACATTTGAATGCCACAAGAAAAAGAAAATAAAGAGAATGCACAATGGGCCACAAGAAAGATGCAAGCAATCAAGATAACATCTGTTGTTGTTGGCCCATTAAAAAAAATTAAAAGTAAACAAAATCATGTCTCCCATGTAACTTGCAACCAACCCATATCTAGCCTTGTTAGCCTTGCCACACTTCAAAGCGCCCTACTTGCTCTCTCTTCTCTCGATCTCTAAAGCCTAAAATCGAGGTTGATTTCTAGTAGAAAAGCATTAAGGTTTATATGAGAATAGATTATTATGAGATAAATATTATTTTGAGGTTAAATTGAGATAATTAACATAAAAATTAAAAATATAATTTAAAATTATTTACAAAATAAAAAAATTATGGATTGATTGATTCGAGGATATTTGCCACTAGTTTAGCAAGATATGCAACTTCTAATTCAAGAAATGAATATTTTTTAATCTTTTTGTGTGCATTAAAAAATAAATTATATTTATGAGTGAATTACATTAAAATTGTTTATATTGCAGGATACAAAATTACAACTTACTACTCTATTTAAATGATCACATATAAATTTTCATAATATGAACTAACAATTAAATGTATCATAATTATATAATATTTTATCAGTTGATGATGCATAAAAAATGTATCGATATATATATATAAATTGTTCATTTATATATATAGTTAACCAACAATTTTATAAAAAATGTTTATTTAAATGATCAAGAATAAAAATATATTGAGCTTAAGAAATATCATATTATGGGAAGATAATTAGAGCGATGTATTTATGATACTTCTACAAGTAGGACAAAAGGGTCTCATATAAAGACAAAAGAATCTTCAATGTGGTTTAATAATGATAATGGCAAGTTTTACTTAAACTCTGTTGAACTTTATGATATAACGATAATGGCAAGTTTTACTTAAGCTTTGTTGAACTTTATGATATATATTATGTGGTGTGGGTCTACACTCACTATCCTGTGATGTCGATAAATCTAGACAACTATAAATGATGTGTTTAAGGCAAAAGTGAAAAATATAATATGATGAAAATAAGTAAGCAAACAAATGAATTGATGTAAGTAAATTAATATGTAAGCAGATATATCATTCACTAGCATAATACACTAAAAAAATCTATAATTGGCATTATAGTATTATTCCTTTATGCGGGCAAACTAATGTTAAATCTCACGCCACCAGATTTTAATGTTCAATATTATATTGTGTATAAAAATATTAAATTTTATGATTAAATCCAATCATGATTATTATACATGTTGCTTACTACTCTTGATTATTTGAATTTTATAATAGAGTTTTTTATTTTCTTGAGGCTCATAGCTCACTAGATGATTACTCTATTTTTTTTAAGGATAAAGAAAAAATAAGATTGAAGCTAAGTAAGAATCAAATTAAATTTTATTATCATATTTGATAGGTTGTTAATGTAAGATATGATCAGTGTTGACTTATGCATTAAATGAAGTTTAGTATTTTGCAAATGAATCTTGAGGTTTATTAGATGCCCTATAGATATATAAATGGAATGTATGAATTACTATTATTTACTTCCACTGGTTTAATTTTATTTTGGGTTCATTTAGCTGATTGGGCTTATCACTCACTCAATTATAATAAGGAGAATGTTAGAATGAATGTTGGAGTTAAATTCAATCAGTTGAATTGTACCCACCTCTATTACATTATACATCAATTTTAGGAAAGAGAAAGTGATGTCAAAGCATTTAAATTTTGAAAATTTATAGTGAGATCTTGATTAGATTTAGTGTTATCAACAAAGAAAATTGAAAATGATATGATCACTCTGACATTGGTGAGTGTAGTCTTTTTTTTTAAATGAGTTAGAAACAAACTTATAATGGTATATAATATATTTTACATAATATAAAATGCATTAATGTGAGTATATGAATAAATTAATATATAAATGCCATGATATGAAAAATTACAAATAATATTTTGGGAGTAAAAAATAATGAAAATTCTCAATGCGAGCAATAATGTATTTCAGAAAATATTAGCAAAATATGCACAAAAGAAAAAAAAAATGAAAAAAATGTAAGGAAAATAATGCAAATACACATGTAATATTTTACAAATAATGTGTTTGCACAACTGTGTACATATTTAGCAGAAATAATACAAATTATACCAGCTTATTTTAAACCCACCTCTATTTAAGAAAAGTATCTTGAAATGGATAATGAAACATGAAAGATCTAAGAGATCCATTTACAAGATCATTTCAAAAACCTACGTTCCTACTAAGGACCATCTTTTTTATTTATGTAATTTTTAATTTTCTTATAGAAACTCTATGTTTGAAATTTTGCATTTAAAATTCAAAGCATGACATGGTGGTTGAATCCACATAAAATAATAGCATGTGAAATGGATGGATGTTATAAAATAATGAGGCAATTTAATGCTTCACATTAATATGGTCAACAACCTTTCCCTCTATGTTTTGAATTCTTTTCTTTTGAAAGAATATTGTAATGGCTATAAATAGCCCTCTTGCTAGAATGAAGGAGATCTTTTGGCAATTATAAATTATTGAGTTATTATTGTGATTTGAGAGCTTGGTAGTCAAACCTTGGCAATCCTTGGTGGGAGCGTTAATTATCCAACATATATTCTTCCCTCACCTCCAATACCCAAGTTCTCTCAATCTCATCAAAAGAAAGAATGTCCACCTCCATCAAATTTGGTATCATAGCAGTCGGGAAGGAGCAAATTTGGTCAAAGTTTGCTTCAACAAAGGGAATCTCAAGTGGTGGACTTGTTTTCAAACTTGAGATATAACACCGTACTTGCGAAGCACCCATTAATCCGACTTAGACATTGTTTTCTAGTTCGTTGGAAAAATAAGCCACCAGCTGAAGACACGTGGTTAACCCGTGCTGATTTGGAGACTTTAGCCCCACAATTAGTAGAAGATTTTTTAGATTTCAACTCTATGGAGCAGTGTCCAATTGAGCCCAAGGGAGTTGATGTAGAACATCATGAGGATCCAAAAATTAGAGCTCAAGATCCATTTACAAAATCTCAAGCTAAAGCCCAAGAAAATTCAAGAAAGAAAGAAGGCTTAGCCCATTGTGCTAAAGCCCAATCTATGATTTCATCTTTTTATTTATATAATTTTTAATTTTCTTCTAGAACTCCATGTTTGAAATTTTGCATTTAAAAATTCAAAGCATGACATGTGAGATGGTTGAATCCACATAAAATAATAGAATGTGAAATGGATGGATAGCATAAAATAATGAAATAATTTAATGCTTCACATTAATATGGTCACCCACCTTTCCCTCCATATTTTGAATTCTTTTCTTTTGAAAGAAGCTTATAATGGCTATAAATAGCCCCTCTTACTAGAATGAAGGAGATCTTTTGGCAATAACAAATTATTAATTTATTCTTGTGATTTGAGGGCTTGGTGGCCAAACCTTGACAATCCTTGGTGAGCTAGTTATCCAACAAATCTTTTCTCTCACCTCCAATACCCAAGTTCTCTCAATCTCATCAAAAGAAAGAAAGAGCCACCTCCATCAATTTAAGAAAGGAGTAATTGTTAAAAATGTTGAAAATTGGATAATCAAAATTGAGGAAATCTTGAATGGATGAAATGCCCCAAAAACATATGGGTTTCTCTGGCAATTTATGTTTTGAAAGTGAGGCAAAATATTGGTAGAGAGGTCAATATTTGGAAAAATTCGAAGGCAGGCTTGCAAAGTTGATCACATAGGAAATATTTGAACCAACCTTCGGAGATTGATATGCCCCTCCTGCAAGTTAGGCAATACAAGAAAGTTTTGTTAATTTGACATAGGAGTCAAAGTCATAATTCAGTAGGAGATAAAGTATAAATCATTATCTAGATATACTCCACAACTTGTCAATACTCCTGGTGAAAAATGTTATAAATTGTTTAAAAGATAGAGAGACCAATTAAGACACTTTAACTCTTTTGTGCATCAAAAGTTTTGTTGAAGAATTAGTGTTAGGTTCTTAGAGCAAGATATATAAATGGTGTGATGAAAATGGAAAACTAGTAATAAAAAAAAATATTTGATGATAAAAGTGTATCATTTAAAAAGAAGAAATTTATTCAAGGACAACAGCAGTAGTAACAACATGATGGTCTACGTATGATACCAACTTGTGCACATGTTACATTTAAGAAAATATTTGTTAAATTCTATAAAATCTTATTTATGTGGTGATTCATATACAAGAGATATTATCCTAAAACATTAAAGGAGGCAAAAGAAATGAAAAGTTTTCAGATAATAAGTAACATAGAGATGTAAAGTCTATAATAAATAAACACATATTCAAGAAAAAAATGAATCATCTAGAGGCAATACAAAAATAAAATCAGCTCGAGATTTTGCTTTAACATTTCAAATAGCTAAAGAATCTTCTAAAGTAGTGACAAATATGATTAGTATCTCAGATTTCATTGTTAGAATAGTTTTTTTTTATTTAAGTGCATCATAAAATTAAGTGTTACAGAGATATGGATGCTCACGTAGATGAGTGGCTATACTCTTAGAGATAAAATGTGAAATGAATATATTAGTGAAAAAATTAGAGTAGCTCCAATGGTAGATAAGATTAGAAAGAGTTATCTTTAGATATTTTGGTCACATAAAGCATCAATCGTATGATGACCCAGTTGAAAAAATAGATATATTAGACTCACCTTATGTTAAGAAAGATAGAGGTAGACCTAAAAAGACTTGATTATGATGTATAAAAAATGACCTTACTTTATTAGAATTAAATGAGAATTTGACATTTAATAGGACACAATAGAGATGAAGAATTCATGTATACCATAGTGAGATAAATGCTTGTTATTGTTGTTGTTGTTAGAGTGCATCATATTCTTTTATATCCCTATCTGAAAAATTATATTTAAACATATTTATTCTACTCTTGGTGTGAGCATTAAATTACCTTTGGTGATTGCATGTTTGCTAGCACTTTATATTCAATTGACATTATGATAGCTCGTAGAACATTTAGATCTGATTTGATTATATTATCTTTAACAAAATTTGAGGTGATTTTGAGTATGAATTGATTAGTAAAATATTATCCTACTATTAAATGTTAGAAGACAAAGCTCGATTTAACTTGTCTAATGATAAGGTATTTTACTTTCAATGCAAAAGAGTAATAACATCCATGATTATTCAATTAAAAGAATGCATAAAAGTGAATGAATTAATTTTTTAGCCAAATTAGAAGCTACGAAAGTTGCTAATGGTGATATAAATAATATTTTAATGGTGAATGAATTTGTTGATGTATATTTCGGAGGAACTTATCGAGTTGCCACCATAGAGGGAATTGAAGTTTACAATTGAGATTCAACTACAAATGGCATCTATTGTGAAAACTCCTTGTAAAATGGCTACTAAAGAGTTGCATAAATTTCAAAGTTAATTATCGAATTGATTGAGAAGAGTTTCAGACCCATTACATCTTGTAGAGTGTACCTATTTTACTTATTAAGAAAAGGATAGTTTGATGTGACTATGGATTGACTACAGATGACTATTAAAATAAATATCTTCTTATAAATAATGATTTATTTAATCAGCTAAAAAGAGCTTTTGTATTTTCACAAATTGATTTGAGATCTAAATATTATCGAGTTAAAGAGAAAAAAGTTATATTGAGAAGATAGCATTTGGCCTTATGTGTGAATATTATGAATTTTTTTATTATGCTTTTGAGTTGACAAATGCTCTAGCAATATTTAAATATAGAATTTTCAGACTTTATCTTGATCAATTTGTAATAGTATTTATTAATGATATACTAATTTATTCTAAGAATGATGATATGATCATGCTAGACATTTAAGAACTATCTTGGGATTATTGATGGAGCACAAATTATTAACTAAGTTCTCTAAATATGAGTTTCACTGAGAAATGTTGCTTTCTTGGTACATATCATTATTGGTTAAGGTATATTAGTTGATCATAAAAAATAAAAGCAGTAGTTGAATGGCTAAGACCAACTAATGTGATAGAGATCAGAAGTTTTCTACGATTAAAATTTATTATAAAAGATTTGTAAAAAAGTTTTTACAAATTGCACTGACTTTATCTAAATTAACAAAAAAAAATATTAAATTTGAATGGATAGAAAAATGTAAACAAAATTTTCAAGAACTTAAGATATGTTTAACATCGCACGTGTTGAGTCTATCAAGAATTGAGGGATTTTAAGCAATGCTTCCTTAAAAGAGTTGAGTTATGCTTTGATGAAAATAAAAGGTTATTGCATATGCTTTCAAGTAATTAAAACCACATGACAGTGTCTAACACATGATTCAAAATTAGTTGCAAAATTTTATTTTGAAAATCTAGATATTTTTTTTATAGAGGAAGATGTGAAATATTCAATGATCATAAAGTTTAAAATATATTTTCACACAAAAGATGAAGTTGAATTTGAAGCAGAAGATGATTAGAATTAATAAAAGACTATGATCTTGACATACAATATTATCCAAAAATAAAACTAATGTGTGATGCATTAAATTAGAAAATTTGTAGGGCATGCAAGGCGATCAAAGATATGGAAACCATATAGCTAGAAGATAGAATGCAAAATGATCAAGACACATGTAGTTTCTATAAAATGAATATTCATCCCAATCTTGGAAAAGAATCAAAATGCACAAAAGATTAGTAATAGATATTAAAGTTGATCGATCAATGTGACAAAAAAAAAGATCTCAACATAAGAAAACAAGGTGTAATTAGAAGTAACTCACACTTATGGGTACGAAAAATATCAAGTTTGATTCAAAAAAATTTATATGAAGCTCATAACTCATGGTATTCAATTCATCCAGAAAGTATAAAAATATACAAAGATTTAAAAGTATTATTTTGGTGGCCTAGAATGGAAAAAAAAATGTAGCCAAATATAGTGATATGCTAGTCATTGTCAATACTAGAGGGCAAGTGAAAATACATAGCAATAGATTTCATAGGTTTTCAAGCAAGGGCATGATTATAATTGGATTGTAATTTATAGATTCACAAAGTCGACACTTTCCACCATTCATGATTTTATAGAAAATTAACAAGATTATTAGTGAAAGAAATTATCAGATTGCATCGAATTCCTAAAATCATTGTATAAAACATAAATGGCAGGTTTACATCTAGATTATGAAAAAATATACATGAAAGTTTGGGTATCAAATTGCATTTCAGTGTAGTATTTCATACACAAACAAATGCCAATAAAAAAAGGCTATTCAATTGTTGCTAAAACTACATATTTTGGACTTTGAAGGTATGTGGGAAGATTACATTCCATTGATAAAATTTTGCTTATAATAATAGCTATCAATCCAACATTAAAAAAGGCACCCAATAAAACATTATATTGTAGAAAATGGTGAACTCTAATGAGTTGGCTTAAAATAAGGAGAGATAGTTGATGGATCCACAACTAGTTGACCAAACCATTGAGAAAATCAAGATTATCAAAGACACATTGAAGGTTGTCTAAAATCATTAGTAAAAAATTATGATCATAAGTATAAATGATAGAATTTGAAGTGAGTAAATTTGTATACTTAAAATTATACATATGAAACCCATATCTATATTTGGACAAAAGCAAAGTTGAGTCCATATATATTAAGCCATTTGAAATTATAGAGAGAATTGAAAAAGTTGCTTCTGATTAACGTTGAGATCTGCACAATATTTTCATATATATGCTCGAAAATAGGTTACGGATAAGAAAGTACCACATAATAAAATTGAAGTACAAAAAGATCTAACATATACAAAAGAACCAAAAAAGGATAGTAGATTTTGGTGTTAATAAATTAAAAAATTGACAAATTTCTTATACAAAAGTGAAGTGAAAATCAAATAAAAAAATGCAACATGAAAAAAAAACTTCCAATAAAATTCTCATTGTTTAACGACTTATGAAAGAAGAATTTCAAAGATGAAATTCTAATAAGGAAAAAATTACTACAAATTTGGAAATTATGATATGAAAAATTCTTCTTAAAATTATACCTCATTTTTTATACTTTGAAAATGAACAAACATATTTGTTATAAAATTCTATATTTTCAATCATTTTAATACATGAATTATATATATAAATTGAATTAATTATAAATTAAGTAAATAATTAAATAATTAATAAAATGTTCTAATTACATCTTATCCATTAACATTCCTCAAGCCTTATCCTGTTATGGTATAAAATAGAAGAAAAGGCAAGGGGCGCGAGTTAGGTAACATAAAAGAAAAGGCGGAGAAGAAGAAGAAAAGGAAGAGAAGGAAAAAGATGAAGATGAAGAGGAGAAGAAAGGAAGGAAAAGTGTAAAATTACGAATTAAGGTAAGAACTTTATTTTTTGCATTTTTTTTGTAAATGAAGGTAGAATTCTTATTTTTCAGCCATTTTCTTAAATTAAGGCCAATTTGCACTAGGCAGTATTGAGGCTTCTATAAGAGGAATTATTTTAGTTAAAATTTTACTTTGAGATTAAATTGAGATGATTGAGTTAAATTAAAATTATAATTTCAAATGAAATTTGTTTATTAAGATTATTTACAAAAGAAGGAATTTATGGATTGATCGATTAGAAGATCAATGTCAATTAAGTAAAATATACAACTTCTAATTCCATAAACAAATATTCTTTTTAGACTTTTGCAGGTGCATTAAAGGTTAATTATATTTATTGGCGAATTGCATTAAAATTCTTCATATTGCAATATGCATAGTTACAACTTACTATTCTTGTTGAATTATAACATAGAAATTTTGATAATATGAGTTTATAATTAAATGCATCATAATTCTATAAATATTTTATCAATTGATGATATTTTAAAATAATGCATATGATATATATAGTTGCTTAGCATATTTTTTAAAATAAAATAAATATTTATTTAAATGATCAATGATGAAAATATATTGAGCTTTAAAAATGACATATTACAAGATGATGAGTTGGCAATGATATGTTTATGATAGCAGTATAAGTGGGAGACAAAAGGGACCCTTATGAAGACAAAAGATTGCTCAATATGGTTCAATAGTGATAATGTCTAATTTCAATTGGGTTCTATTGAACTTTATAATATTACATTAAATGGAATGAATCTATAGCTCTCTATCTTATGATAACCAACAAACCTACACAATTATATATGGCATATTATAAGAAAAGTGAAAATATATTATGATGAAAAAAGTAAGAAAATGAATGAATTCAACAACAATAACAACAAGCCTTAATCCCACTAAGTGGAGTGGAAACATGAATCCTTGTCTCCATTGTGTTATTATGTGTCAAATTCTCATTTAATTCAAGTATACTAAGATCATTTTTATACATCTTAACCAAGTCTTTTAGATCTACCTCGTTTCTTAACATAAGGAAAATCTAATGCATCTACTCTCTCTAATTGGGTCATTGCTTTATGTGGCCAAACCATCTAAGGCGACTCTCCCTAATCTTATCTTCCTGGAGCTACTCCAACTTTTCCTAAACATACTCATTTTGCATTCTATCTCTAAGAGTAAAGCACTCATCCACAGCATCCTCATCTCTAACACTTAACTTAGTCTTATGCTTCTCTTTTTTTCATTACGCACCATAAGTCATTGCTTCTTACCACCATCTTATAAAATTTTCCCTTAAGTTTAAGTAGAACTTTTCTATCACATAATAGGTGGATGCATTCCTCCACTTCAACCATCCAACTTGAATTCTACTAATAACATCTCCATCTATTTCACCATCATTTTGAAGAATAGAGCCTAAATATCACAGATATCACTCTTATTATTGACTTGATCACCTAAAGTCACTATCACTAAAACTTCTACAACTAAAATTACACTCCATATTCAGTTTAAGATCTACTTAAGCGAAAACCTTTAGACTCTAAGTTGACCTCCATAATTCAAGTTTACATTTGGACTCCTCTCTAGTCTTATCAACAAGAAGAATGTCATCAACAAAATGCATACAAGGTACATCTTCTAGTAAATGCCTCGTAAGAACATCCATAACTAAAGTAAAAAGATAAGGGCTTAATATTGATCCTTGATGTAATCCAACTGAAATAGGAAAATATTTTGTCAATCTTCCTTGTGTTTGGACACAAGTAACAGCTCTAGTATACATATCCTTAATGACTTGAATATAACCAATATTAACTCCTTTCTGTTCTAGAACTCTCCAAAGAACATCTCTTGAGAATTTATCATAAGCTTTCTCTAAATCAATAAATATCATATGTAGATCCTTCTTACTTTCTCTATGCTTCTCCATCAAACCTCTTATGTATAGCATTCATAGTAGATCTACATGAAACCAGATTGTGAGAAACTTACATCACATAACTATGCTCAATTACTCTCTCCCATAATTTTAATGTACATTAACTTAATTCTCTATTGCACTCTTGTCTATAAATCTTAAAGAATACAAACTATTTCTCTATCGGCATCTTTTAGTCTTTAAATTAACATTAAAAGATTTGTAAGCCAAGAAATTCCTTAATCTCTAAACATGTTCATCCGAATATTATCGGTTCTCTTGCTTTTCCATTTTCTTTAAAACTACTAACTTTACTTATGATAAAATGAAATTCATTTTCTTTGTATCAAGGTTGCTAAAATCAATCGTACTTCTGATCCTTCATTGAAAAATTTATCAAAATACCTCATACCTATTTTCAATATCTTTTCTAAGAAAAGTACTTTATTATTTTCATCCTTAATACCCTCACTTGAACTATGTCTTTACTTCTCTATCTCTTTGGTTGGCTTTATCGTCTTTCACCTTCTTTGGTATCTAATCTATTGTATAAATCACTAAAAAAATTTTTTACATCATATATTATTTTCTTAGAATCTCTAGACTTTATATCTTTTCCAATTCTCCGAGTTTTTACATCTAAACCAAGTTTTATAACAATGCTTCTTATTTCTTATCTTTTCTTGCACACTCACACCACTATTCTTATTAGAAGCTTTTCTTTTGATTCTCCAAGCACATCTTTAGCAACTTACTTAATTTCACTTGATATTTTTCCCACAACGTTAGCTTCCTTATGAACATCCCAAATTCTAATTTCTTGTAGCTTGCTCTTAAAATATTTTTATTTGTGTTCTTTTAAGTTTCTCCATCTAATCCTAAGATAATAAATTAGTTTATTTTTTCTCTTACAACCTTTCATCTTAAAATCTAAAACTAATAGTCGATGTTGGGTACTTAAAATTTCACTTGGAATGACCTTAAAATGAATGAATTAATGTAGGTAAATTAATTAACTAAGTAGGTACATCTTGATTAGCATAATAAACTAAGAAAATATATAATAGGCATTATAATACTATTCCTTTATACAAGCGAATTAATGTTAAATCTCATGACACTAGATTTTTTGTTGTGTTATAATTTATAGAAAAATATTACATTTTATGATTATGTGCAATCATGATAAGCATAAATATTGTTCTTGATTATTTAAATTTTGTACTATAGTTACTTTATCTTAATGAGGCTCATAGTTCACTATATGATTACATGATTTTTTTTAGAAAAATAAAATAAAGTTGAATCAAAGTAAGAATCAAGTTAATCTTTATTATCATGTTTGATTGATTAATATGAGATATTATCAGTAGTAAGGTATCTATTAAATGTATATATAAATCTTGAAATTTATTAGATGGTTGTTATGCAGATATATGAATGGAATGTAGAGATTCCTTTCACTTACTTCTATTGGCTTAAATTGATTGAATGGACTATATGGATTAACAATTCATTAAAAATTAAAATTTAAAGTTGAATCTAAGTAAGAATCAAACTAAATTTTATTATCATATTTAATAGGTTGTTAATAGATATGATCAATGCTAAAGTATGAATTAAATGAAATTTAATATTTTTTGTAAATGAATTTTGAAATTTATTAGATGTTACGCAAATATATGAATGGAATGTATAGATTGTTTTCATTTACTTTTGTGTGGATGATAATGAGGAATTATATATAATTTTGGACACATTTGGGTGATTAGGTTTATCACCCATTAAATTTTAATGAGGATACCATAATGGGTTTTCTGATGGATTCAATCAATTGAATCGTACCCACACTGTTTTACGTCATTAGATTTAGGAAGGGGAAGACATAGTGGGCGTGATAATGATATTAACATGCATATCACTCTAAATAAATAAATATAATTGCAAATACTTTAAACAAGAAAACTTGTGACAATACAAAGTGGCTAGATACTCAAGAAGAAGAATTGAATAAAGAAATAGATTGACTAGAATTAATAGTAGTCAAACTTACTAATGAAAATTTAATATTATTAAATCAAATGATAATATAATCCACCCTAAAATATAGGGAACATGATACACTATCACATAATGTGGAGCTTAGAAAATCTCATGTATGATGAGAACCATCAAATTAAAGAGAACAAGATTGATGGTGATGAGCTATTGAGATATGAAAGTCAAATATGCCTTCTAAATGTTGATAATCTAAAAAAATTGTAAATAAAATACATTATTCATGTTATTTTTTTTTTCTAGAAAATGATAAGATGTATCAAAACTTAAAAGATATTTTAATAGTTAGTTTTAAATCCAAGTGTGGCGAAGTTGTTGTTAAGTGTCCTACTTATAAAAGGGTTAAAGTCAAATATCAAAAGTCAAGTGGATTACTACAATATTTTTCTATACTATAATAAAAATGAGATAAAATTGCTATGGACTTCATAGTTGGATTATCAAGGTCAAGCTAAAATCATGATGCTATTTGGGTAATCATTGGCAAATTGACTATTTGCATATTTTCTCTCGATCCAACAAAATGGCTCTATTGAGAAATTGGTAAAATTTATGCGGATGAAATCATTAGATTACATGAAGTACCAAATATATATTTGGAGTGCTATATATATATATATATATATGTAATTGCCCTGAATTATTTATCAAATATGAAGACTTCTAGTCATTAATGAGATTGATAATACATGCCTCATCATTTTAGCAGTACTTCTTTCCGTGAATGCACGAAACTTGGTCTCTTCTTCTAGATTCTTCCTTAGGCACAAAATGAGAAGAATTGAAGCGGTTTAATTTAAAGTCTATTGTAAATTATAATAATATCTTTTAATCTCAAATACATCTGTGTCACAATCCTAATAATCATTTCTCGATCCATTCTTCTCAATTTTCCCACACTTTGCTTCTTATCATTTTAATTTATGTCATTCTCGCTTAAGAAAAGAGAGAAAAATGTAATCTATATCCAGAAAACCATGATGATGATTGAAATCTGATGCACTATGCAAGAACTGAAACTTAGTATAGTTTGATAAGTTTTCATACCTTGAGCTTCTTTGGGTGCATGGCGCATTGAACAAAGGAGCTTCCACGAGGTCTTTGCGTGAAGGCGAGCTCGTGATGCTAGCCATCAAACTATTTGAACCATTTGATGCTTGACAAGCCGTGATTCTCGATGTTGAATCTTTGGGGGCGTCGTTGAAGGCTTTCAATCCAACAGCCTCATGAGAACCAGCGAAAGGATTGTGCTTCTTTTCACCCAGATTATTTCTGACATCTTCAACCAAAAATTTTCAAATCGAGAAAGTAGATTAAATGCAATGTTATGTTCTAATAATGCATAAGATATCAAATAAGTCTTAGAAAATTAAATGGTTTAGGTGATTCAAAAGGCACAACAGGAGTTTTGTTGCATTTGGGAATCGAACATATGGGGTTGTTTGTTTGGTTTGGTTGATCTACTTGGATGTCGATTGCCTTTAGTCGATAATATATGTTTTAGTTTCATTATATTTAAAGATATCTACTTGACGTAATTTGTGAGTGTATGAACTTCTAAGATGTCAATGGCCATAAGTACATGTTGTTGCCCAATTTAGAATTCTATCAAAATCGATGTCTTAAACATGTTTGTCAATCTTAGTATTTCAATATAGCACTCATTATAATAGTAAAAATCGATATTTTTTTACAATAACAGACAACCCCTATCTATAATAGAAGCACAAAAAACTCACGAAGATGCATAAAATCCTAGAACTATTCTATTTTATACCTAGAGAGCATAAGGTGTGATGCATCATAAAGTCCCTTAGAACAAACTCATCAAGCAGATTAGCGATAACATGCCTTTTGAACCTGGCTTGAGCTTTTAGGTTTTGGCACATTAATTCTGAATTTCCAACATACTCTACAATTATCTATCGTGATAATGGGACGTGATTTAGAATTATCCTACTGAATAATTATTAGCCGGTAAAGAAAGAAAATTAAGTGAGAAATTGTATGAAGTAGCAACTGCATTACAAAACACTACCAACAAGGGAACAAGCAGTTAAAAAAGAGCAAAAAAGAACATAGGGTAGCAATAAAAAAAGCATAAAAGAAGATGGGGTAGCTTGAATGAAATGAGATCAAGTACTATGACCTTGTGATTTGTTAGATAGAACAGATGGTTGGGGCGTTCGGGTTCTTTATATAGTCAAGGGTGCAAAATCGACCTCACAATCTGTCTCAATAATGCTAATTGCGAACTAGGCTTTGTTTCCACAATATCTATGTAATACGTCTTATTATTATATGGAACCATGATCACATGTAGTCAAGCAAGAGTAGTTCCTCAATGTCCTTTCCAAGTTCCAAGAAATATGGATTTTACTAGTTTAAGCGAGAATCTTCCGGATATATCAAATAAGCCAGCAGTGGTCAAACCTACATGGCCTTGGGATTTGAAATATCTAAGAAGTCTTTTTGTCTGTCAACTTGACATATGTTCCCCTTGTAGAGTAGCACTCTTGATTTGCACAATGTCCCCTCTTGCAAAAGCAAATTTTGCATCATCTAAGCATTTAAAGAAATCCAAGATCAGCATGAGGTACCATTTTATTCAAGAAGAAAAGGAGACAGTTCAAGAACATAAAATCATTTAGACATCACAAATACCCAATATGGCATGTACACCATCCCCTCCGAATGAACTCTAGCACACCACAATGAGAGATCATTCAGTTGGCGCATTCAGTTCAAATAACATTGGATATTCAATATGCAAAGATGTTGTAGGTGAATTTTTCAAATTGTTAGCTACTTGAAATCACCATTATGAGTCATAAACAGTCGAGTAGTAGGATGCATTTGGCCAATAGAATGTCTTTCTTCTCAAGAAAGGTAAATTTTTATCACATACCAAGGCGATTAGGGCGAGGGAGGCATTATAACGTAGTAGAATAAAGCGAATTGAAACGTGTCCAACATGAATATCAAAGAAAAAAATGATAAGAGCTCAAGCAACATACTTTTGTCACCACCTTCCGTTGTGGGCTGCAGAAAGAAAATAGAAAAATTATCGGACAATCAATGAATGACACAAATTCCAACCTAAATTCAGCAGTTACATGAAGGTGTTACCAAACAAAATTCACAATAATAAATTAGAACACGAATACACACACTCAGGGTATTACAAAATGTAAATGAAAAGAGTACGTACATGTACCATTAAGAAAATATATCAATTGATGCACTAACTCAGAGCATTGATGCCTTAGGTTCCTAAAGCGACTTTTATGAAGTATTTCAAGCCGGATTCATGATAATATTAATCTAGTATGCTTAAGGAAGTTTGAAAGTAATTGATTATGATGTAGAAGCCCATTGGTTACACATGCCAAACATTGAAGCTAATAATGTTATCTAGATTATGGGTTATCAATGTATCTTTTCCGTAGAATTGGGAATGAAAACTTATTTTTTAAAAATGGAATTGAATATTACAGTCAACTTGTTGACATATGTCATAAATCAAGATAAGCTCATAAATGAATTGACAAACTTGAGGTGATAGTGCATTGAGGCTCAAAATGAGCGTCGCGAAAATTGAAGCGACCTCCGATTGATGAATGGACTTCCGTTGCGTTGATCGAAATTGATGTATAGATATTATAAAATCTAACAATCAATCGATTAAGCGCCGAGCTAACAATGTGTCGCATATCGAGTGGAGAAGCTTACGGCGATGTCAGAATGATCTCGGTTCATGAAATTGATCCTTTGTGCTTCAAAATATTGAAAACTAAAATGATTTATTGTCGCTCAATTATGAGGCGATGCAAATCGAATGGTTTGAAGTGATAGCACAAATCAGAAATGAAATACACTAGGCGTGTAAATCAATCCAAAGGACCTCCGATCGATGAACGGACTTTATCATCGCATTTAAAATGTTGAAATTGGTCATGATATAAATATAACATAACTTAATGATCAAGTACTCGAGTTGTCAACATGCGCATGAAGCCGAGGGGCCGATGCAAACCAAATGACCGTTCATGAAATTGATTGCCGTTAGCTTTAAAATATCAAAATCTATCAAATGAGAGTTGGCTCAATTTGGATGAGTCATGCAAATGTCGAATAACGAAGTGATAGAATGCAAATTGGTTGAAATACACTAGGCGTAATCAAAATGAACCCAAATGACCTCCAATCAGCGGACTTTGCCATCGCGTTTAGAACATCAAAATTAGTCGATATAAATATTATATGACTTAATGATCAACCGATCAAGCTCGGTCATCATGCATGTCGAGATCGAGGAGGTCAGAAGAGAATCAAATGACATCCGTTAGCGAATTGATCCGTCATCTTTAAAATGCCAAAATCTATCAAATAAGGCATTGCACTCAATTCATGAAAATGTCAAAGTGAATTGACTCAATTTGGCTCCGACTAGAACCAAATAACCTTCAATCGCGAAACAGACAATGTCATTGTGTTCAGAACAATGAAATTATCCTAAACCGATCTATATATTGACTATGTGTATTTACTAGCGTGAAATATAAATTAAAATAATTTAAACTAATTTAAAATTAATTTAAAAATTCTCAAATTACCCCATGCTCAACCGTTCCTCCCTATTTTCAGTTTTCTCAAAAAGGAAATTAAAAAAAAAACAAAAACAAAAACTGAAAAATAAACCGCTCCACCCATTCCCTTTGATTATCTCCCATTTTCCAACAGTGGTTCATCCTCATTCTCTCCCACTCTCCTCTCTCTCCTGATTTCCCCTCTCACGTCCAAGAAAAAGGTAACTCTCTTCCCCTTTTTCTAAATTTTCCTCTCAATTCCTCCGTTCTGTTCGCCATCGATCTCTCCATGTGGATCTGTGACATCACCCGATCTCTCTTAGCCAATGCGCGCCTACCCGGCGCCGACCGCTCCGTCCGAACTGACCGCCGATCTGCGTCTGGCACCCGGCAGCGTCCATGACCCCGGCCTTAGCTAGCCGGTTCAGACTCCGGTCGATGTCAGCCGTTCCTCGGAAACAGCTAATTCTTATTCGCATGCGGAGTTCAGATCCACCACTGTTCTACGCATTTGCGCACTCCGTTCACCATGGCGGCCATTTACCCCAGTTCCTCCATCCAGAGCCTCTTTTCCATTAAGGCGCTGACTCCCTCCACAAACTACAAGGCTCCGGTTCCTCCGACCTATATATAATTCAGCGGAATCAGGCCTTGGCCGTGTAACTAACCCTACTTTTTTTTGGCTCATCCGATCCGGCCCATTCTGCGCGATCCTTCCAAGCTGCGTAACTAACGCAACCTTGTAACCTGCAAAGCAATCCAAAATTTCACCATTTTTGCTTCCGCATGTCGGAAGAACATCGTCAACGGATGAATTCTTCCCTTTTTTGGCGTCATACCCTGCTTTTCCGTTTTCAAACAAATCAGAAGAACGTGGACAAATTCTTCCTTCAATTTTTACGTCACACCCAGCTTTCATTTTGCTAAATCGGGAAGAACATCATTAAGGTGAATTCTTCCTTTTTTTGACGCGTCTCACACCCCTCGCTTTAGCCATCGTTCGATCAAAAATCGTCGTCGTAGAAATTCTTCTTTTAATTTTCGTGCCCCTTTAAAATCCGTTATCCGCCGTTCGGGAAGAACATCGTCGGTAGCAAATTTTCTTTCGATTTACGGTGTCGCCGCTACTCGGTCCGTTTTTGCGTCATTGGGAAAAACATCATCATGAGAGTTCTTCTTCGATTTCGTCGCACTTCTTGCCTTACATTTTCAATTTACCTAACCCGCTTTCTTTGCATATCCTGCGGTAAAATCGTCGAATATGTGGGATTTGTGAATGAATATATATATATGTTTGTGTTTCTTTGCAGTTTGAAGACCTCGTTGTACAAAGGGGATGAAAAATAGGTTGTGGTGTTAGAGCCTTCCCATCACGAGCGTCTTGAGAACCACTTGTTAGATGTCGCTCCCCCTAGATAAAATGCTACCAAAATTTCATTTAATTTCCAGACTTAGAAAAAAAAAGTGGGGATGAATATATATTGCATTGTATGTCCTCTTTCAGATTAAAATCTCATTATTGTGGGATTGAGATGGCATGGTATCACAATACACTCATGCTCAATAGAGCATCGAGTAAGCAAATACCCGATCACCCATGCGGGGATGGCCCTAGAAGCGTCAAATATTTTGACTTAGAAAAATGGAGAGTGAAATGAGTGACTTAAAATAGGAAAAGTTGTAGCTAACTTTAAACTAAAAAGCGGGAAGCAAGAAAAATGGGGAACCTTTAAAGAAAACTTTGAAAAGAATAGAATATTCATTTAAAATTTAAGTAAAGTTTGGGGGAGATTAATATTAAACTCACAAACTTTAGGAGAGGTTAATATTAAACTCACAAACTCTAATTATAATCCTCAGCTTAAATTAGCGGTAAAGTGAATTCCCTTTTCTTGTAAATTCCTCAAAATTAAACAAGCTTTAATTGGAATTGAGGGGACTAATGCCAAGCTCAACAAACTTGCAATAAACTCAAAATCTAAGTATTAATCCAAATTGAATTTAATAACTCTTATATAAATGTGGAGGTGATTATTATGCTAATAAGCATGAGTAAAATAAAACAACAAACATTAAAATCGACATAATTTATAAAATTGATGTAAAGCGAGCATAATCAAGTTGAAAAAATTACAAAAACTTAATAGATAAACTAAGTGCAAACAATGTGTTAAACTACAATATAAATCAAAAGGCCTTCCTTCACCCAATGCAACCCTTTAAACAAGCAAAGCAAAGGATATTAAATCCAATTCTAAAAATCATAGGGCCTCCTTTGATAAAACAATTAAGGAATTTGTCTTAACTATGATTTTCAAAATCAATGATTTCATTAAGTAGATGAAATTAGCTATCTTTCTGCATGTGTTTTGGAGATTTCAAGTGAAAATTTTAATATCGAAAAGGTGAAATTAAATTAAATGAAAATACAAAATCAATCTCATAACTTAGAAATAAAATTACATAAAGTCTTAAATACGCATGTGCTCCGATATCTTGAATCAGAAATTCAGTGTAGGATCTTGAAGTTTGGTTTAGTCTTAAGAATGGTCGTACTAAAAAACTTATAATAAGAGTTTCAAATCAGTAAAATATCACGATTACGGAGTGATAGATATAATCCTCTATTAGCGGCTAACAGAGTTGATATGATCTAAAGCTCTTAAATATATTGATTAATCAATTTTTAAATCAAATTAACTCAAATTGGATGTCAATCTAAAATCATTTAAATGAAATTCTATCATTAAAAGCTTAAAACTCAATCCCCACCTTTACCTATCCATGGGGTGACAAATTAAGCTCATAAAGGAGCTAATGTCAAATCAAATGTTTTACTATGATTTCAATCAATCTCACATGGTAAAGACATGGCATGTGTCCTATTGCTGGCAGCAATGGCCACGATGAAGCGGTCCGAGTCCTTTGAGTTGTAAAGCCATTGAAGCGATAAATGGTGTAAGAACTCATCTCTATCGACAAGTTGATTACGAATTGGTCCATCATTTAGCATGTCTTGAATAAGGCGGCATACTAATGACAAATTTTCTCAAAATTCCATAAGCTATCGCAATCAAAGCCGAAATGATCCAAGTTCTATGGCCGGCCCAAATGGTCAACTAGTTTTCAACAAATATGACTCGCTCCATGCGCAAATCACATTTGTTGCATTTTGACCTCCACATATGTCATAAATCAAGATAAGATCAAATTGACAGATCGTATGAAATGCACGGACATCGAAAATGGTTGAAAAACCTCGATTGACAAATGGACTTCGTTTGAATATTGAAATTAGAATATAGATATTGCAAAATCTAATGATCAATTGATTAGCGCTAATGTGTGGCGAGAGTAGAGTGCAATGATATCCGAACGACCTCAATTCATGAAATTGATCACCTCGTTAGCTTCAAAATATTGAAAACTATCAAATGAGACTGTCTGCGCTCAATTTGGATGAGTCTACGCAAATGTCAAATGATTTTGATAGATAAATGAAATGATACACTAGAGTTCACCAAAATCAATCCAAAGGACCTCCGATCGACGAAGGGACTTTTCCATAGCATTCAGA
Source organism: Cymbidium sinense (assembly GCA_021442155.1). NCBI lineage: Eukaryota > Viridiplantae > Streptophyta > Magnoliopsida > Asparagales > Orchidaceae > Cymbidium > Cymbidium sinense. The sequence continues at coordinate 282,196,571 of CM038215.1, read as the reverse complement.
ATGTCAAAATTGGTCAGGATATAAATATAGCACAACTTAATGATCAATTGATCAAGCGCTCGAGTTGTCACCATGCTTGCATATCAAGGAGGCACCATGCATTCCAAATGACCCCGTTCATGAAATTTGATTGGCTTCAAAATGTCAAAATCTATCAAATGAGACTATTATGCTCAATTGGATGAGTCTGCAAATGTTGAATAATGTGGCGGCAGATTGAAATACACAAGACGTCATCAAAACCAATCCAAATGACCTCCGATCGACGAACAGACTTCGCCATCACGTTCAGAACATTGAAATTAGTCATGATATAAATATTACATGACTTGATGATTAACCGATCAAGCTGAGTCATGCAACACGCCTATCGCTTGCTTTGCCGCCGCGTGGTCACCGTCACGGTCAGCAGGCGTGAAACCTTGGATACTTTACATTACATTTTTCAACCAAAGCAGAAAAAAAGCAAAGTCATGAATTTGAAAAACTCTCAACCAACAAACAGAAATAATCCTTTTACATAATTTCTTTTACGCATTCCTTTTACCGCATTCCAAATGCGAAACCAAACCTTTTAATGTTATATAAATGATTTACTTAAGACTACGGTAAAATGCACATATAACTTAATAGGGAATTATGACCGAGCTATTAGGCAAACCAACCAAATAGGCTAAGATGATGATGATAAAATAGTAAGCAAAATGGAAAGCAAAATAATTTGAAAAATCTTCCAAATTTTGATGATGAGATATTTCACATGGATGTTAACAATTTAAAGTCTGTTTGGGATAGCTGATTGTATGAAAAGTTATGGTGGAGCTAGCAAAAGAAACTATTATAAAGAAGATGTAGTGGGTATACAATTTTTTTATTTTACAAAATCAAATCTCGATTTTGTGGGTGCCTTAGATAGGTTGTAAAATATAGCTTCTGCAGTAGATTCCTCAAAACAAAACTAGAATGCACTTCCACCTAGATTCCTCAAAATGCAACTAAAATGAATCTCTCAAATTACGCAACGGTGCATTTTCGCACCGCACCACTATCGCATCGCTCTCTCAAATGTACTCTTAGACTTCCACAAACATGGAATAAAAAGGAAGAACTACCCCATAGGAATGATAAGTCAGTTAAGATAACAATGAGTATAATTGGTGCAGATGAATCATCAAGAGGTTCTTCATCATCATATAAAGCTTGAACTTCCATAGAAGTAACAATAAACTTCGACACTTCTTTGAGAAGAACTTGCTTTCGGAAAATAACTTTAAAATCTTAGTCATCTTTATAGGATGTTTAGGGAGTTCATTCTTCATGAGTTTGAATGATTTATATTCAAGATTTCTCCTAATATTATGTTAGAGTTTATTTAGATGAGTTCTACTATGAGCGTAAGCATCATAGCTTACGGTAAGAAAACACTCTTGATTAAGGTTGAAAATAAATATAAATCACGATATAAATTGATATTTAGTAGTGTGGTGTGGATGACTCTAAAAGAAAAATGTGTAGTCCGATCAAGATCCGATAGTTTCGTCATCTCTGGAATTTTATTCGATCTATCACAGGGCTATTAGTAATGTCCAAAAGTCTAATTCTCATAAGTTGTCTCATCTCAAATATCACGAGTAGACTAGTGTTGTAGTGCAAGTGTTCTTTGTGAGTGCAAGTGTTTATTTAAGTTAGACTTTAATTATAAGTGTTTATTAAAGTCATATTACGGTATGTATGTGGACTTACATCCATATAAAATTAGGTTATGTTTGTATGGAAAACATAGGTTAGGTTGGGCTTACACCCATTGGAAAGCTAGTTAGAATTGGTGGTGCTTACATTACAAAGCAATTAACTTATGTCTATTAGAAAGCGTTAGATTGGACTTATTGCCCTTTGGAATGTGGATAATATTTAAGTTGGACTTACATCACTTTAGAATGTTAGTATGAATTTAGGCATATATGTTGGACTTACATTCATTTAAAATACCATAATCCTTAAAGAAATGCTTGTGGTGCAACTCAAGACACCACTCAATATACTCAAGATGGCATCTGGGTAAGCCAAAACACCCCGATCTGACCCTACGGGGATGGAGGTCGCTAAAATTTCCAAATCTTTTGACTTAGGAAAAATGGGAGAGTAAAACGAGCTGACTTAAGACGCTAAGTAAGAAAACTTGCAGCTAATTTTAAAAGCGTCAAACAAAAAAGGGAAAAAGTAAAATAACATATGACAAACATAAAAGCAAAATAAAATAAAAAGTGTGAAAAAGCTCTTACAAAATTTATTAGAGCGAAAGCCCACTAAAGTTTCTAGCACTCCTATCAAATATCCTAACTCCAACCCTTCAAACAAATATAATAGAATAGGAGACTCCCTCTTGGCCTTATTTATAGAGGTAGTAAGTGGGTTGCTTTCAAAAGAATAAAGGGGAAAATGAATGTAGAAGAGTTCGAGTAAAAGAAAAAATGAATGTAGAAGAGTTTGAATAAAAAAGAGGGGAAAAATGAGAAATAGGGTAAATCTTTTTTTTAAAATAACAAACTAAATTATCCTTTGAACCTGTAGCTTCAAAACATCAATCGCCATCAAATCTACAACTCTTTGTACATAGAAGGTAATACTAAATCAAAATCTATAAAATCATACGGCTTCCTTTCATAAAAAAATGAGGAATTTCATTATAATTATGAATTTTAAAACCAATGATACCACTAATTAAGTGAAATTATCTAAAACTATAAATTCTTGCGTGTGCTCGGACATAGAGATTTCAAGTACAAATTTTAATTTCTGAAAAGGTTGTGCAAGCTAAATTGGAATAAAAAATGAAAATATAAAATCAATCTCATAATTCAAACATAAAATTACTTAAAATTACTATACACTCGCATGGGCCCCGACACTATGCTGAATGCTTAAATTAAAGTGTCTGAGGATGTTGCGTGGGTTATTTCCCGGTTTAGTCTTAGGGTCCGACTTAACAAAAAAACCTTAAAAATTATAATAAGAGTTTCAAATCGTGAATATCTCGAACGTAAGGTGACGATGATCTAATCCTCATTGTTATAAACAAAGTTGATCTAAAGCACTTAAATATATTCCAATTAATTAATTTTTCTAATCAATTTAACCTAAATCAAATATCAATCTCAAAGCGCTTTGAAACTCAATCATTAAAACTTAAAGCCAACTCATCTATCCATCGTCAACTATTTGTTGTGGTAAAAATTAAGAAAACTCTAGCTCACAAAAGGGTCAAATCAAGTATTCTACTATGTTCTCTTCAATCTCATGCCAGTATGGACATGACCCGTGTCTTCTAACTACTTGACTTGGCTAGTAGGCTCCATAGATGAAGCAATTATGACCAGAGTCCTCTGATCAGGTGGTTTGGCCAATAAGGCTCCATTATATTACGATCACGACTGTAGCCCGTATGCTCCCCAATGGCTCTACTCTTTGAGTTGTGAATCATTGGGTATACTTGATAGTGCAAATAATACTATGTCAACTAAGGTAGACTTAAGATTATCTCCTTAGACAAACACCACCTCATGTCTACAAGGATTTCTTGGACGACATAACCCATGTGTTGCTGATAAAAATCCTTCGGTCAGGTTGGGTTGACTACCTCATCAGACTAAGTAGACTAAGGACCACGACAATCCTGGATGACGGAACCATGGGAGCTAGATCGGACACCTCATCATTCCCCCAACCATCCGATTTAAGATAAAATGATGAATTTCATAATTTAAATCCTTAAAACTCCACATGATGCTACTATACACTATGCATTAAGCAATTTAATGACTAGCCTTAATCGGAAGTTCTCTCACTAATTGGGAGGGTAAAACTATGTTTAGGCCACGGAACCAGATCTAAAGTCGTCGCAAAATGAGGGCAAAATCTCTGAGTAGTGTCTTATCTTCTATTCCATCTGTATTCTAAAATTACACGACACTTCAAATCATACTCTCTTCAATATCAAAAATATTGTCGAGAGGTCGATGGTGAATTTTCAGAGCCCACAAGGTGCTTAATTAATTAATTAAATGGTTAGATGAAATTTAAATATGAACCAACATAATTAACTGATTTAATAAAAATAGTTTTAATTGACCCTCCTTATGTGCTTAGTTAGTATAAGGATTTTCAATAAAATTATGATTCTTCATTGGTGTTGGGAATTATAAAAGTAATTAGATTAATCTTCTTAATTTAATTATTTATTAAACATGAGCTTAATTGCATTAGAATTCTTAGGATATTGCAAATTTTATTTTTCAAGCATATCATCATGATCTATGAGCTCTTGCTTAATAATTAATCAAATTAAGAGATCTTTTATAGTAATTAAATGAATTATTAATAGGCCAAAATTAATTAATTCATAAAAGCCACTTAAATTTTGTTTAAATTTATTAACAAACAAACATGGATATGGGTTGAACACTAACTATTATTTCTTGTATTTAAGTTTCAACAACTTAAATATTAAAGTTAAACATTAAATAAACTTTGATTAGATTTAAAAGATATTTATCTAACTTGATTGTCCTTAGGTTCTAATGAAATCAAGCATGTTTTGTGATGGTCAATTACTTCCTTTCAATTAGTATAAATGTACATGTCATGTGCTTAATGTATTTATGTTTAAAAGTTAAGAGAATATGGTTGCATTTAAATTGCATGAATTAGACAAATATTATCATATGGTGTGGCTATTATCATTAGTAAATCTTAAGCTATTTTGAAACTATTTGTTAATTATGAATTTTAAATCAATGTTTATTATAAATAACTAATTATGTGAAAATGAAATGTTCATTTACTTGTAGTAAAAGATGTCAATTGATAATTTTATTCATATATTTATACTTATGTATTTATGTATTTTAATGACAATTATATTGTATGAACATCAGAATCTGAGGACTTTAAGTAGCCCCAAGGAGGTATTAGATAATCTCACTTCCGTGGTTTAACAATGGCACACACTTGCTTAATTTAATTTATGTGCATGTATATATTAGAATATAAAGTTAAATCCTCTATTTTCCATTAAGCTTTTCGTAAGTAAAAGATATTTATATAGAACCCTTTTCATGATTTAATTTCTATGTTTATGTATATGGTCATGTGTATTTGAATTGGAAAGTATATAACATGAACATTCCGGGAATACGAGAATTCATATACATGTTTGCATGTGCTTAAATATGAGATGAAACCTCTTTTTTTTTAAATTCATGCATCAACATTCATTAAGTGTGTAAACAAATATGTACATTCATGCATCAGCTTCCATGGATTGTAGCTCTTGTGAAAAATAATTTCCTGCGTTCTATGTAAGAGGTTTATATTATGCTACTTCAAGTAAGAACAATAAAATTAGTGCTCTTAAATTTTTTTTTTAAATCACTTTACGGTGCCATCTTATGTAATATATGCATCTTTCTCTATGATTATATTATCCATCCATACATATATGCATACATACATACTTACATATGATGAATTAATTAATTGGTTGAATTAACGGATAGCAAGCTTAATAAGTCCATTCCTTTGAGATTAGGAACAATATTAAATGAATAAAACATGGATAAACTAGCACACATTTTTGTGATATAGTGTAGTAAATTGAAATTTGTTAAAATATGTACTAATTTTGTAAATGAGTTGAAAATGGTAATCTACAATATAAGACATATATGAATCAAATCTTATCGACCTCGATAATGATTTTATCATTTATGAGTCACATATAAGATACAACAATAATCAAATCACAACTAAAAGCACCATTAAAATCTAATTTTACTCAAATACTTTGACAATCAATATTATTCAAATTATGAAAGATACCAAAAGCCCACCTTTATAAATTCTAAATCATATAAAATTTACATTTCAAATCAAAATTATTTGTTATAAAAAGTATAAACATAAAATTGATGATTAAAAAAAAATCTAATTTTTAAAAGCACTCATGCTACTAACTTTACTGATGTTTAATACAATCCATTTGCAGATCATTACATTAAAACTACATTTGATGTTTCTTAAGAAACAACTTTCATTAATTATTAAATTAACAACTACCTTATTATTAGTAAATGTTAGAAACTAAAATTTTAAAATTTTCATCTAATCGATATTCCCATCTTTCTGTGCTTCCAAAAGGTCATCATGACACAAAAGATATCCATGTTAGGTCATATATACAAATGGTTAGATATGTGTTCCTCACAACCTAGTATTGTTATAAGACTCATATAAAATAATAATAGGCATGAAACCATTCCACAAGTAGTAGTAAAAAATTAAAATTGAGTTTATATAACATACCTTCCCTATCTTATATGACCATCCAAACATAAAGTAATGCATACATTTTCACGAGATTAACACCCTCGGACATTTGTTGATCACTTATCCATCTAACAATTAATGGATATGAATGGAGAGCATTCATAAATTTAACACATATTTGTTGTTGGGCTAAGACATGATGACAGAAGTCTATACATATCCTGAACAAATTTTGAACAAAAGTAGCAGGATATTGATTTTTTTTCACAACTTCCTAAGGCAAAACATATAATAAAATTTACATCTAAAAGCATAGATATGAATTTTACAAAAGCCAATCTGATCCCTAAGACTTTCCAAAATGGGGTAGAAATGATAGGATGAAAAATCTAACTTCTGCATAATTATTCGAGCATAAGGGAAGGCTCATCTCCCTATCCAAACTCAGGACTTCATCATTGAAGAAATCACCTTTCTAGTTTCAGGAAGGATTCCAATGGAGGCAACTCCTTCACACCGCTGCAATCGCATGCCTAGATGTTATAACTCTAAATTTATTAACTATATATAATGATATATGACGTTGATCTATCATTCCGTTTGAAAAAACACTTTTAAGAAAGATTGCTTGAAGGATGTTAGCATCAAAAAGATCAGTCTTATGTTTATTAATCTTCAACTAAACTTTGGCCTCTAAAATTATTTTCTAGGACTTGTGGATCAAAATGTAAAACAATAAAATAAGACAAATCAACTAACATTGTCAATTATGATATTCAATTTTTCCCTTTAAAGAGGGAGGTTGAACTTATACATAGAACGAAAAGAGAAAGTTAGACAAAAGATACCTCAGTGGAAAAAAAGAGATGAGAAGAGCGGAGAGGGAGGAAGAGAGAGAGAGAGAAATGAGAGGGAGAGAGAGAGAGAAGCAAAGAGTTGAAGTCCACATTAGAGCCGAACATATCAAAGATTATGGCGTCTTTTTTCTTTTCTCATCTAATTCAAAGGTAGCTTAACCTAGGTTTATTTTTTTCTTCTAAATATAGAAACTTTAGATTTAGTTTATTTTTTAATCAGAAAAGGTGTTAGGGTTTAGTTGTAGATGAGAAGAGTATAACAAGAAGCGGTTAATTGATAATTTTGCAGAGGAAGATAAATATTTGTTCAAGAATATGAATCACGAAATTCAAAATTAATTTTAATTCAAAACTTATATTTTGTCATGAAGTTAATTTTAGAAATATTAAGACTTTAAATTTAGAAAATTAGTCATATTTTTTAATACAATTGGAAAGATAATAGTTTAATTATTATAATGTTTTCATAACTTAAATATAATAATAATAATATAAGCAAATTCAATATTAATAAATTAAATATTTATTTATAAAATTAAAAGAAATTAATTAAATAATATTTGTAAATTTGAAAGAAAAAATGTAATTAAATAACTACAAAAATACAATTATATATATATATATATATATAATTGTATTAATTATTAGCAAACATACATATTATCTTCCATTAGATTTTTCATTAAAAAATGCATAAATAATTATGGTTGAGGATGCTCAAGTGGATGAGTGGCTTTACCCTTTGAGATAAAATACCAAATGACTATGTTTGAGAAAAGGTTGGAGTAGCACTAGTGACATATAAGATTAGAGAGAGTCACCTTAGATGGTTTGACCACATAAAGCATCAATCATCTAATGACCCGACTAGGAGAGTAGATGTACTATGTTTGCCTTATGTTAAGAAAGGTAGGGGTTAGAAAAGACATGGTTAAGATGTATAAAAATGACCATAGTTTATTAGAAATAAATGAGAATTTGACACATAATAAGACACAATAGAGAAGAATGATTCATATAGCCGAACCCACATAGTGGGATAAAGGCTTGTTGTTGATCGGGTCATTTTTGTTCCTTTTTAGTTTTAATTATTATTTTGATTTAGTTTTTTGGTATCGTAAGTTCTCTTGAATATCTTGTTGCTATCCCACTTGATAAAATAAGTGAGGAAATAAAAGTTTGAAGAAGCTCTTTGTAATCTTCTTTTATAGTGCCAAAATCACCCTCATTCTTGGGCTTAATAATGTTCTCCTTTTGTGTTAGGGTTGTAAGAAATATTGAAGTTATTAGTTTTATTATGATGAGGGAGAGTTAGATTTAAGTCATGATTATTTCAACAAGTTTTATTTGTCGACTACTACCGCAACCCTCCACTTTTCACATATGAACTTGCATGCCGTGTGATGTCGGTTAGGAGAGTAGATGCATTAGATTTGACTTATGTTTAGAAAGGTAGAGGTAGACCTAAAAGACTTGGTTAAGATGTATAAAAATGACCTTAGTATACTTAAATTAAATGAGAATTTGACACATAATAGGATACAATACGAAGGATTCATGTAGTGTCCACTTAGTGGGATCAAGGCTTGTTGTTGTTGTTGTTGTTGTTGTTGTTGTAGGGGAGAGTTAGATTGAACCTTGAATGCATGAATTCTACAATACAAAAAAAAATATAAGGAAATTAAATGCCTTGAGATTTTATTGATAATGGATGCACGAATGTAATAAAATGCCCATCATCATGCTATAAAATTATTGGTTATACTATGTATCCATAATATGCCTTGAGATTTTATTCCTATCTCTATATGCTATATTGTGCATCAACTAAGTCTTTCCTCCTTAATTATTTGTTATGATAATAGGATCGATTAAAAGTGCTCAACCTACTAATTAAAATAACAAGGTAAAATAATGATTAAAAAATATATTTGAATTGGCTGAGTGCGGGCTCTGAAAATTCACCACCGACCTCTCGATAAATGAAGAGAGTTTGATTGATTTTAAATGTGTCATGTAATTTTCGTGATGGAATAGTAGATAGATACACTACCAGAGATTTTACCCTCATTTTTCGGACTTTAGATCTGGTTTCAAGTTTTTAGTCGAGAAGGTAGTCAACCCAACGGAGAATATCCAACACATGGGTTACTCATTCAAGAAATTCTTAGACTGGTGTTTGTCTTAAGAGACAAACTTAAGTCTACCTTCCAGAGGATTTTTTCCCAATCAAGTATATCCTATGATTCACAACTCAATGGAGCCATTGGGGAGCATCTGAACTGATCGTGATAATATAATGGTTCCATTTGGCGGCAACCACCTCGGGAGGACTAATCATATCGCATCATATGTGAAGCTTGGCTTGGCGCATTCGAGGGACACGCCACATCCTTCGATATGAGATTAGTTGAGAGTGAACATGTGAAACACTTGATTTGACTTTGGCTCCTTTGTGAGCTAGAGTTTTCTTAATTTGTCACCTCGATAAACAATTGCGAAAGGTGAGTTGGATTTTAGCTTTAAGTTTTTAGAGATTGAATTTCATTTAAGTATTTTTAGATTGATACTTAATTTGAATTTATTTGATTTAAAATTTTAAATATATTTTGTTCGAAGTATCCCCTCAAGTTGAAATCACCATTTATCATAATCATCATCAGGGTATGAATGATTTGAGCATTCATACTATAATTTGATAATTTTATTTTAAGATTGAACCCCTTTGATTGAAATTTACAATCAACGCAATCATCACTAGGGTAGACATATTGTTTGATAATTTAATTTATTGTTTTGGATCTTGTCGACTTTATTAGTTTAAAAATAGAGGATCATATTTACTGTCACATGACATAATTAGCTTCTCGGATATTTTAATAAGTAGAAATTCTTATAATAATTCGATTTCTAGATTTTGTTAACCCGTCCTAAGACCAAAAGGAAACAACCAGCGACATCCTCATCACTTGAATCTAAACATTGACATAGTGTTGGGGCCCATGCGGATGTATTTAAGAAAGCTTGCATAGTTTTAAGGCTTTGAATTTAAATTTTAGTCATACTTTATAATATGTGTAAGAGTTCAATTGAAACTGGGCTTCATTTGGCTAAAAAGTTCTGAAAAGTTTCTTTTATTTCAAAAACTATTTGTCTTTGCTTTTGAAAAGCAGACTTTATGAAATGGAGCTAAAATGCAGTTTCAAAAAGCACACTATTCAAACGGGTATTAAAATTAAAAATTCACGCTGCCTTAATTAACCTTTTATGTTCACTTGTACGATGTGTTGTAAATCTGGTGGCATTCAATTCATTCATTTAAAAGCTTGCATAAGCTCTAAACCACTTGAACATGACATAAGTTTGCTTCAAGAGATGTGTAATAGATTTACATACATTAAAATACTTACCACTTGAATATTTTAACTCACATACAAGTCATTGCAAGTTTCATTAAAGTGTTTAGCATTGAATATTATTTGAATCTATCTTCATATGAGAATGAGCTTTCAACTATACTATAAAATTTGTTCGTGTTGATATAAATGACATTAAACTCAATTAGAGTTCATTTTTTTATTCCACTTCAAGTCCTATTTTATTCAAAGTTAAGTTTATATTTCTCACAAATATATTATGAGTCTAATATTGATCTCAAATTCTATTTATATTTGACTTGAGTGTTTTTTTCTCAATATATGAAACAACAAGCTTCAAGCATTCATTTGATGATGAATTAAGCGAATGAACTCCTTTTTTTTACTTAGTACATTCTCACATAATAATAATACTTCTTCTGTCAATTTAAATTTAATTTTGTAAAAAATTTTAGGACTTCCGATTTCATATTTAAATTAATTTCCAATTAATTTTAACTTTAAGCCTAAAAAAATGATGAAATTTTGGCAACATTTATTTATATTTTGGCATCATCCCCACGTAAGGGGGGGTGCTACATAGAAACTATTTTGGCTTACCCGATATGCTCTATTGAGCGTAGCAGACGTTGTCTTGTTACACAACAACTGAGTCTTCATGCCTACTAAGCTCTATTGAGTATTAGTGGGATCTTCGATTACTTGCATATAGCAAACATATATAATTCTCACGTATTTAAGCCTCATCTTTTTTTCAAGTCCCAGATTTTGACAAAATTTTAGCAACATTTCGGCATAGGGGAGCGACATCTAACAATTTGTTTGGCTTACTCGGTATGCTCTATTGAGCTTACCGAGTGGTGTCTTGTGACACCACTGTCGTCTTCACACCCACTACACCCTATTGGGAATTAGCAGAGTCTTGAAACCTACAAATAGAACCACAAGCACTAACAAGTCCAATGACATTCTTATCTATCTTTCCACCATTTAAAGGATGTGTGTTTTCCAGACACTTGTTGAACACTTCCCAAGAATGATCTGCATGATGGTTGCATATATCTTCTTGCATAAGTATCCATTTTATATAAACTAGCATAACCATATAGCATTGGGGCCAATAGGGTTGGGAAAACATGTCCTTCTGGGTTTTTTTGGTGGTTATTAGAAGAGTATCCGGTTCCAAGGCTTATTGCTAGATCACCACGTGTATTTAGGGTCAAACCAAACTATTTGGGTTGCCTCGACCCGAATAACCAAGTCCTTCTTGAAGTGGAACGTCTCAATAAAATAAGGAGATATCAATCCAAAGTGCATGAGGTGGTGCCAACTTCCCAAGCTTTTCTTCTAAATCGTGGCCTCCAAAACAAATTTAGACCGGATACACTATTTAATGTCCATCGGGTTCATTCTTGCTACATCGTCTCATCAATACTAACATATCCTCCAATAAGAAGAGGCCATAAAGGAACTAACAAGAGAGATTCTCTCAGCATCATCATATATATCTTTTTTCGTCTCGTATAACTTTCATTTGGGGTCCTGTATATCTTTCATATGCACGGATCCAGTAAGTTTAGACAACTCTAAATCACCTCCTACAACTCTCTCTATTTCTCAACACTGAGAAGTGGTGTCCATCCATATTGGTGATTACGCCTGGATAAAAAAAGAGCAGTAGCCTTCTCAGATGAAGGCTATTATATGCCCCTCGAAGGATGGAACACGTTAAACCACACGAAGGAGAGTGAATTGATATGGGAAGGATCGGAGGAGATTGGGAAACGGACTCGACAAGAGAGTATGATTGGAGAAGGTGGCCTCAACGATAAATCTGAGAATTCTCGATGTCCGATCACATTTTTGAATGGATTGGAAGTCATCCTCAAGGGATTGTGCTCCAACTTAGTAGTGGTTGGCAATGTAGCGAGTGGGTGTTATAGGTCAACGGTGCCGCTTGGTTTCTTCCTGTGAATCGCAACCATCACGTTTGTCGGCGAGGCCATCTCTCTCAGTCTCACTCTTCCCGCTTAGCAACCCGCATAGTTATGGCTTGGTTTTTGGGAAGAGTTACGTGGCTTACGGTTTGAATGCAGATGGGTTTGGAGAGAAGAGTAGTGAAGAGTAAGGGATCGATTTTGGCTTTGCTTTCGGACGGACGGGCAGAGAGGGAAGGGGTAGAAATCATGCGTGCGGTTTGCGGTTCCTCAACCTAAATGAATGAGAGATGAGGGGCTTGCAGGTCTTGCGTGGAGGAGGGGAAGCCAAATGAACGATCAAGGAGTGGAACGAGCAGTTCATGGGATTTTTAGAGGGGCATTTTTTTTAAAATAAGTTTCATTAGAAACGTAATTAGGCAATTAAGTATAATTAAAAAAAATTTAGAAATAGGTATAGTCGCCCACTAGCCACGTCGGAATCGATGTGACGTAAAGTTACCACGATAATGTGAAGCCAATTGCCCATTAAGTGGGCGATTAGATCTGTAGGATCTGTAGGCTAGTCCCAAGTGGGCTTTTTATGAAATTTTTTTTACATCAAGGATTGGCTTTGTGCTCTTATGATTTTGCTTTAGCTTTATGTGTTCTATTTGCAAGTTTAAAGCCCTTATCATCAAGTATAAACAGGGACCTCAGAGTCTGCAAGTTTTCATTTAAGTAGATCTAAAATATCTAAGAACAAATACAAATTGATAGATAAAAACAAAATAGATTATTTACAAGTTTTCATTTCAAAAATTGAGTACAAGTATTTATATAAATAGATGATCCAGAAATAAAAATAAAATAGATAAGAATAAATGTAGTACAAACACACAAATAGACTATCCTAAACATCTAACGCCTCCGTCGTTTGCGTGAAATCGCACCACTCCTAGGTGTGTACTGGTCAGGTTCACGTGATGGATGATCACATAGCTGATGGTGACCCTCCAATGCAGATCTTGAGTCAGCGTGGATAGTCCGCAGAAGATAAGTGGTTGTGACTCATACTAGGCTGATATGTAGAAGGACTCGGATCGGCATATGTAGATGGCCCGGTGCTCCAATCATGGTGTGGGACATCCTCCGTAGGCTCTGATCCATACTTTGTGTCCCCGATATGTACACACAATCGCAAGTGATAGCACCTTGTACCTATCAACTCCACGTAACTCATGCTCATCCACCCGGCAAGTGCGGTGAAAATCTGTACGAAATAATAGTGTGTGAAATTAGCCTGAAGTAACATATTGAATTCAAATGAATACTTATGTTAACACTTACATATATACGCTTTACAGGTGCTATGGGATAATAAGTGGTCGGAGGATCTCGAGGCGGCATAAATAGAGAAACGATTTGAACTAGCACATGTCTTGGTTGATAGCCGACCTTCATCTTCATCTAAGCCCTCGACGGTAATCCCTCCCTCTCCCAGCGATAATGTGCACTTGGTGGTAATCAACCGTCAACATCCGCTTTGCCTTGAACATCGACCCTTTGAAACTAGGGTCAAATGGTGCCACATCTACTCTAGGTATGAGCCTAAACTGTCGCAGCACTCGATCAGATAAATGTCACTCTACCCTCTTCCAGGTGATCAGAGTGACTCATGCTAATCATATATCAAAGCCTGCTGAGCATGTATTTGACAGATGTAGTATGATCAGCTCAGTGTATGGCTCCCAAATCACCTGCATATATTAAAAATTATGTAAAATTAGAATATGCATTATAGCTATTTGAATCGAAATGTACTCTGCAAGTCCAACCTGAGTACGCAGCAAGCCATCCAACTCATTTCTATATAATGCAATGTTCGTCATGGACTACACAGAAGAATATCATTCATGATTTTAGCAACTGAGTATGCAAGCCCAAAAATCAATATGAACATGATTATAACTATTTCAAATAGACAAATGAAGTAGACAATATATTATTTAACATGGACTACAGAAGAGTATCATTCATGGACATGATTATGAAAAAAAATTAAAAATATTTCATTTTCTTTGAAAATAAAATTAAATTAAAAAAACTCTTTTTATAGTTTGATTTTTTTCCATATAGAGAAGATGAATGCCAAAGTGTTCACACATTCTGGAGCAGAGCTAGGAAAGTTTACTAGTGGGGCTATAAATTAAGGCACTGTTTGGGATCAATTTTGTTCTCTATTTTTCGTTTTTTTTTTTATGTTGTTTTTAAAAATATGTTTGTTTAGTGTTTTTTTTTTTATGTAGTTTTATTTTTATTTTAAAAAACAAATAATGTTGTTTTTAAAATACTCAAAATATCTAAAAGATTTTTTTGAATGTTTTAAAAACAACAAGTACAATCAAATAAGTTTATTTTTAAACAAAACATAAACAAAACAAAACACAACTGCAAAATAAAAAATAAAAAACAAAAGTGATCCCAAACGACCTTTAAGAATTTCAAAAAGCGCTTAACCTGCTGCTAGGGATGTAAATGAGTCAAGCCGATCTCAAATCAACGTTAACTTGAACTTCAGATTGACTGATTTATGGAGTTTGAACTTGAGCTTTATTTTATTATTTTGAGTCACCTCATTTAGTATAGAAGAGATAAAATAATTATAATTTAAATATTTATTTTGATAAAAATGGCAAAAAAAATTAAGAACTTTAAAATAAAATAATAAGAAATTGCTTGCTTTATGATAGTAAGACAAAATTTTTAAATATTTTTAATAATTATATACCTAAATTATTATACTTAATATATTTTAAGTATATATATATATATATTACTATTCAAATTTATATAAAAAAAATTTATTATGATATAGTTGATATGTATTTCATATATCATTTTATTGACAAAAAACATCATAATTTGCAATTTATTAAAATATTGTAAGTTATAATACTTTTAAGAAATTATTATTTGCAACAACTATATGGGTGAAAATGATTGAAATTTAAAAGTAAACTTTAAAATTTAGTTTTTATATGAATTAAAAAAAATTTAGGATAGCATAGATTGCTTTTGTTTTAAATACATATTTATTAAAATATTACTAATAAAATATTAGTAATTTTCATCAATATTATTATTATTATTATTATTTTGGAAATATATTAAAATAACAAATAGTACAAAGAGAGGGAAGCTAAAAATTATTTTTTTTTTTATGAGATAACATAAATCAATTTAAAATAAAAAAAATAAAATTTACTTAAGTTTAATTAAATTTGATTGTGTAAGGAAGTTAATATGTGTCTCTCTCATTGTAATAAATAAAATATTAATTTCTCTCCCCATAACCGAGATGAACAATAACACCAATTGGTAAAAGGACAACGACAAGCAAAGAGAGAACCGCCCTCTTCATCTTGCTCCCACTTACCAAGAAAACATAAAAATTCTTCCTCCCTGTGGATTCTATATGGGGTGAGCGTGATGTCGAGGGAGTTCAAGGCGGTGTCGGTTAAGGGCAGTGAAAGCAGCATTAGTTGAGCTAACGTGCTGTGATTTTGTTGGTGTAGGGGGCATGAGCCCCTAGTGCCCTCACTATAACTCCGCCCTTGCACACATTAGTATTATCATTACAAGGAAGCAAACTGCAACAAAATACAACGTATATTTTTGACATGAATATAATAATTACATGAACGTAATCCAAAATAGAATTGGCATTTGAATATATGTTGCATTCAATCATTAAGTTAGCTAGCTTGATTGAAGCCTCTACAAAGAATGGTGTCCAGAGCTTTAAGAACAAGCTGATGGGACAAGTCTCGAGAGTAGAAATCGCTATATTCTTTAACAAAATTATGAAGCATTGAAATCAAATTGCTTAACTTCTAGACACCATAGGTGTTAGAACTATAAGAAATTAAATTGGCAATTAAGAAATAAATTTAACATAACAAAGCAAATAGAAATAAAGTAATGAGATTGAAATAGCCTCGGAGGAGGCATGCTGCGTAGACAACTTGGGTGCACCAAATTAGCTCTCTTTTCTACTGTGAGATACAATTCTTCCTCTTGCCTTGATCGCATCGATTGATCAAGACTTTGAAGTAATTGTCTTCTTGTTGCCCCAAAAATGAAATGAAAAAATGACAAGAAAAATTGTGAATGGAGAAAGGAAGAGAATATTCAGATTTTATTATGTCACTCAAGCTCACATTATCATCTATTTATAAGTAAAGGAAGAGAGCTCAATATTAAATCACCTAATTATGATTTATAGTCATTACTAGCCATTATTTTAAGTTATGAATTAATTTATTTATTTATTTAATTTATATATTTTATATTTATATACGTTAGAATAATAACATTAAGAATAACGTTATTTATATATATAATATACATACATATATATATATATATATATATATATATATATATATATATATATATATATATATATATATATATATATATATATATATATCATATATATTTATATTATTATCCCAATTCTCTCCAATAAATAAATAAAATATTTATTAATAAACTTGAGGTGAATAAAATAAGAGATCAAGACTCAAAATTTTTATTTTGGACAACTTTTATAATGCATTCGATAAATGTACCTTCCGGGTTTGAACTTTCACTTAGTATAACCAAAATCTAACTATAATAAATACTATAGTAATCAATGTTTTGAACTAGGTATATAAATTAGTGTATCATTTGGTACACACATGATATGAAACACGTTATAAGTTCTACTCAATGGTGCACTTTAAAGGCCATATGCTTTCATCTTAATTCATAAGTATTTTAGGATCAATAAGATCTCATTGTAGACTATCTGCACTTATATAGGTGAGATCTCCAAGATATCTTTATAATATCTAGCAAAATTTTTGCCTTTGATCTCATTAAGAGCTATAGCTCAACTTTATTTTCATTGCAGTTTAGCACAAATGTATATAAAGATGGTATTTATAATATTTAAAGTTGTGCTTTTACGAATTATTCGATCAGCTTTGTTTTTATCACATTGAAAATTCTATCTTGGTGTTTCCAATATGAATGTTGGGTTTCTACTGTGATGACTATTTTAACCTCATCCCTTATAATGATCTCAATATAGAAGTCTTTGCAAGCCCTTTGGATCTGTAATATTTTCTCGACAAATAAAATGGTAAGTAACAACACCTCTTTTATATAATTCATATAAAGACTTGATATGACACTTAAAATACTATTAGTTGAAGCACGAATCTTGATGATAAAATCCAACGCCACGGCGCTGCTTTTGTAATGCCTAAGCATTGGCCACTCGATTCTAAGAATGCAAGACCAACGCTGCGATGGTTGAAATGCAATGCCTAAGCACTGGTCAGCCGGTCAAGATGATTACTATGCTTATCAAAAAGACACATTTATGATACTTATTACAATTAATTATGTAACAGACACAGTACGTTAAAGCACGTCAGGCACTGATGGGCACCTTAGCACTGGTCAAAAGTTCTATCCAGGCATTGATGGAGCACCTCGGTGCTGGTCAAAAGTTCTATCTAGGCATTGATGGAGCACCTCGATGCTCTAACACAATGTCGCGGTGCTGATCTAAAGTTTTGTCATTTCTATTAAATGTGCCTGCCACATGCTAGTCTTTTTGAATGACCTTCTGACTGGTGCCATGGCGCTACTTTACCAAAGCTTTGGCACTTATCAACCAGTCAACCTGCTTTCATTTATTTCAAACATTACATCACTCTTTTTTTTACGCCTCAACGCTGCGGTGCTAATTTCATACTGTCAAGGCGCCACTATCTCTAATTTTGAAGCCTAAATTTCTGTCTTTTGGCGCTGATTTCCCAATGCCTAGGTGCCACATTTCTAGTGCCAGCTAACTCTTGGTGTGGTGCCCCTAGAGGTAAGAATCAAAATCTATTCGCTCACTATCGAACATCAGTAATTTTGGCATTCCAAAGGGATGTAAGTTCAACCCATTCGTTCACTAAACATCTATAATTATGGCAATCCAAAGGGAGGTAAGTCCAAATAATTCACTTTTCATGCGAACTCTAAGTCATACATGGCATTCCAAAAGGATGTAAGTCTGATCTATATGTTCTTCATGCGAACATCATCCTAAATCTAATGGCATACCTAAGGGATGTAAGTTCGATCTGTGTTTTCTACGCCAACATCAACCTAAACCTAGCATTCCGAAGGGATGTAAGTCCAACCCAAATGTTCGTTATGCAAACACTTATAATTCTGGCATTCCAAAAGTATGAAGTCTAATCTATTTATTGTATCACGAACACCACGATAATTCTAGCATTTCAAAGGTATATAAATCCAATCTAAAATCTTATATGACATTCCAAAAAAATGTAAGTCCAATCGTTCGTTATTTATGGGAACATCATTATAATTCTGGATTCAAAAGGGATGTAAGTCCAACCCATATGTTCTCAATGCAAGCACTTTTATTGATTCCAAAGAAATGTAAGTCCAATCTAAAACCCAATATAGAATTCTAAAGGAATATATGTCTAATTTAAAACCCTATATGACATTTAAATAAATGTAAGTCATATGCTTGTCTATAATGCAGACTTCAATAATATGCATTCCATTCAATGAATAAACCGTGTATGCACGTAATACCTATACCACAAAACCTACACTAAACCTCTAGCATACTCAGGATATCTGAGACGAGGTAACCCATGGTTGCTAATCACTCTCGAACAATAATGGCTAATAGCTCTCGATGTTGGTAGAATAGAATAATGGCAATCAGATTGAACCATGGGATCTTGATCGGGACTTTCCTCTTTTTTTCTTTAGATAGTCATCCACACAACACCACTAGACATCAATTTATATCAAAGAATTATGTTTATTTTCAACCTTAATCGAGAATACTCTCCTACTACGATAAAAGGGGTAATTAACTATGAATGCTTGCGTTCATAGAAAATAGAACCCAGATCTAAATAAACCATAACATGATAATGCGAGAAATTCGGTTGAATATAAATCAATCGCCTCATGAATAACAAGTCCATAACCATTCCTATAAAGATGGTGGAGATTTCTCAAAGCTATTTTTCCAGTGATCAAAGAAGTTTAAATAAACTTCAACATGATACTTATAGCCTTTCCATGAAGCATTCTCATCCAATCATTTTTCAAATAGAGTTGTGCATATGATTTTATTACCAAATTTTTTTAATAATGCTTCAATTTCATTATAAGTCTTATTCAAATTCTTCTTGATTCTTTCTAATCAATTTAACATAATATATTGCATCACCTAAATATCTAATAGAAAGTCTCATTTGAGTTCTTTATATTTCTTTTTAATTCATTTAATAGGATGTGCAAGACCCATTTAAACAATCATTAGATTACTTCACATATGTTCATTAATGAGTTTGAAAGAAATTTTGTAAATGAGCTTTAAAATTATTGCAAATTCCTTATAACTCCAAATAAGCCTTATTTATATTTCATTATATTCTTTCAAAGTAGTCCACGTCATGTTGAATATTTAATTCATTCTTTTTTTTTTCATCTCTTTTTTTTTTTTTTTGCAAACTGAAGTTATATTTTTTTAATTAAATATGTTATTCAATTCAAAATCATTTTTTGGTTCTTTCAAATCACATTCTAGCAAAATTTTGGCAATCTTCTCCTACATAAGGGCGACTAAAGGGAGACCTCATACATATATGAAATGTGCATAAATTGTGTTTTGCAATACTGCAGCCGAAGAGTCTTCCCACATACTACAATTATAAGAAGCATCACATAGGTCTTCAAAACGCACGAGAAAATACCCCTAATTTTTCTCCCCACATTGAAATAGCTCAAACTAGTACTTACATTCAAGCAAATTTCTCTACCACGTTGAAACAACATGAACGAGTATATGCTACATTCATGTAAATGATGATAAGGCAATAACGAGATGAACGTAAATTCTGAGGATAATTTTTTTTACATAAAAGAAAGATTTTTTGTAGCAGAATTTTTTAGTTAGAGAAAGAAAATAATCTCTCTATTTAAAGGAGAAAAAAAAAGTGAGATGGCCTGGTTGGGTTGGGACGTGACCAGCAGAAGGTGAATTAGGGTAGAGTGAGTGAAGGAGAACTAGAGATGAGGGGGCTATTGAAAGTAAAGTAGAAGTGGGAAAGGGATTGATGCAGTTTAGTCACACAAAGAGGAAGAGGAGTTTGTCTGAGCAATGCAGATGTTTCTAGTTGATGATGTGCGGCTCGACAAAGCAAAGGGAGAAGCGATGTTGGCGTTTGATTTCCATGGCGAGAGATTAAGAGGATGGAGTGAGGCAGGATGCATGTGTCAATAGAAATAGGTGAGATTGAGTTACACAACAAGATTAAGCTACACAACAGCAAGATTAAGCTACACTTAAAAAAAAAAAGAAATTTTAGTTGGAATTCATATAGTAGCAAGTTCATGGACTAATTTGTTGTCAACTATGTTTTTCAGTCTTGCTTTAAAATAGGTAATCGTTAAAATAGCTTATCATGTGATTCAAAATAATAATAATAATAAAAATGAATATAAGTTGAAACTTGTTAGATCAATTAAATATAATTCAATACAAACATAAGCATACCAAAGCAATGGTGGCTTTGTCAGGTCCCATGTCGTGGATGTAAAAAGTAGAGAGTTGAGATAGGCAGTCGACAACCAGAATAAAACTTATTGAAATAAACATGGCATGAATCCTTTAAAATATTGTGTTAATGCTAAAGCGTCCACTAGAAGCGATACGTTGTATGACCTGAATACAGTGAAATGTGTGCAAGAGCCGCTACATCGACGCCCGGGTGCAGTATTAAATAAGCAAGAGTTCTCACATTATGAACGAATGTAGGCAAAGAAGTTAGTCCATGAAATTAGAATTAGATTAGGAACTTGAAATATGGATACTCTTATAGATAAATTAAAGGAATTAATAAATATTATGATTCATAGAAAAATAAATATTTTATGTATTCAAGAAACTAAATGAGTTGGGAAGAAGGCTAAGGAGATTGATAGTTTAGGTTTTAAATTTTGATATCCAGGTAGAAGTCGAATTAGAAATAGTGTAAGTATAATTATAGATAAAAATTTGAAGGATAATGTTATAAATATTAATAGGATTAGAGATAGTATTATAACTTTAAAGATTATTGTTGATGCTAAGATTATCAATGTTATAAGTATTTATGTTCCTCAAGTAGAATTAAATGTAGACTCAAAAGAAAATTTTTGTAATGATTTAGAGGGATTAATACAAAAGATACCTCCTGAAGAAAAGATATTTATTGAAGGAGATTTAAATTGACATATTAATAGAGTGATAGAAAATTTCAAAAGCATTCATGGTGGCTATGAATTTGAAGTGACTAATGAAGAAGACAGATTATATTATATTTTGTTTTAATTTATGATTTTATAGTTGTTAATATTTTATTTAAGAAATGAGATTAGCATATTATTACTTATAAGAATAGATCTTTAAAACAGATTGATTATTTTTTTCTAAGTAAAATAAATCATTTAGATTGTAAAAATTGTAAGGTCATTCCAAGAGAAAGTTTAAATACCCAACATCGACTATTAGTTTTAGATTTTTAGATGAAAGATTGGAAGATAAAAAATAAATCAATAATTATCCTAGAATTAGATGGGGACACTTAAAGAATATTAATAAAAATATTTTAAGAGCAAGATACAAAGCTTAGAATTTGGTATGTTCATAACAAAGCTAATGTTGTGTGAGAAAAAAAGTCTGTGAAATTAAGTAAGTTGCAAAAAAATTTGCTTCGAGAATCAAAAGGAAAAGCTTCTTTTAATAAAAATAGTTGGTAGTGGAGTCAACATGTGCAAGAAAATTATTATTATTATAAAACTTGGTTTAGGTGTAAGAACTCGAAGAATTTAGAAAAATATAATGTTTCCCATAGAGGTTCTAAGAAAACAATATATTATGCAAAAAAAATTAGTTTTTGTGATTTATACAATAGATTGAATACTAAAAAAGTAAAGATATATATATATATATATATATATATATATATATATATATATATATATATATGAATCAAGCAAAGAGATATGAGAAGTAAAGATCTAATTCAAGTGAGGTGTATTAAGAATAAAAAATTATAAAGTGCTTTTCTTAGAAAAGAATATTGAAAATAAGTGGATGAGCTATTTTGATAAACTTTTCAATGAAGGATCGATAATACAATTGATTTTGGCAATCTTAATACCCTAAATAAAAATAGAGAATTTTATTTTTATCGTTGTATTAGTAAATTTGAAGTTGAAGAAGCTTTAAAGAAAATGAAGTGTGAAAAATAGTAGAACTCGATGATATTCTAATAGAAGTGTGAAAATGTTTAGGAGATCAAGGAATTTCTTGGTTTACAAATCTTTTTAATATTATTTTAAATATTAAAAAGATATCAGATGAGTGGGAAAAGACTTTGTTGGTTCCTATATTTAAGAGTAAAAGGGATGCACAAGAGTGAGCAAATTATAGAAATTAAGTTGATGTGTCATACATTAAAATTATGGGAGAGAGTAATTGAGCATAGTTACAATGTGATACAAAGTTTCTCAAAATCAATTTGATTTTGTGCCGAGATCTACTATGGATGCTATACATTTGTTGAGAGGTTTAATAGAGTATAGAGAAAGTAAGGAGGATCTACATATGATATTTGTTAATTTAGAGAAAACTTATGATAAAGTTACAAGAGAAGTCCTTTGGAGAGTTCTAGAAAAGGAGTTACTATTGGTTATATTCAAGTCATTAAGGATACGTATACTACAGCTGTTATTTGTGTCCAAACACAAGGATGGTTGACAAAATATTTTCCTACTTAAATTGGATTACATCAAGGATCGTCTTTAAACCCTTATCTTTTTGCTTTAGTTATGGATGTTCTTACTAGGCATTTGCAGGAAGATGTACCTCGGTGTATGCTTTTTACTGATGGCATTCTTCTTGTTCATAAGACTAGAGAGGTAATCCAAGAGAAACTTGAATTATGGAGGTCAACCTTAGAGTCTAGAGGTTTTTGTTTGGATAGATCTAAAACTGAATATATAGAATTAATTTTAGTTGTAGAAGCTTTAGTGGTAATGTTGTGACCTTTTGGGTGATCAAGTCATTAAAAAGAGTGAGTGTTTCATATATCTAGGCTCTATTGTTCAAAATGATGGTGAAATAGATGGAGATGTTATTAGCAGAATTCAAGTTGGATGGTTGAAGTGGAGGAATGCATCTGGCCTATTGTGTGATAGAAAAGTACCGCTTAGACTTAAGGGAAAATTTTATAAGATGGCGGTAAGACATACAATGATTTATGGTGCAGAATGTTGGCCAGTAAAAGAGAAGTATAAGACTAAGTATTGCAGAGATGAGGATACTTAGGTGGATGAGTGGCTTTACTCTTAGAGATAAAATATGAAATGAGTATGTTCGAGAAAAAGTTGCAGTAGCTCCAGTGCCAGATAAGATTAGAGAGAGTCGCCTTAGATGGTTTGGCCACATAAAGTGTCGGTCATCCAATGACCCGATTAGGAGAGTAGATGTACTAAATTTGTCTTATGTTAAGAAAGCTAAAAGTAGACCTAAAAGACTTTCAAGATGTATAAAAAATGAACTTAGTTTATTAGAATTAAATGAGAATTTGACACATTTTAGGACACAATGGAGAAGAAGGATTCATGTAGCCGACCCCACATAGTGAGATAAAGGCTTGTTGTTGTTGTTGTTGTTGTATAAGCATACCAAAGCACATAGAATATACCATTGTTGTATATTCACAATATTTACATCCTACCCCCAACATTGATGGCGATTACTAGCAGTCTCCCAAAGACCGGAGCACCATCACAACCATTAATTGCACGCACGAGTCTGGGAACAAGAAAAACATCAAAATTCTTGCAGCAGGAGAGCTACATAGAAAATCTTCTTACACCACGAAATGGTGCTTGAACCTCACGATAAGCTTCGATCCGAAATCCATATCCAATGTCTTCACCTCCAACTCTAGCCTATAAACGAAGTCATGAAAAGTGATAAAAATCAAGAAAAGAAATGAAGAGAACCTTCATGAGAGTGACATTACAATTATTCACACAAAAGAAGATGCCACAATCACTAGAACAATATTAACCTCTTCCTGTAATTCTGAATTCTGCTCAATGAAGCTAAGTCGGGATCATTTAGAATGGTACAACTTGAGATTGTAATCTCTCAATGCATAGCAATCTGTAGCTTTCTTTCCTTCACCCCTACAAGAGATTCAGCAAAAATACATGAATTTGATCAGGCGTAATAATTCCAAACATATCAACCATACGCTGTAACAGGAATTCAAGATTGAAAAATAAAGAAAAAAAACAACCATGTTTTAGATCAACATCAACTCATTAAATTGCATTACACAACAAAAACATCATCCAGTCACTGAGAGAAAAATAATAAAATATACACTGTTGAACCTAACTGGAAACTCAAGTGTATTTCTCCAAAACTACTCAAAATGGAGGTCAAACTCTATCATAAGCACGTTTACTATCTGCAATTTAAAGAAATTTCTTTGTTATAGAACCTACATTTTTGGTTGTACAGAATGGAAGGAAAAAAGTAAAAAAATGACAACTATCTTAAGAAATGAAGAGGAGCGTAAAACTTTTCCACTTCGATAGTGAAATTGTGGCTCCCAGAACACACATATTATGAATTCAAATCATGAAACAGCTACATTAGATTAACCTGACAATGGATTAATTAGATCAAATACTTTCCTTCTTGTGGACAAACACAATGAAACATAGCAGGCTAATTAGCTTTCATGAATGCACATAAATGACATTTGAATGCCACAAGAAAAAGAAAATAAAGAGAATGCACAATGGGCCACAAGAAAGATGCAAGCTATCAAGATAACATCTGACCTTGTTGTTGGCCCATTAAAAAAAATTAAAAGTAAACAAAATCATGTCTCCCATGTAACTTGCAACCAACCCATATCTACCCTAGCCTTGTTCGCATAGCGCCACCTCCAAACTGCCCTATTTGCCAACTTGCTCTCTCATCTCTCGATCTCTCATAAGCCTAAAATCGAGGTTGATTTCTAGTAGAAAAGCATTAAGGTTTATATGAGAATAGATTATTATGAGATAAATATTATTTTGAGGTTAAATTGAGATAATTAACATAAAATTAAAATATAATTTAAAATTATTTACAAAATAAAAAAATTATGGATTGATTGATTCGAGGATATTTGCCACTAGTTTAGCAAGATATGCAACTTCTAATTCAAGAAATGAATATTTTTAATCTTTTGCATGTGCATTAAAAAATAAATTATATTTATGAGTGAATTACATTAAAAATTGTTAATATTGCAGGATACAAAATTACAACTTACTACTCCTATTTAAATGATCACATATAAATTTTCATAATATGAACTAACAATTAAATGTATCATAATTATATAATATTTTATCAGTTGATGACGCATAAAAAAATGTATCTGATATATATATAAATTGTTCATTTATATATATAGTTAACCAACAATTTTATAAAAAATGTTTATTTAAATGATCAAGAATAAAAATATATTGAGCTTAAGAAATATCATATTATGGGAAGATAATTAGGCAACGATGTATTTATGATACTTCTACAAGAAGGACAAAAGGGTCTCATATGAAGACAAAAGAATCTTCAATGTGGTTTAATAATGATAATGGCAAGTTTTACTTAAACTCTGTTGAACTTTATGATATAACAATAATGGCAAGTTTTACTTAAGCTTTGTTGAACTTTATGATATATATTATGTGGTGTGGGTCTACACTCACTATCCTATGATGTCAATAAATCTAGACAACTATAAATGATGTGTTTAAGGTGAAAGTGAAAAATATAATATGATGAAAATAAGTAAACAAACAAATGAATTGATGTAAGTAAATTAATATGTAAGCAGATATATCATTCACTAGCATAATACACTAAAAAAATCTATAATTGGCATTATAGTATTATTCCTTTATGCGGGCAAACTAATGTTAAATCTCACGCCACCAGATTTTAATGTTCAATATTATATTGTGTATAAAATATTAAATTTTATGATTAAATCCAATCATGATTATTATACATGTTGCTTACTACTCTTGATTATTTGAATTTTATAATAGAGTTTTTATTTTCTTGAGGCTCATAGCTCACTAGATGATTACTCTATTTTTTTTAAGGATATAAAGAAATAAGATTGAAGCTTAAGTAAGAATCAATTTATTATGCATTATGATTTAATTTAAATGAATTTGAGGTTTATTTAGATATAAAATGGAATATTTATTTTGGGTTCATTTAGTATTGGGCTTAATACTCACTCACTCAATTATAATAAGGAGAATGTTAGAATGAATGTTAGAGTTAAATTCAATCAGTTGAATTGTACCCACCTCTATTACATTATACATCAATTTTAGGAAAGAGAAAGTGATGTCAAAGCATTTAAATTTTGAAAATTTATAGTGAGATCTTGATTCGATTTAGTGTTATCAACAAAGAAAATTGAAAATGATATGATCACTACAGAACATTGGTGAGTGTAGTGGGAAAGTAAATTATAGAAACATAAATTTGATGCAAAGAAATTTGATTACAAGGGCTAACAAAAACACTTTCCATGTTCATTCTGGCTGCAAAGAAATTAATTTTTATTTAATCAATGTCTCAAAATATGTTTACAAAAAAAAAACTGCTTCAATAACTTTTTTCCATTGTTGTTTCGCAAACTATTTTAAACTCCTTTCTATCATATATCTATATGAGATGTTTGGTGCGAATAAAGAACCTCATTAGGAAACACGGACAACTAACAATCACCTTCCAAGATTTCAAATTTCAAAGAATCTAAGAGGCATATTACCATGTAATTATCAAATACATGACATTGATTTAGTAATCAACACCTATATGTACCAAATCATTCACTGAAACTTGACATAAGTGACAATCTATTCCTTTTTTTTTCCACCACTTGATACTTTTCTTTCATAATCTAATGCAATGCTTCATAAATGTACAGTTCTTTTCCTCGATATTAAGATTTGATATAAATTATAGAGAAAAAAAGAGCCACAACTAGCAATGATTATGATTTGATATAAATCGTGTAATATCCAAAAATGCAGAGGAGATCAAAATCAAAATTTTACCTAAAATTTGATAGATAATATCCTAAATGCTCATCCATGTAACTTCTCCACCAAGAATAGAGGGAGAAGCAGAGGAAAACTAAATGAAGAAAATTCAATCTTTTTGTGATTTCATTTCATCTACAAATTGAATTTGGTTTGAGGTTAGCATATTCAAGGGCTTATATGAGGAGTAATTATTTAGAAGTAGAAATATTATTTAAGGTTATTTTGAGTTAAATTTAAGTAGATTTAGGCATTAGTATAGATTTAGAAATTTGCTATTTTTATTAGATTGGTATATAAATGATCTAGATATTGAGGTGATAAAAGTTAAAAAATTAATTATAATGAAGAACAATGAGAAGATCAAATCTTTAATAGAGATAGAAAATTATATGTAAGCGATGTCAATGAATCCCTAAACATTACATTGGACTTTAATTGGTAATAGATATTTCTTCATATTGAGCATATTTATAGAATCGATGTTATCTAAAAGCCTAACTCCTTGCACATGTTCACCTATTTAAAATAATTACATGTCATGTTTTAATTGTATAAGTTTATGACCCATCATGCATATTCAAGTAATCAAATATTACTTAATATGTTAATGACATGTGTTGTACAAACTAATGTGCTCATAATAATGCTTAGTATAAGTTAAATGTTTATGCTTATGAAATTAATGTTAAAGAGAATGTCTATGAAAGGTCATTTCATGTGGGATAAGCTAGTAGGTTATGATAATCTATGTAAGGAGTGATAAAAATTCTTTTGAGATAAGCCTCAATAGAGGCCAAAATGTTGGGCCAATCCAACCTTTATCACGCATCATTGATAATGGTTATGTTGAAGCAATTCTAACCTTTATCAATGGTGATAATGAGCCAACGGGTTATATGACAATCATATGATATTTAAAGACGTTATGTGGTACTTCTAAAACAATGACCAATCCCAAAAGAAACTTGTTGGACAAAACTTATAAAGCACACATCGAATTTAAAATCAAAATTGAGATGATTCTTCATTCAAATAATCAATTTCACTCATAATGAAATTTGAAATATGCTTAATCGCATCATTTAATGCTTTCAAACAATCTTTGTTACACAAAAACTTGATTAGGTTAGTACTAGCAAAATTTTTCAAAACCGCACTTCCTCTCGTGATCCGTAGGCATCAAAACCAAGACACATAATAATGTTGGTTCATTCCCTTCACAAAATGAAATGATTTTAAACTAACATACCAATTGAAACTTAATTGTAAAGTAAATGAATGTCCGTATGTTTTAACCGAAAAAAATTGTGTCCCTTAATAGTAATTCATTTCAATTAGTATTTTATGTATCCTTTTCAAAATTTCTTTTTTGGAGGGATTAACTATTGAACATGATGGTTCCAATGAACATAATCAGATAATTATTATTTTTAAGGGTCATGAATTTGTTGCCTCCTGTTACCATCTCTATCATGATTGTGATTACATATCCTTACAACAACGGATGAGATGGTGAGCATGAGAGTGGAAATGATTGCAGTGACAAAGCAATAGAGGGTGGAAGTGTGGAGGTTGAAAATTATGAAGGGAATGAGATTGCAATAATGGAGCAGAAGAACCACATGGTGATGCTCAATATGCCCTTCTCCCATGGTGACGAGATCTTAACGTAATTGTTATGCTCCACATGCAAATATCATGTGAATCTCATGGGAATATTGAACTCATAGTTTCCTTTTCTTCATTTGAGTCCAAATTTTAAACTTTACATGGAATTGATCTTGATTTCGAGCATTTTTATTACTTAGTATGAAAGGACTAAAGGTGTCTTGGTTATGGATAAATGCATCAAGAGGACAACAATTCACAAAAGAACATAAAAATAATCAAATCATCTAAAAGGGAGATATCAATGACCATATGATGTAAGTTGTTAAGATCTATGTATGTGTTTTGGGTGGCTTAACGTAGTTCATCTTCCCATTTTGTTGATCGAATATGAGTGTTAATGCATTCTAAAATGGGCAAAAATACTATGAAAGGTGTAAAGGATAAACTAAAGTACCCCCTATGGTAGTAGAATTTGAAAAATCTGCCAGGTATATATATATATATATACATACATACATATATATATATATACATATATATATACATATATATATATATATATATATATATATATATATATATATGTGTATATATATGTGTGTGTGTGTGTGTGTGTGTGTGTGTGTGTGTGTTGTGTGTGTGTGTAGAATTCTTTCACATTAAATCTTAAAAATCAACTTAGTGCATGCTATGGGGACAATGAATCATGTGTCATTTCAAAAAAATGCTCCATTTTAATGCATCACACCACACCGCACACCATGGCTGTCATTTTACAACAATTTACATGTATGATGATGACTTTGATATCAAGTATGTCACATATCCCAAAGGCTCAACCTATCTTGGTTGATACATTTGTTAAATCCTAACGCTATCACTCCAAGATTGTGATGCAAAGTCGGGATTGCCTAACTCTCAACATACCACTTGAATGCTCTTAGGCAAACTTCAACAACAACAACAACAAGCTTTTATCTCACAATGTGGGGTTGGCTACATGAGACCTTCTTCTCTATTGTGTCTTATTAAGTGACAAATTCTCATATAATTCTAATAAAATAAAATCATTTTTTATACTACCTAACCAATTCTTTTTAGATCTACCTCTACCTTTCTTAAAATAGATCGAATCTAATACACCTACTCTCCTAAGTGAGTCATCAAATGGCCTTTGTTTTATATAACCAAATCATCTAAGGCAAGTCTCTCTAATCTTATCTACCATCGGAGCTACTCCAACTTTTTCATGTATTTATTCATTTAACATTTTGCCTCTAAGAGTGAAGCCACTCACCTACCTAGGCATCCTTATCTCTACAACACTTAACTTAATTTTATTCTTCTTTTATTAGCCAACATTGCATCATAAATCATTGCAAGTATTACCACAATTTTATAAAATTTTCCCTTGAGTCTAAGTGGTACTTTCCTATCACACAACAAGTGATTACTTCAAACATCCAACTTGAATTCTACTAATAGCATCCCAATTAATATCATCATCACTTTGAACAATAGATCCAAATATTCAAACATTCACACCTTTTAATGACTTGATCACCCATCACCACTCAATCACTAGAGCTTCTACAACTAAAATTGCACTCCATGTATTCAATTTTAGATCTACTCATTCGATTTTAGATCTACTCAAATGAAAGCTTTTAAACTCTAAGGACCTCCAATTTATGTTTTTCTTGAACTCCCTCTAATCTTATCAACAAGAAGAATATCATCAAAAAAAACATACCCTGAGGTTCATCCTCTTGTAAATGTCTAGGAAGAACATCCATAATTAAACCAAAAATGTATGGGCTTAAAACCGATCCTTGATGTAATCCAACTGAAATAAAAAAAAAACACTAGTTAATCTTCTTTTTGTTTGAAAAAAAGTGACAACTCCAACATACATATCCTTAATGACTTAAGTGTAGGCACTATTAACTCCCTTCTTTTTTTGAACTCTCCAAAGCATTTATCTTTGAACTTTATCATATGCTTTCTAAATCAACAAATATCATATGTAGATCTTCCTAAATCTCTATACTTCTCCATCAAACCTCTAAATGTACAACATCCATAGTAGACCTACCCAATATAGATCCAAGGGTTTTGAGAAACGCTTGTATCAATGTAATCTATGCTAAATTGTTCCTCCCATAATTTTAATGTATAGTACATAAACTTAATTATCCTGTAATTTGCACACATGGTGCATCAACTTTATTCTTAAAAATAGAACCAACTCTTTCTCCACTCATGCATCTTTTTAATCTTTAAAATATATTAAAAGATTAATAATCTAAGAAATTTTATGATTACCTAAGCATTTTCATACTATTAGAACATCATCATGTCCTATTATTTTTCCACACTTCATTTTTTTTAAATCTCTCCAACTTCAATTTCATTAATGATAAAAATAAAATTCTTTATTTCCATTTAGTACTAAGTTTGTTAAAATTAATCGATTCTCACAACATTGACTGAAAATTTTATCAAAATATATCATCCATCTATGTTCAATATCCTCTTCTAAAAAAATCACTTTAAGATTTTCATCTTTGATGCACTTCACTTAAACTAAATATTTACTTCTCCTATCTTTACATGGCTAACTTATACATACATCTTTCACCATTTTAGTATCCAATCTATTGTATAAATCATTAAAGCTGAATTTTTTATATCATATTCTTTTCATAAAATCTATAGACTAACTCTATACCTTTCATAATTCTCCAAGTTTTACATCTAAACTAATTTTATAACAATTTTTTTTATTTTTTATCTTTTCTCGCATATTTTGACTCCAGCACCAACTTTTTTTAACTAAAAAAATATTTTTCTTTTGATTCTTCAATAATATTTTTTGTGACTTGCTTAATCTCACTTGCTACTTTTCCCACAAAATATTAATTTCCTCATGAACCTCACAAATTATAAGATCTTGTAACTTATTCTGAAAAATTATTTTTACTAGTGCTCTTTAAGTATTTTCATTTAAACCTATGATAATATTTCGATTTATTTTTCATCTTCCAACACTTCATCTTAAAATGTAAAACTAATAGTCGATGTTGGGTACTTAAACTTTCACTAGAATGATCATAAAAACTTTGCACTCAAAACGATCTATTTTTTTTATTAGAAAATAATCAAACGTTTTACTAAATCCATTCTTATAAGTGATAATATGCTCATCTATTTTTTTCTAAAATAAAGTGTTAGCAACTACAAAATCAAAAACTAAAGTTAAATTCAATATAGTTTTACCTTCTTCATTAGTCGCTTCAAGCTCATAACCACCATGAATGCTTTTAAAATCTTCTACCACTGTACAAATACATCTATTTAAATCTCTTCCAATAAGTACTCATTTTCAAGGGATATCTTTTATATTAATCCCTCTCATTTCAAAATTTTTCTTTAAGACTATATTTAAATTATTTGAGGAGCATAAACACTTATAACATTACTAATCTTAGCATTAACAATGATCTTTATAATTTTAACTCAAATTCTATTATTTTCATAACATATCCTTCAAACTTTTATTTATAATCACACCTACACCATTTATAGTACAACTCCTACCAAAATACCAAAGTTTAAAATCTAACAACGATTCCAACGATACTATGTTTGCTCGATTTTGACACCGTCTGACTCCGATACGCACAAAATACGAAAACTGCAGATTTTTTTTTAAAAAATTAAAATTACGTTGTTCTTAATCAGAGACTCCTTGATCCAATCGTCCGTTCAGTCGACGCCAAGTCCACGTTAGCGCCAGTCGTCCATCAGACGACTATTAGGCCTATTATGTTAATATTTTTTTGTGCCTAAATTGCTAATTAAGATTAGTATTAAGCCTAATTTAAAAATTTTTCCATAATATTACCATAATTATTTTCATTGAAAGCTTTACTTTTCTCATTTTTTTCTATCTATTTTTTATTTTTTTTAGAAAGGAGTTGAGTTTTTAAAATAAATGTAGCATCAACATGGTTGGAGATTCAAATTGCACCATCAAAATTTTAAGTTCTAGGGCTATTTGATTCATTGTCTTCTTATTAGTATCATTTTTAATTTATAGCCCTAGCTTTTACTATGTATAATCAAAGAATCAAGCAAATAGTTAATATAATAATTTGATAAATCTTTAGACATTATAATGATTGTAACTTTAGCATATTAAGATTTAGACAAGAATCAAATTATTTTATTTACTTTATCTTGGTTATAATATTCTTTCAAAATAGCATAAAATAGTTATTATTTTATGTCTAAAATTTTTATATACATGAGTGTGTACTAATTTTCTTATTTTTTATCATTTTAAATGCCCTAATTTTATGAACCATTGAAAAAATAAAAGTTTACTTGAATCTTAATTCTATAAATTTAATTGCTCTCATGTTAATTAGGTCACTAACTTCACTTGAATTATAAATAAACTTTACAAAACTTTATACTTAATTTGTAATTTTAAGCCCTTTTAAAGCAACCAAATTCACACCTACACTAACTTTAGCAAAATTGGTATACATATCAAAATATAATTATGAAAAAAAAATTTATATTTTAATTATAAAATGTGCACTCATTTCATTCTTTTGAACTAGCAAGCCGACTGATGTGTTCATGCATGTATTTGATCGATATGATAAAAATGAAAAATGAGTTTAAATTTTATTGTGACTTTTGATATTTGAATGAGAAATTGAAAAATTAAAACAAGTAGGTGTTGATTTTGTAAATAGTCATATTTTGAGTGCTATATATATATATATATATATAGATATATATATGTAATTGCCCCTGAATTATTTATCAAATATGAAGACTTCTAGTCATTAATGAGATTGATAATACATGCTGGACTCATCAGCCCTTTAACAGTACTTCTTTCCTGAATGCAAACTTGGTCTCTTCTTCTTGCTTGGGAGATTCTTCCTTAGGCACCTAAATGAGAATAAATTGAAGTAGTTTTTTAAAAAAGTCTATTGTAAATTATAATAATATCTTTTAATCTCAAATACATACTGTGTCACAATCCTCTAATAATCATTTCTCGATCCATTCTTCTCAATTTTCCCACACTTTGCTTCTTATCATTTTAATTTATGTCATTCTCAATTAAGAAAAAGAGAGAAAAATATATCCAGAAAACCATGATGATGATCGAAATGCTGATGCACTATGCAAGAACTGAAACTTAGTATAGTTTGATAAGTTTTCATACCTTCTAAGCTTCTTTGGGTGCATGGCCTACATTTGAACCAAAGACGAGCTTCCACGAGGTCTTGCGTGAATTCGATGCGCCGCCATCGAACTATTTGAACCATTTGATGCTTCGATGGGTGATTCTCGATGTGAATGTCGGAGCGTCGTTGAAGGCTTTCCATCCAACCGCAGAATCATCGAAAGGATTGTGCTTCTTTTCACGCAGATTCAAGATCTTCAACCAAAATTTTCAAATCGAAAGTAGATTAAATGCAATGTTATGTTCTAATAATGCAAAAGATATCAAATAAGTCTTAGAAAATTAAATGGTTTAGGTGATTCAAAAGGCACAAACAGGAGTTTTGTTGCATTTGGGAATCAAACATATGGGGTTGTTTGTGTTTGGTTCAGTACTACTTGGATGTCTGTGCCTTTAGTCAGATAATATATGTTTTAGTTTCATTATATTTAAAGATATCTACTTGACCTAATTTGTGAGTGTATGAACTTCTAAGATGTCAATGGCCATAAGTACATGTTGTTGCCTAATTTAGAATTGATCAAAATCGATGTCTTAAACATGTTCAATCTTAGTATTTCAATATAGCACTCATTATAATAGTAAAAAATCTTGATATTTTTATTACAATAACAGACAACCCTATCTATAATAGAAGCACAAAAACTCACGAAGATGCATAAAATCCTAGAACTATTCTATTTTATACCTAGAGAGCATAAGGTGTGATGCATCATAAAGTCCCTTAGAACAAATTCATCAAACGGAGCATTAATGGTAACATGCCTTCAACCCCGGCTTGAGCTTTTAGGTTTTGGCACATTAATTCGTGAATTTCCAACATACTCTACAATTATCCTATCGATAATGGGACGATTTAGAATTATCCTACTAATAATTATTAGCCAAGAAAGAAAGAAAATTAAGTTAAATGGTAGCAACCGCATTACAAAACACTACCAACAAGGGAACAAGAAAAAAAAGAGCAAAAAAGAACATAGGGTAGCAATAAAAAAAAGCATAAAAGAAGATGGGGTAGCTTGAATGAAATGAGATTAAGTACTATGACCTTGTGATTTGTTAGATAGAAGATGGTTGGGGCGTTCAGGTTCTTTATAGTCAAGCGGGGGTGCAAAATTGACCTCACAATCTATCTCAATAATGCTAATTTCAGAACTAGGCTTTGTTTCCACAATATCTATGTAATACTTCTTATTATTATATGGAACCATGATACTGTCACCCGTAGTCAAGCAAGAGTAGTTCCTCAATGTCCTTTCCAAGTCGCAAGTTCCAAGAAATATGGATTTTACTAGTTTAAGTGAATCTTCCGGATATATCAAATAAGCCAACGAGTGGTCAAACCTACATGGCCTTGGGATTTGAAATATCTAAGAAGTCTTTGTGTGTGGCAACTTGACATATGTTCCCTAGAGTAGCACTCTTGATTTGCACATGTCCCCTCTTGCAAAAGCAAATTTTGCATCATCTGTAAGCATTTAAAGAAATCCAAGATCATGAGGTACCATTTTATTCAAGAAGAAAAGGAAGAGTTCAAGAACATAAAATCATTTAGACATCACAAATACCCAATATGGCATGTACACCATCCCTCCTCAAGAATGAACTCTAGCACACCACAATGAGAGATCCACACGATCAAAAGTTCAAATAACATTGGATATTCAATATGCAAAGATCGTAGGTGAATTTTTCAAATTGTTAGCTACTTGAAATCACCATGATGAGTCATAAAATAGAGTGAGGGATGCATTTGGCCAATAGAATGTCTTTCTTCTCAAGAAAGGTAAATTGTTTATCACATACCAAGGCTCTAGGGCGAGGGAGGCATTATAATTGTAGAATAAAGCGAATTGAAATGTGTCCAACATGAATATCAAAGAAAAAAAATGATAGCAAGAGCTCAAGCAACATACTTTTGTCACCACCTTCCAATTGTGGTCGCAGAAAGATAAAATAGAAAAATTATCGACAATCAATGAATGACACAAATTCCAACCTAAAGAGTTAGCAAGGGGTGTTACCTAACAAAATTCACAATAATAAATTAGAAACACGAATACACACACTCAGGGTATTACAAAATGTAAATGAAAAGAGTATGTACATGTACCATTAAGAAAATATATCAATTGATGCAGCTAACTCCTATGGAGAGGATTGATGCCTTAGGTTCCTAAAGCAGCTTTTATGAAGTATTTCAAGCCGTGATTCATGATAATATTAATCTAGTATGCTTAAGAAAGTTTGAAAGTAATTGATTATGAAGTAAAAGCCCATTTACACATGCCAAACATTGAAGCTAATAATGTTATCTAGATTATGGGTTATCAATGTATCTTTGACTACAAATGTAGAATTGGGTTTGGAATGAAAACTTATTTTTTAAAATGCAATTGAATATTACAGTCAACTTGTTGACCCCACATATGTGTCATAAATCAAGATAAGCTCATAAATCAATTGACGGACTTGAGGTGATATCGCAAATTGGCTCAAAATGCACTAAGCGTCACGAAAAGGGTGAAGCGACCTCCGATGAATGGACTTCAGTTTGCGTTGAGGCATTCAGTCATCAATATAATTGTAAAATCTAACGATCAATCGATTAAGCTCGAGCTAACAATGTGTCGACACGCGCCGAGTGGAGAAGCTGCGATCATGATGATCGGTTCATAAATTGATCATCTGTAGCTCCAAAACATTGAAAACTATCAAAAAATTGC
This sequence comes from Cymbidium sinense, assembly GCA_021442155.1. Taxonomy (NCBI): domain Eukaryota; kingdom Viridiplantae; phylum Streptophyta; class Magnoliopsida; order Asparagales; family Orchidaceae; genus Cymbidium; species Cymbidium sinense. Next base: position 282,159,197 of record CM038215.1, on the reverse strand, counting down.
GGGGCGTGCAAATGTCAAATGATTTGAAGTGATAGCACATCAAGGCGAAATACACTACCATTAAAATCAATCAAAGGACCTCCGATGACGGACTTTTGTCATCATTTAGAATGTCAGTGGTCATAATATAAATATAACAACAATGATCAAGTGCTTGAGTTGTCAACATGCTTACGCATAATAAGCGGCCGGCCAACCAAGCGATTACGTTCATGAAATTGATTGTGTGTTAGCTTTGAAACATCGAAATCTATCAAATGAGATTTTTTGCACTCAATTGGATGATGATGCAAATCGAATAATAGAAGTGGTAAAAAGTAATACAGATAATCAAAATTAACCCAAATGACCTCCAATCGAGCGGACTTAGCCATTGCATTTAGAACATCAGTCGTAGGATATAAATATTGCATGACTTAATGATCAACTCAAGTCGAAAAGTGCATGCACGTCGAGGGAGGCAGAAGAATCAAATGACATCCGTTCAATTGATCAAATTGATCCCGACTTGAAAATCTATCAAATAAGACTATTGCTCAATTGGACGATGAGTGCATGAAAATCGGCGGTCATTGAAATTGACTTAATTTGGCATGACTAGAACCAAATGACCGATCATGAGAACATTGTGTTTGAATGAAATTACCCTAAACCAATCTATATATTGACTATGTATTCTTTAAAATCTAAATTAAAATAATTTAAACTAATTTAAAATTAATTTAAAATTCTCAAATTACCCATGCTCTGTTCCTCCTATTTTCAGTTTTCTCAAAAGGAAATTAAAAAAACAAAACAAAACGAAAAATAAACCAACCCATTCCCTTTGATTATCTCCCATTTTCCAACAATGGTTCATCCTCTCACTTTCCTCTCTCTCCTGATTTCCCCTCTCACGTCCAAGAAAAAAGTAACTCTCCTCCCCTTTTTTTCTTTTCCTCGTTCTCCCTCCAGCCATCGATCTATCATCTCTTCACTTGGTGGGCCACCAGGTCTCAGCTGTGACAATCTGAATGCCACAGACCATGTGCACTCAGGCCATCATCAGTCAAGTGCGTCGATCTAGCCGCATGGTAGCATCCAGAGGCCTCCCTTAGCGTTTTGCACAGGCCCTCTCTGGTTAGCCCATGGTTCCTCAGATAAGCCATTCTTTGCTATTCATTACGGCCTCAGCATTTAGATCCATTGGATTTAATTATTCAGTGTTAATTTGCCGATTTGCACCATTCCATTCATGCGTACTCAATTCCTCCATCCGAACCTCTTCTCCTCTAGCCCAAGGCAGCGGCTCCTTCCTCCGACTCCAAACTTCAGGCTGGGCTCTTCCTCCGACCCACAAATCTATGGCACTAGTCGCGGACCTTCAAACCCTTGGCCATTCAACCCTACACTATTTTGGCCGTTCATTATCACCCTGAGCTGGCTGCTCCTTCCCATGCACGCATCAAATTTCATCATTTTTAAACATCAATGGAGAACATCGTCGGTAATTCTTCCTTCAATTTTCGGTGTTGCACTCCTTTAGCCATCCGTTTTCTTGTATCAGGAAAGAATCGGCAAATTCTTCCTTCGATTTTCGTCGCCTTGCGCTTTAGCCCTGTTTTCATAAATGGGAAGAACATCATTCGATGGTAATTCTTCTTTCGATTTTTTGCACTTGCTTTAGCCATCTCGTTTATGCTGCGTCGCAAATCAGTGAAGAACATCATCAGTAGATGAATTCTTCTTTTGATTTACGGCGTTGCTTCACTAGTTTCCTTTGTAATTGGGGAAGAACATTGTCGGTGAATTCTTCCTTCAATTTTGGTGTCTCTTCGCTTTATAGTTTCACAAATTGGGGAAGAACATCATCAGTAGGTGAATTCTTCTTTCGATTTCCGGCCGCACTCCTTCATTTTCAATTGCATACCTAACCTCGTTGCATAGCCTTGCTTGAAAAATGTGTCAATATGTGGGATTTGTGAATGTGAATATATATGTGTTTCTTTGCGGTTTGAAGACCTCTTGTTGCCAGAGCACGGGATGAAAAAATAGGTTGTGGTGTTTGAAGACACCGCTACCTTCAGGGGGCATAAAGCCACCACTTGTTAGATGTCATCCCCTAGTTAAATCTTGCCAAAATTTTGTTTAATTTCCAGACTTAGAAAAAAAAGAATGAATATATATTGCATTGTATGTCCTCTTTCATGTTTAAAAACCTCGTAGTGTTCAGCATGAGATAAAAGCATGGTATCACAAGACACCACTCGCTATGCTCATAAATTGTACCAGTAAGCAAAAAACACCCTCGATCGTCCCCACATGGGATGAGCTACGAAATTGTCAAATCTGTTGACTTAGGAAAAATGGGAGAGTGAAATGTGCTGACTTAAGAGTGCTAAATAGGGAAACTTGTAGCTAACTTTAAATTAAAAGCGGAAGCAAGAAAAGAGGAACCTTTAAAAAATTTTGGAAAGAATAGAATATTCATTTAAAATTTAAGTAAAATTTGGGGAGGTTAATATTAAACTCACAAACTTTGAGAGATATTAAACTCACAAACTCTAATTATAATCTTCTATGGCTTAAATTGAAGGTAAGTGAGTTCCTTTTCTTGTAAATTCCTCAAAATTAAATTTGTTTTACATTTCTTTTTTGTCCAAGGCCACTCTTAAATCCATGATAAGCTTCATTTGTACTCATATTGAGCTATTGAGTATTACAAATATCATTTGAATTTGCTTATTGTAGCTTGATTTTTTTTCTTATTTTGATGTTTTAGAAGTTTTATATTCAACTTTACTTTTGATTTGATATTCAATTTAAGACTAAAAATCTGGCTAAAATTAGACCTCTGTCTGTGTCCCCATGGAATTTTACCTTTATGCTTTTAAGCTGATTATCTTCGGTTCCATGATGAGTAGTCTTCAAACCCGCTCGAGAGGTCTTCAAATACATGCACAAAAGAGCATATATGTACATTCTTTCATCTCTCTTCATTTTCATCAATTATTTTTGAAGCTATTCTCTTATTAATATGCCATTTAAGTCATTTTTTATTGTTCAATTTGATGATATTTTGTGACCTTCGGTGTTGTCCCCACATAGGGCTACATGGGGGACTACTGACCTACGTCACTCTTCTTCTAAATTGTCTTCGCGACACTTGCAATAATCTTCAAAATCACCACCATTCTTAGCGTGAGGGATCTTCATATGCATGAAATAAAATACATATATCTCTTTATTTTTTTCTTTCCAATTTATCCTCTCTCTCTCTCTCTCTCTCTCTCTCTCTCTTTAAATAATAGAAAAATATATTTTTTTCAATTGGATAGAAGAAATGAGGTTGAAGGATTATACTTTTTTTGTTCAAAGAAAGGATAGAGGCTATAGAATGTGAATAGAGGTGGTGTTGTTCATGAATGAAAAAAGAGTAAGTTCAGTTTGAGAAAATCAGAAAATACTTTTTTCAAGCAGAGTAACTCTCCTCCCTTTTCTAAATTTTCCTCTCAATTCCTCCTCGTTCTGCCTCCCGATCGATCTCGTCCCCGGGTCCCCTTCTTCTTTGCGAAACCACTACAGAACCCGCCTTTCAGCGACCATCGGCCCACACAGGAGATCTCGTTAGCTGGTCACCCATGCGCATCCGTATTGACCGCTCACTCCCGCATCCCCTCACTGCTTTTGCGTTCGGTTATGCACCATCCAGACTAGCCCTCATAGTTCCTCCAAACACCAATTGATGTCTTGTTTGTTTGCCCTTCCGTTCAGTCCAGCTGGGACCCATTTCACTGTTGACCCTCCAACTTTGCTTTCACCATTCAACCATCAGGGCCATGACCCTCCATCCAGTGAGCCTCTTTCCTCCGGTAAGCTCCTTCCTCACTCAAAACTACAAGGTGGCTCCTTCCTCCGACCCTACAAATCCATTCAACCCTTCAAACCCTTGTAACTAACTCTATACTGTTTTGGCCCATTTTGTGATCCAACCCACAACCTGGATTCTGCGTGATCCTTCACCTGATCCAAATTTTGCCATTTTCTTCCCACAATCGAGAAGAACAATCGGTAGATGAATTCTTCCTTCAATTTTTGACATGCACTTTAGCCATCAATTTTTTACATCGGGGAAGAACATCGTCGTGAGATAAATTCTTCCTTCAATTTTTAGTATTTATCTTTAGCCGTCAGTTTTGTGCCGGGAAGAACATCATTAGTAGAATTCTTCCTTCAATTTTGGTACCCTCACTTTAGCCATCCGTTTATGCCACATGCCAAATGGGAAGAACATCGTCAGTAATTCTTCTTTTGATTTCGGTCGCCTTTAGCCATCCGTTCCATTTGCAAAAATCGGGAAGAACATCGTCGGTTCCTTCAATTTTGGTGTACCCTTCACTTTAGACCGTTTTCTGCATCATTAAGGAAAAACATCATCAATCTGGCGAGTTCTTCTTTCGATTTTTTGGTCGCACTTGCCTTACATTTTCAATTGCATACTAACCGGTTTCTTTGCATAGCCTGGGCAGAAGGCCTCATAGCATCACTTTACATGCGGTCATATTTGGAATTCAAATCGAATTCAAATACACAACTATATTTGAAATATCTTTGGAATTTTACTTTACTTACAACCAAATGCTTGAAATGTTCAAAAGCGTGCATTTGGAATGCAGTGCATTCTAAATGTAGGCAACCAAACAACCCTAAGAGGAACTTAAATAACCTAACAAAAATGAACTTTAAACTTAAAATTGAAATTAATTTAATATTGAATGTACATAAATGCCTACACCTCACTCTTCATAAGTATGGACCCTCTGTGCACATTGCAATCGACCATATGCACACTTATAACAATGGTGGAAAGGCCCAACATATCTGACATTATGCGGGAGAATGTGAAACATCAATTTTAATTTTATCAAAATCAGACTAACACAAAACTCACGAGGAACAAAGTAAAAAAAAAAGACATTTGAAAACTAAATACAACAACATCAAGCCTTTATCACGTGAGTCGGCTACATGAATCCTTCTCCATCGAAAAAAAAATGAAAGGTGAAATTGATATTAAATGAAATACAAGGGCTTAAAATGAAAGTGGCTTGTAAAGAGTTGAATACTTGAATGAATTACTCACCAATGAGCATAGTTGACATGTCTTAGAAAATATTTGGACTATATTACATCATGTATTGAAAAAACTAAAAGAACTCAAGTTAAATGCAAACAAGGCTTACGTTTAATGAGACTTAAGGGACTTGCATAAAGTTTGGAGGCCTACTCTCACATCAAAATTAATAGATGAACTTGCACCAACCTAGTAGCCCACTTGTCAGAAAAAACATCAATTAATAGCTCGCTATAAAGTACAAATATGACTTACAATGAAAAGGTGATTTGCTCTTTTTGGGTTAAGTTGGAAAAGATTATGATGTGCCTTTTAGGTGAACATTTAGACAATATCTCTTCATGAGTGTATTATAAGAAAAGATAATATACAATATGAAATTGTTAATTTTTCTACTTTATCAAGATAATTGCAACTAATTTACCATCCTATCAAAATGATATATATTAATTGTTTTTCAAGCATATTATTTTCTAATTCTTAAATTACTATATTTTAGAAACATATGTTATTTAACTCACAGAATTGATGAATATTTTTTAAGAAATTCCCTTGTAAATTTAAATAAGCAAGGAGAGTTTTCTACCTATCAAGGGTCAAATTGTGATGGTATTGTAGTAAAATTTTTGTACAAGTTAAACTAGAAAAATAAATATTTATTATACTTGTATCTTGTGGATATGAATAAAACTTTTGGATTTTAGTTGACTATTTTATGCTTTAGAGATATATGTTTTGATTTACTAAAAATCAGTCCGACCATTAGTTCTCATCTTCGATACTCCAAGTTCTAGTGAGTCATGATAAGAGTGGTATCAAAGAAGATTAGACTAGGAAGATGATCTTAAAGAGTTATTAAAAGAATCAAGTCATTAAGTCATTAGTAAAGCTAAGATATTTAGATAGATATAGAGAACGATCACACATTTGCATGAATAATATAAGTTTTGTATTACAGATCATGGACCTCACCCAAAAAAATATTAGAATACAAGGGAGATAAGGGTGAATAAAACTCAATTTAGTTATAATAGTGTTACTATAAATACATTTACTCAAATGATGACTATTGTAGCACAATTAATTTGAAGCTTTAGTCTCAAGCAAGTAGAGCCCTCCATGGATAAATATTTAATATTATTTCAAGATATGAGGTCGCCTCTTTTTTGGGGCTAGAGGATCAATTGAAGTAGAAATTTGCTTGATGTGGGTAGAAAAGATTATTGATAGTATGCTTTGTCCACAAGAAAGAAGAATCATGGTAGCTACTTTTGCATGTGAAGGAGAAGCAAAGAGATGGTGGCAAGGACAATTTAAGATAAATTCAACGAACAACCAAGTTATCTTATTATTAGAGAATTTGTAAAGACATTACGAGACTAGTTTGTGCTCTCTCTAAACAAGAAGACAAATGTGGAAAAAGTTTATCAAATTAGTGTAGGGAGATAGATCTACCTTGCAATATTAAGTCAAATTTATTACATTTTCAAGATATGCACCACAACTGATTCAAATGTAAAAGAAAAATATCATAGAGCTTTACTAGGCTAAAAGATGTGATCAAACAACCGTTAATTCCATTATTGATTGATGATACTTATAGCGAGAGAGTAACAAGATTGGAGATATACCTTCAACTACTTAAGAGGCGAAGAAATTTTCAAAAGAAAATGAATGCTGAAGGATCAAAGAGTGAGCAAGTTAGTCCAGAAATTTAAACTAGAAAAAACATAAGCCAAGCAACAGTGAGAGCAATTTAAATGTTAAAAGTTGTGATAAATGTCTAATAAAACATAAAAGAGAATGTTTGGAACCTGGTCACATGGCAAAGTATTGTCCTATTTTGGGATAGAGGCCACTAATTGATGCTAGAACGTATCATGCCAACTCAAAGAATTTATGGCAAGTAGAAGGTGATCGAACCATCTACACCAATTCTAATCCAGAATCAAACTAGACATAATACCCAATATCCGTGTTCCAATTATCATAGCAAGAAGCGAAAGAATCTAGATGTCATCAAGTACTATTTTTATTCAAGATAAACTTGTCATAATTTTATTTGATATTAAAACATCACATTCTTTCATCTAAAAGATTTTGTTAAATTTATTAGACTAAGTACTTCAAATCATACATAATGTATTGTCTATATAAATGCTAGTAGATTATGTCATGTCAACCTAATCATTGGTGATGAGAGGCTTGATGCAAATCTAATAATACCGCCATCATCCAAATTTGATGCAATCTTAGATGAATGGCTATCCGCCATTTCATGTCTATAGATAAGATAATTAAATTCAACCTTCCTAGTGAAGAAGAATTCAAGTTCTTTGGAGATTGAGGAATTTATCTATGATAATATCATCTCTAAATGAAAAAGGGTACCAAGTATTTCTTGCTTAAATAAATGATGCCACAGAAGAGGTGAAGGAATTGAAAGAGATACTTGTTGTAAATGAATATCTAGAAGTCTTCTTGAATGATTTATTAAGTTTGTCTCCAGTTAGAGAACTTGATTTCTCTATCAATCTCATATCTAGTGCAAAACTTGTGTCTAAAGCACCATACAGAATGACAATTAAGGAGTTTGCAAGAGTTAAAAGTTAGTGCAAGAATTATTGAAGATGGGCTTCATCCAATCAAGTTCATCACTCTGAGGAACTCCAGTGCTTTTTGTCAAAAGAAGGATGGAAGTCTAAGATTGTTCACTACCTATCAAGAATTGAATAAGCTTACAATTGAAAATAAATACTCACTATCGAGAATCGATGATTTATTTGATCAATTTGAAGAAGCTTCCATATTTTCAAAGGTTAATTTACGATCAGGGTATTATCAATTACAAATTAGAGAAGAAGATACATTAAAGATAGCATTTAGTATGAAGTATAGGCATTATGAATTTGCGAAGATGCCTTTTCCACCAATACTTTTAGCGTAATTATTGATCTCATGAACATGATTTTCAAACAATTCGGATAGACTTTTATTGTATTTATAAATGATATTTTGATTTATTCAAAGGTTGAACTAAGTCATGTTAACATCTCTATAATATTTTATAAACACTTAAAAGAAATGAATTATAAGCAAAATTTACTAAGTGTGAATTCTATTTGAAGAGTGTCAAATTTCTTGGACATGTGATTAATGGTGAAGGCATCTCTGTAGATCAGAACAAAATTCAAGCAATAACAGACTAGCCAAGATCTATTACGGTGACTAAAGTAAGGAGTTTTCTAGGATTTGTTGGATACTACAAAAGATTTGTTGAAGGATTCTTCCTAGATAGCAATGTCATTATCCATACTAACACAGAAGTCAATGAAATTTGAATGGACGGATCGATGTGAGGAACCATTCTAGAAGTTAAAACCTTCTTTGATGACTACCACACAATTGACTATCCCTCTGGAATAGGAGGATTACAAATCTATAGTGATGCATCATTAAGAGAATTAGAGTGTGTCCTTATGCAACATGGAAGAATGGTGGCTTATGCCTCTATAAAACTAAGGAATCATGAAATAAACTATCCTACATAATCTAGAAAAAGCAAAGTGGTATTTGCATTAAAATTATGGAGACTGTATTTAGATGGGGTTAGGTGAGAGCTCTTCACAAATCATCAAAATTTGAAATAAATTTTTACACGAGAATTGAATCTATCATCCAGGAAGAGCAAATATAGTTGCGAATGTTTTAAGTAGAAAATGCAAATTGGTTAATTACTTGATAAGAAGAATTGATAAAAGATATGGATCGTTTGGAATTATCATTGATTTAGATGATCATTGATTTAGATGATCATACTTTCAACTTTAAAGGATCAGATACATAATGAATTACCTCATGATGCCAATTTTCAGAAAATCTTAAGTTTGATGAAGGTCAATCATATAGAAGGGTATGAGATTGATGGAAATGATCTATTAAGATACAAAGGAAGAATGTGATCAAAATGCTAGTGATCTGATGAAGCGCACTATTCAAGATATTATATCCATCATGGAAGTAATAAAATGTGTCAAGAACTAAAGAAATTATTTTGGTGGTTAGGATTAAAGCGAAGGGAAGTAGAACTTTTTGTTAAAAGTCTTACTTATCAGATGGTTAAAGCAGAACATTAGAAGACAAATAGATGTTTACAACCTTGGCCAATACTAGAATAAAAGTGGGATGAAATTGCTATGGATTTTATTATTGGACGATCAAGATCAAGATAGAATCATGATGTTATGTGGGTTATCGTTGACAGACTAACCAAATCAACACATTTCCTACCTATTTAGATAAGTTGATCTGTTGAAAAGTTGTCAAAAATATATGTGAATAAAATTATGTGATTACACAGAGTTTGGTGGAAGTGGGGAATTTACATTCAGACTACAAAAAAAGATTCAAGAAATTTTAGGCACTAAATTGGCATTCAGTACTGTATTTCATCCTCAAAATGATGATTAATAGAAAGAAATTTTCAAAACTTAGAAGATCTACTTAGATTATGTGTCCTAGATTTTGGTGGAAGTTGGGAATCTCATATACCTTAATAAAATTTTACTATAATAAAATTTTCAAGCAAGTACTGATTTGATTCTATAAGAAGCATTTTATGAAAGAAAATGCAAAACACTTTTATGTTTTGGCAAAAACTAGTGGGGAAGTAATTGGTGCAAATTTCGTAAATGAAACTATTGAAAATTTTGGCTAATTCATGATAGATTAAATGCTATTCAAGATAGAAAAACTATTATAATGCAAAGCATCGACCAGTGGAGTTTAATGTGGGCGAATTTGTATTCCTCAGAGCTAGCCTTACGAAAGGTGTTAAACCTTTTGGTAAATTTGGAATGTTAAGTCCACGATATGTTGGACCTTATGAAATACTAGATAAATTTGAGAAAGTGACTTATAAACTTTACCATAACATATGTATGGAGTGCACAATCTATTTCACATCTCTTTACTATGAAAATATACAACATATGAGACTTGCAACGTTATTTTAGATCCAATAAACATTCAGCCTAATCTTACATACATAAAAGAACCAGAAAGAATATTGGGATATGAAGTGAAGCAGCATATAAATCGAGCTATTCCATTTGTATGAGTATTATGAAAGCATGAAAAAGAATGAGATGCCACATGAAAAAAAGAATCAAAGATGAAAAAAAGCTATCCACAACTTTTCAACAAAGGTACAATTTTTATTGATTCATATTTTTAAATTCCAAAGACGAAATTTTTTATAGGAGGGGAGATTGTAACGACTTAAAAAGTGAGAGAGTGAGAGAGAGAGAGTGAGAGGACAACACCCATTATGCAAAACTCCTCGTAGCTTCGGTAATGGATGATGTCAAATCACCACGACTTCACGACAATTGATGCCTATATATAGGAATGACAAGTTGTATGGAGTAAGATGTGAGAAAAACAGAGAAAGAAAGGGAGAAGGCAAGGGGAGAGAAGCTTACTTGCGAATGAACAATGGTTGAAAGTATGCATTTGCATTGATAATAAATCAAGTACAAGAAGTGTTCAAAAAGAAACAAAGCTAAGAAGCTATAATGTGTGATCTATCTTCCTCCAAAATTACAAAAAGAAATAGTTGGGATAGCATCAATATCACTATCTAACCACAAAAAGAATACACCCATAGCGAACGAATGATGGAGAGCAAGCATCGAAGTTGAGTCAAGGAGACGACACCCACACCTACCTCACACGCCAATGCGACCCTTCATGCACAGCGGAGTGGGAGGGGAGGTGCAAGCACACCGTGCGTGCGCACGAGTTGGAGAGACGGTGGTTGGAGCTCAACCATAAGCTCGATTTGGGATAATTAAGACAGAGAGAATGGAAAGAGGTGGAGGCATGTATAAACTTAAATAAAAATATATTAATCTAATATTAGTAAAATAATAATTGTAATATAAATAAAATAAATACTAATAAGTTATAATATAGTAATATTAATATAAATAATATCATTATTCTTAGTTAATGATTACAATAATAATAACATAGAATAATAATAATAAAATAATGATAATAATAATATGATTAGTAAAGTAATAATTATAATATAGTACTTTAATAATTATATAAAAATCAAATAATATTGATAATAATATAAATAATGATATTATTAGGAATAAAATGTTAATATTAGAATAATAATAATAATAATAATTCATTTATATAATAATAGTAAATTAGACGAAATCACGATAATAATGATAATAATGATAATAATAAAAATAATAATATAAATACAAGATTATAATATTAATGAAATTGATAAATGAGATATTAGAAATGAATGAGAACATAATTAATAAAATAATGTAATAATAAGTTAATAAAGTGATAATATTATTATAGTAATAATCATAATAATAATATGCTATGATATTTGTAAATAATAATAATGTAAATATTGATCAATGTACATAGTGAATAATAAAGTAAAAAAATACAATAAAATAATGTGCGTATTAATAACAAGTTAAATATAGTAATATAATTATATTGATAATAATAAAAACAAATAGTAGGGAATAACATGATGTTGTAAAAAAGCTTATTATAAGTGAAAAAAGTTTGAAACCAATGACTATCAGCATCTATCACCATTATCACCAAAGACTGATATTGTCTGTTCATTTTTCTAGGTTGTTGCTTAAATTCTCTATTTTGCAATTCAACTTTCTCCAACAAAAGGGAAGAGTGAAATCTTGTAATTTCAATTATATAGTGGACTATTTTGGTTGGACAAGACCCTGAGAATTTTTCCTTTATTGAGTTTTTTCATGTAAAAAATTGTTGTATTTATCTGTGTATGTGCTGAATATTTTCATAAGCAATGATCTAATTTTTCTCTATCGTTAAGAATTTGTTGGCACACAACAATTTAGCATAGTTTGTGGGAAAAGAGTCCCATAATCATAAGTTCTACAAGCACGTCTTATGGCCAATTGGTGTAACATTCACAATAACATAGCCTCCCACTCAAACACCCATCATTCTCAAGACTAATTTTAAATCAAGGCACCAACCTTCTGCATCTTTCTTCTCTGATAGAGGTTCTCCCACTGGTGCGGTGCGACAGGCTCATTTTTAGAACATTGCATTCATAGAATGGGGAAGTCTCAAAATGAGACCATTCAACTTTTGTGAAAAGCTATACACCAGCATGTAGCGAAGGGACTCATCTCCCAGGATCAATTGTCGGAGAATAATTCAAGCGAGAAGCCAATGCTAAGCCTCATCTTACTAAACCGTTGGGATGACCTATTGGTAGCACAACAAATAGAACCCGACTTATGGGCGACTACTAAGTGAATGTCATTGGGGACTTATATCAACTCAAGAGAAGTCAGGTGATTCTTATAGGGAGTTTTGTTGACACTGCCCTAAAGATAAGATGATTGCTTAGGAAAAGATATAGCTCGTGAGGAATTACTACATTTGATGTAAGAAGAGTTTCCCATAGAGGTAGAAATCATCTTTTTTTTCATCAAGGTTATCAGAAGTATTTCATCACTAATAGAAACTATCCACCAATATCATAATCCAACAAGGTTCAAATTGCCCTATGATAGAACATCTGACCCATAAGAGCATATTAATCACTACATAACTATTTTGCATATTTAACGAGCCACTGATACGCTCCTCTATTAAGTCTTCCCCGACACCTTCAATGGTCAAGCTCGCACTTAGTTCAACTCTCTCATAAAGAGAATTATACATACCTTTAATGAACTCACCAAGCTCTTTGTGGAGCAATTCATTGTGAATAGAAGGATTGTTAAAGACTCATCCCATTATCTTGATGCTCCTTCGCATTGGTGAAAAACTCCGGCACCACAAGAACGACACAAGCTTTACTGTCGTAGGCAAAATACTCCCAACCTCGCTAGTTGATGATCCTTTTCACACTCCCACCTGGGTTGTGGAAGCTCCTTTCCGAGATAAGATGCTTGTGGATTAGAGCGTGTTGGTACCTCTCTTCTACATCAACGCTAACAAATCGGTCAACATCGCTCAAGGCCACCCTCTTCTTAAACTTGTGGAAGTGTTTGACCGGCATATTTGATGTCTTAAATATGAGCAAAGGCCAAAGAGAAAAAGGATTGTAAAGATTCACAAAAAGAACAAGAGCTTTGGAGTGAAAAAATAGGTAGCCTAAGAGTCCTATTTATATATTGGATCCAACGCCACGACGCCGCTTTTGTAGTGCCTAAGCATTGGCCTCTCGATTCTAAGAATGGAAGACCAACGCTGCGATGCTTGAAATGCAATGCCTAAGCACTGGTCAGCCGGTCAAGATGATTACTATGCTTATCAAAAAGACACATTTATGATATTTATCACAATTAATTATGTAACAGACACAGTACGTTAAAGCACGTCAGGCATTGATGGGCACCTTGGCGCTGGTCAAAAGTTCTATCCAGGCATTGATGGAGCACCTCGGTGCTGGTCAAAAGTTCTGTCCAGGCATTGATGGAGCGCCTCGGTGCTCTAACACAATGTCGCGGCTCTGATCAAAAGTTTTGTCATTTCTATTAAATGTGCCTGCCACATGCTAGTCTTTTTAAATGACCTTCTGACTGGCGCCATGGCTACTTTACCAAAGCTTTGGCACTTATCAACCAGTCAACCTGCTTTCATTTATTTCAAACATTACATCACTCTTTCTTTACGCCTCAACGCTGCGGTGCTAATTTCATAATGTCAAGGCGCCACTATCTCTAATTTTGAAGCCTAAATTTCTGTCTTTTGGCGCCGATGCGCTGATTTCCCAATGCCTAGGTGCCACATTTCTAGCGCCAAGGCGCTAACTCTCTGGTGCCGAGGTGTGCCCCCTAGAGGTAAGAATCAAAAATCTATTCGTTCACTATCTGAACATCTGTAATTTTGGCATTCCAAAGGGATGTAAGTTCAACCCATTCGTTCACTAAGCGAACATCTATAATTATGGCAATCCAAAGGGAGGTAAGTCCAATTAATTCACTTTTCATGTGAACTCTAAGTCATACATGGCATTCCAAAAGGATGTAAGTCTGATCTATATGTTCTTCATGCGAACATCATCCTAAATCTAATGGCATACCTAAGGGATGTAAGTCCGATCTGTGTTTTCTACGCCAACATCAACCTAAACCTAGCATTCCGAAGGGATGTAAGTCCAACCCAAATGTTCGTTATGCAAACACTTATAATTCTGGCATTCCAAAAGTATGTAAGTCTAATCTATTTGTTCGCTATGCGAACACCACTGATAATTCTAGCATTTCAAAGGTATATAAATCCAATCTAAAATCTTATATGACATTCCAAAAAAATGTAAGTCCAATCTATTCGTTCGCTATGGGAACATCATTATAATTCTGGGATTCAAAAGGGATGTAAGTCCAACCCATATGTTCGCTATGCAAGCACCTGTAATTCTGGGATTCCAAAGAAATGTAAGTCAAATCTAAAACCCAATATAGCATTCCAAAGGAATATATGTCTAATCTAAAACCCTATATGACGTTTAAATAAATGTAAGTCTTATGCTTGTCTGTAATGAAGACTTCAATCATATGCAAACTGGCATTCCAATGAATATAAACTGTACGTACGTCTGCAACGTAGAATACCTATACCACAAAACCTACACTAAACCTCTAGCATACTCAGGATATCTGAGACGAGGTAACCCATGGTTGCTAATCAGACTCTCTGAACAATAATAGCTAATAGCTCTCTGATGTTGGTAGACTAGAATAATGGCAATCCTGAGACGATTGAACCATGGGATCTTGATCGGGACTTTCCTCTTTTTTTCTTTAGATAGTCATCCACACAACACCACTAGACATCAATTTATATCAAAGAATTATGTTTATTTTCAACCTTAATCGAGAATACTCTCCTACTACGATAAAAGGGGTAATTAACTATAAATGCTTGCGTTCATAGAAAATAGAACCCAGATCTAAATAAACCATAACATGATAATGCGAGAAATTCGGTTGAATATAAATCAATCTACCTCATGAATAACGAAGTCCATAACCATTCCTATAAAGATGGTGGAGATTTCTCAAAGCTATTTTTCCTCAGTGATCAAAGAAGTTTAAATAAACTTCAACATGATACTTATAGCCTTTCCATGAAGCATTCTCATCCAATCATTTTTCAAATAGAGTTGTGCATATGATTTTATTACCAAATTTTTTTAATAATGCTTCAATTTCATTATAAGTCTCATTCAAATTCTTCTTGATTCTTTCTAATCAATTTAACATAATATATTGCATCACCTAAATATCTAATAGAAAGTCTCATTTGAGTTCTTTATATTTCTTTTTAATTCATTTAATAGGATGTGCAAGACCCATTTAAACAATCATTAGATTACTTCACATATGTTCATTAATGAGTTTGAAAAAATTTTTGTAAATGAGCTTTAAAATTATTGCAAATTCCTTATAACACCAAATAAATCTTATTTATATTTCATTATAGTCCACGCCATGTTGAATATTTAATTCATTCTTTTTTTTCTTCTCTATATTTTTTTTTTTTTTGCAAACCTGAAGTTATTTTTTTTAATTAAATATGTTATTCAATTCAAAATCATTTTTGGTTCTTTCAAATCACATTCTAGTAAAATTTTTCTTCCAACGCCTCCCCACATAGGGGCTAAAGGAGACTGGCCTTAACATCATACTTATATGAAATGTGCATAAATTGTGTTTTGCACCGCACAAGAGTCTTCCCACATACTACAATTATAAGAAGCATCACATAGGTCTTCAAAGCATGCAGAAAATACCCCTAATTTTTCTCCCCACATTGAAATAGCTCAAACTAGTACTTACATTCAAGCAAATTTCTCTACCACGTTGAAACAACATGAACAGTATATGCTACATTCATGTAAATGATGATAAGGCAATAAAGAGATGAACGTAAATTCGAGGATAATTTTTTTACATAAAAGAAAGATTTTTTTGCAGATTTTTTTAGTTAGAGAAAGAAAATAATCTCTATTTAAAGGAGAAAAAGAGTGAGATGGCTGGTTGGGTTGGGACTGGAAGGTGAATTAGAGTGAGTGAAGGAGAACTAGAGATGAGGGGGGCTATTGGGTTGAAGAGTAAAGTGGGAAAGGGATTGATGCAGTTTAGTCACACAAAGAGGAAGAGGAGTTTGTGCGAGCAATGCAGATGTTTCTAGTTGATTATGTGCGGCTCTGGACAAAGCAAAGGGAGAAGCAGTAGTTGACGGTTTCAGATTTCCATGACTGAGAGATTAAGAGGATGGAGTGAGGCCAGCGGCAGGAGATGCATGTGTCAACAGAAATAGGTGAGATTGAGTTACACAACAAGATTAAGCTACACAACAGCAAGATTAAGCTAAAAAAAAAAAAGAAATTTTAGTTGGAATTCATATAGTAGCAAGTTCATGGACTAATTTGTTGTCAACTATGTTTTCTCAGTGCAGTTGCTTTAAAATAGGTAATGCCATTAAAATAGCTTATAATGTGATTCAAAATAATAATAATAATAATAAAATGAATATAAGTTGAAACTTGTTAGATCAATTAAATATAATTCAATACAAACATAAGCATACCAAAGCAATGGTGGCTTTGTCATGTCCCATGTCGGATGTAAAAAGTAGAGAGTTGAGATAGGCAGTCGATAACCAGAATAAAACTTATTGAAATAAACATGGCATGAATCCTTTAAAATATTGTGTTAATACTAAAGCGTCCACTAGAAGAGATACGTTATATGACCTGAATACAGTTAAATGTGTGCAAGAGCCGCTACATCGATGCCCGGGTGCAGTATTAAATAAGCAAGAGTTCTCACATTATGAACGAATGTAGGCAAAGAAGTTAGTCCATGAAATTAGAATTAGATTAGGAACTTGAAATATGGATACTCTTATAAATAAATTAATGGAATTAATAAATATTATGATTCATAGAAAGATAAATATTTTATGTATTCAAGAAACTAAATGAGTTGGGAAGAAGGCTAAGGAGATTGATAGTTTAGGTTTTAAATTTTGATATCCAGGTAGAAGTCGAATTAGAAATAGTGTAAGTATAATTATAGATAAAAATTTGAAGGATAATGTTATAAATATTAATAGGATTAGAGATAGAATTATAAATTTAAAGATTTTTGTTGATGCTAAGATTATCAATGTTATAAGTATTTATGTTCCTCAAGTAGAATTGAATGTAGACTCAAAAGAAAAATTTTGTAATGATTTAGAGGGATTAATACAAAAGATACCTCCTGAAGAAAAGATATTTATTGAAGGAGATTTAAATTGACATATTAATAGAGTGATAGAAAATTTCAAAAGTATTCATGGTGGCTATGAATTTGAAGTGACTAATGAAGAAGACAGGATTATATTATATTTTGTTTTAATTTATGATTTTGTAGTTGTTAATATTTTATTTAAGAAATGAGATTAGCATATTATTACTTATAAGAATAGATCTGGTAAAACACAGATTGATTATTTTTTTCTAAGTAAAATAAATCATTTAGATTGTAAAAATTGTAAGGTCATTCCGAGAGAAAGTTTAAATACCCAACATCGACTATTAGTTTTAGATTTTTAGATGAAAGATTGGAAGATAAAAAATAAATCAAATTATTGTCCTAGAATTAGATGGGGACA
The DNA here is from genome assembly GCA_021442155.1 of Cymbidium sinense. NCBI lineage: Eukaryota > Viridiplantae > Streptophyta > Magnoliopsida > Asparagales > Orchidaceae > Cymbidium > Cymbidium sinense. Next base: position 282,141,370 of record CM038215.1, on the reverse strand, counting down.
CTTAAAGAATATTAATAAAAATATTTTTAAGAGCAAGATACAAAAGCTTAGAATTTGGTATGTTCATAACAAAGATAATGTTGTGTGAGAAAAGTCGAAAGTGAAATTAAGTAAGTTGCAAAAAAATTTGCTTGAGAATCAAAAGGAAAAGCTTCTTTTAATAAAATAGTTGGTAGTGGAGTCAACATGTGCAAGAAAATTTAAAAAATAAGAAATATTATTATAAAACTTGGTTTAGGTGTAAGAACTCAAAGAATTTAGAAAATATAATGTGTCCCATGAGGTTCTAAGAAAACAATATTATGCAAAAAAATTAGTTTTGTGATTTATACAATAGATTGAATACTAAGATGATATATATATATATATATATATATATATATATATATATATATATATATATATATATATATATATATATATATATATATATATATATATATATATATATATATATATATATATATATATATATATAAGTGAATCAAAAGAGATATGAGAAGTAAAGATCTAATTCAAGTGAGGTGTATTAAGAATAAAAATTATAAAGTGCTTTTCTTAGAAAAGAATATTGAAAATAAGTGGATGAGCTATTTTGATAAACTTTTCAATGAAGGATCGATAATACAATTGATTTTGGCAATCTTAATACCCTAAATAAAAATAGAGAATTTTATTTTTATCATTGTATTAGTAAATTTGAAGTTGAAGAAGCTTTAAAGAAAATGAAGTGTGAAAAAATAGTTGAACTCGATGATATTCTAATAGAAGTGTGAAAATGTTTAGGAGATCAAGGAATTTCTTGGTTTACAAATCTTTTTAATATTATTTTAAATATTAAAAAGATATCAGATGAGTGGGAAAAGACTTTGTTGGTTCTTATATTTAAGAGTAAAAGGGATGCACAAGAGTGAGCAAATTATAGAGAAATTAAGTTGATGTGTCATACATTAAAATTATGGGAGAGAGTAATTGAGCATAGGTTACAATGTGATACAAAAGTTTCTCAAAATCAATTTGATTTTGTGCCGTAGATCTACTATGGATGCTATACATTTGTTGAGAGGTTTAATAGAGAAGTATAGAGAAAGTAAGGAGGATCTACATATGATATTTGTTAATTTAGAGAAAACTTATGATAAAGTTACAAGAGAAGTCCTTTGGAGAGTTCTAGAAAAGGAGTTACTATTGGTTATATTCAAGTCATTAAGGATAATGATACTACAAGTTATTTGTGTCCAAACACAAGGATGGTTGACAAAATATTTTCCTACTTAAATTGGATTACATCAAGGATCGTCTTTAAACCCTTATCTTTTTGCTTTAGTTATGGATGTTCTTACTAGGCATTTGCAGGAAGATGTACCTCGGTGTATGCTTTTTACTGATGGCATTCTTCTTGTCATAAGACTAGAGAAGCAATCCAAGAGAAACTTGAATTATGGAGGTCAACCTTAGAGTCTAGAGGTTTTGTTTGGATAGATCTAAAACTGAATATATGGAGTTAATTTTAGTTGTAGAAGCTTTAGTGGTAATGTTGTGACCTTTGGGTGATCAAGTCATTAAAAAGAGTGAGTGTTTCATATATCTAGGCTCTATTGTTCAAAATGATGGTGAAATAGATGGAGATGTTATTAGCAAAATTCAAGTTGGATGGTTGAAGTGGAGGAATGCATCTGGCCTGTTGTGTGATAGAAAAGTACTGCTCAGACTTAAGGGAAAATTTTATAAGATGGCGGTAAGACATATAATGATTTATGGTGCAGAATGTTGGCCAGTAAAAGAGAAGTATAAGACTAAGTATTGCAGAGATGAGGATACTTAGGTGGATGAGTGGCTTTACTCTTAGAGATAAAATGTGAAATGAGTATGTTCGGAAAAAAGTTGAAGTAGCTCCAGTGGCAGATAAGATTAGAGAGAGTCTCCTTAGATGGTTTGGCCACATAAAGTGTCGGCCATCCAATGACCCGATTAGGAGAGTAGATGTACTAAATTTGTCTTATGTTAAGAAAGCTAAATGTAGACCTAAAAAGACTTTATCAAGATGTATAAAAAATGAACTTAGTTTATTAGAATTAAATGAGAATTTGACACATTTTAGACACAATGGAGAAGAAGGATTCATGTAACCCACATGAGATAAAGGCTTGTTGTTGTTGTTGTTGTTGTATAAGCATACCAAAGCACATAGAATATACCATTGTTGTATATTCACAATATTTACATCCTACCCCCAACATTGATGGCAGCATTACTAGCAGTCTCCCAAAGACCAGGAGCACCATCACAACCATTAATTGCACGCATGAGTCCGGGAACAAGAAAAACATCAAAATTCTTGCGGAGAGAGCTACATAGAAAAATCTTCTTACACCATGAAATGGTGCTTGAACCTCACCGATAAGCTTGGATCCTTCAAATCCATATCCAATGTCTCCACCTCCAACTCTAGCCTATAAATGAAGTCATGAAAAGTGATAAAATCAAGAAAAGAAATGAAGAGAACCTTCATGAGAGTGACATTACAATTATTCACACAAAAGAAGATGCCAGCCACTAGAACAATATTAACCTCTTCTGTAATTCCACTAGTGCTCAATGAAGCTAAGTCGGGATCATTTAGAATGGTAGAACTTGAGATTGTAATCTCTCAATGTTAAGCACCAACTTTCTTTCCTTCACCCTACAAGAGATTCGAAAAATACATGAATTTGATCAAGCGTAATTATTCCAAACATATCAACCATACGTTGTAACAGGAATTCAAGATTGAAAAACAAAGAAAAAAAAATAACCATGTTTTAGATCAACATCAACTCATTAAATTGCACCCCTACAAGAAATTTCTTTGTTATAGAACCTACATTTTTGGTTGTACAGAATGGAAGGCAAAAAGTAAAAAATGACAACTATCTTAAGAAATGAAGAGGAGCTGAAAACTTTTCCACTTCGATAGTGAAATTGTGGCTCAGACACAAATATTATGAATTCAAATCATGAAACAGCTACATTAGATTAACCCGACAATGGATTAATTAGATCAAATACTTTCCTTCTTGTGGACAAACACAACGAAACATAGCAGGCTAATTAGCTTTCATGAATGCACATAAATGACATTTGAATGCCACAAGAAAAAGAAAATAAAGAGAATGCACAATGGGCCACAAGAAAGATGCAAGCTATCAAGATAACATCGACCTTGTTGTTGGCCCATTAAAAAAAATTAAAAGTAAACAAAATCATGTCTCCCATGTAACTTGCAACCAACCCATATCTACCCTAGCCTTGTTCGCACAGCCACCTCCAAACTGCCCTATTTGCCAACTTGCTCTCTCTTCTCTCGATCTCCTAAGCCTAAAATCGAGGTTGATTTCTAGTAGAAAAGCATTAAGGTTTATATGAGAATAGATTATTATGAGATAAATATTATTTTGAGGTTAAATTGAGATAATTAACATAAAAATTTAAAATATAATTTAAAATTATTTACAAAATAAAAAAATTATGGATTGATTGATTCGAGGATATTTGCCACTAGTTTAGCAAGATATGCAACTTCTAATTCAAGAAATGAATATTTTTTTAATCTTTTTGCATGTGCATTAAAAAATAAATTATATTTATGAGTGAATTACATTAAAAATTGTTAATATTGCAGGATACAAAATTACAACTTACTACTCCTATTTAAATGATCACATATAAATTTTCATAATATGAACTAACAATTAAATGTATCATAATTATATAATATTTTATCAGTTGATGATGCATAAAAAAAATGTATCTGATATATATATATAAATTGTTCATTTATATATATAGTTAACCAACAATTTTATAAAAAATGTTTATTTAAATGATCAAGAATAAAAATATATTGAGCTTAAGAAATATCATATTATGGGAAGATAATTAGGCAACGATGTATTTATGATACTTCTACAAGAAGGACAAAAGGGTCTCATATGAAGACAAAAGAATCTTCAATGTGGTTTAATAATGATAATGGCAAGTTTTACTTAAACTCTGTTGAACTTTATGATATAACGATAATGGCAAGTTTTACTTAAGCTTTGTTGAACTTTATGATATATATTATGTTGGGTCTACACTCACTATCCTGATGTCATAAATCTAGACAACTATAAATGATGTGTTTAAGGCGAAAGTGAAAAATATAATATGATGAAAATAAGTAAGCAAACAAATGAATTGATGTAAGTAAATTAATATGTAAGCAGATATATCATTCAATAGCATAATACACTAAAAAAATCTATAATTGGCATTATAGTATTATTCCTTTATGCGGACAAACTAATTTTAAATCTCACGCCACCAGATTTTAATGTTCAATATTATATTGTGTATAAATATATTAAATTTTATGATTAAATCCAATCATGATTATTATACATGTTGCTTACTACTTGATTATTTGAATTTTATAATAGAGTTTTTATTTTCTTGAGGCTCATAGCTCACTAGATGATTACTCTATTTTTTTAAGGATAAAGAAAAAATAAGATTGAAGCTAAGTAAGAATCAAATTAAATTTTATTATCATATTTGATAGGTTGTTAATGTAAGATATGATCATGTGACTTATGCATTAAATGAAGTTTAGTATTTTGCAAATGAATCTTGAGGTTTATTAGATGCCTTATAGATATATAAATGGAATGTATGAATTACTATTATTTACTTCCACTTGGTTTAATTTTATTTTGGGTTCATTTATTGGGCTTATCACTCACTCAATTATAATAAGGAGAATGTTAGAATGAATGTTTGAGTTAAATTCAATCAGTTGAATTGTACCCACCTCTATTACATTATATACATCAATTTTAGGAAAGAGAAAGTGATGTCAAAGCATTTAAATTTTGAAAATTTATAGTGAGATCTTGATTAGATTTAGTGTTATCAACAAAGAAAATTGAAAATGATATGATCAGAACATTGGTGAGTGTAGTCTTTTTTTTAAATGAGTTGCGAGGCAAACTTATAATGGTATATAATATATTTTACATAATATAAAATGCATTAATGTGAGTATATGAATAAATTAATATATAAATGCCATGATATGCAAAATTACAAATAATATGATTGAGTGAGTGCCTAAAGAAAATAATGATCAATCTGCATGACAGAGCAATTGATATTCTCGAAAATGTTACACCTGTCAAGAGAAATATCCTAAAAGCAGAAAATGTGAGAGTTGCACCAAATCCTATGGCTATAATAGGAAATATAATGCAAATACAAATGATGAGGAAAATAATGCAAATGATGAAAAACATGTAATATTTTGCACAACCTGCAACACCTAATGTACCACCAACAACAGTACTAGCCACACCTGCATTCTCGAATATTTGTGCCGAAACTAACATCAGTACAAAAATAGATAATACCTAAAGTTATTTCAGAGCTTAAACCCACCTCTATTTAAGAAAAGAGTAATTGTCAAAAATGTTGAAGATTGGATAATCAAAATTGAGGAAATCTTGAATGGATGAAATTAGAACATCATGAGGATCTAAAAATTAGAGTTTAAGATCCATTTACAAGATCTCAAGCTAAAGTACAAGAAAATTCAAGAAAGAAGAAGACTTAGCCGATTAGCCTACTAAGGACCATTCTATAATTTCATCTTTTTTATTTATGTAATTTTTAATTTTCTTATAGAAACTCTATGTTTGAAATTTGCATTTAAAAATTCAAAGCATGACATGTGAGGTGGTTGAATCCACATAAAATAATAGCATGTGAAATGGATGGATGTTATAGAATAATGAGGCAATTTAATGCTTCACATTAATATGGTCAACCACCTTTCCCTCCATGTTTTGAATTCTTTTCTTTTGAAAGAAGATTATAATGGCTATAAATAGCCCCTCTTGCTAGAATGAAGAAGATCTTTTGGCAATTATAAATTATTGAGTTATTCTTGTGGTTTGAGAGCTTGGTGGCCAAACCTTGGCAATCCTTGGTGGGAGCGCTAATTATCCAACATATATTCTTCCCTCACCTCCAATACCCAAGTTCTCTCAATCTCATCAAAAGAAAAATGACCACCTCCATCAAATTTGGTATCATAGCGAAGTCAGGAAGGAGCAAATTTGGTCAAAAGTTTGCTTCAACAAAGGGAGCATCTCAAGTGGTGGACTTGTCTTCAAACTTGAAATATAACACCGTACTTGCAGAAAGCACCCATTAATCCAGCTTCTGAACATTGTTTTCTAGTTCGTTGGAAAAATAAGCCACCAGCTGAAGACACGTGGTTAACTCGTACTGATTTGGAGACTTTAGCCCCACAATTAGTAGAATATTTTTTTAGATTTCAACTCTATGGAGCAGTGTCCAATTGAGCCCAGAGGAGTTGATGTAGAACATCATGAGGATCCAAAAATTAGAGCTCAAGATCCATTTACAAAATCTCAAGCTAAAGCCCAAGAAAATTCAAGAAAGAAAAAGGCTTAGCCCATTAGTCTGCTAAAGCCCAATCTATGATTTCATCTTTTTTATTTATATAATTTTTAATTTTCTTCTAGAACTCCATGTTTGAAATTTTGCATTTAAAAATTCAAAGCATGACATGTGAGATGGTTGAATCCACATAAAATAATAGCATGTGAAATGGATGGATAGCATAAAATAATGAAATAATTTAATGCTTCACATTAATATGGCCACCCACCTTTCCCTCCATATTTTGAATTCTTTTCTTTTGAAAGAAGCTTGTAATGGCTATAAATAGCCCCTCTTACTAGAATGAAGGAGATCTTCTGACAATAACAAATTATTAATTTATTCTTGTGGTTTGAGGGCTTGGTGGTCAAACCTTGACAATCCTTGGTGAGAGCGCTAGTTATCCAACAAATCTTTTTCTCTCACCTCCAATACCCAAGTTCTCTCAATCTCATCAAAAGAAAGAACGCCCACCTCCATCAATTTAAGAAAGGAGTAATTGTTAAAAATGTTGAAAATTGGATAATCAAAATTGAGGAAATCTTGAATGGATGAAATGCCCCAAAAACATATGGGTTTCTCTGGCAATTTATGTTTTGAAAGTGAGGCAAAATATTGGTAGAGAGGTCAATATTTGGAAAAATTCGAAGGCAGGCTTGCAAAGTTGATCACATAGGAAATATTTGAACCAACCTTCGGAGATTGATATGGCCCTCCAGCAAGTTAGGCAATAGAAGAAACTTTTGTTAATTTGACATAGGAGTCATAGTCATAATTCAGTAGGAGGTAAAGTGTAAATCATTATCTAGATATACTCCACAACTTGTCAATACTCTTGTTGAAAAATGTTATAAATTGTTTAAAAGATAGAGAGACCAATTAAGACAGCCTTTAACTCTTTTGTGCATCAAAAGTTTTGTTGAATCAGTGGAAAGTGTTAGGTTCTTAGAGCAAGATATATAAATGGTGTGATGAAAATGGAAAACTAGTAATAAAAAAAAATATTTGATGATAAAAGTGTATCATTTAAAAAGAAGAAATTTATTCAAGGACAACAGCAGTAGTAACAACATGATGGTCTACGTATGATACCAACTTGTGACACATGTTACATTTAAGAAAATATTTGTTAAATTCTATAAAATCTTATTTATGTGGTGATTCATGCCATACCAAGAGATATTATCCTAAAAACATTAAAGGAGGAAAAGAAATGAAAAGTTTTCAGATAATAAGTAACATAGAGATGTAAAGTCTATAATAAATAAACACATATTCAAGAAAAAAATGAATCATCTAGAGGCAATACAAAAATAAAATCAGCTCGAGATTTTGCTTTAACATTTCAAATAGCTAAAGAATCTTCTAAAGTAGTGACAAATATGATTAGTATCTCAGATTTCATTGTTAGAATATTTTTTTTATTTAAGTGCATCATAAAATTAAGTGTTCCAGAGATAAGGATGCTCAGGTAGATGAGTGGCTTTACTCTTAGAGATAAAATGTGAAATGAATATATTAGTGAAAAAATTAGAGTAGCTCCAATGGTAGATAAGATTAGAAAGAGTTATCTTTAGATATTTTGGTCACATAAAGCATCAATCGTCTGATGACCCAATTGAAAAAATAGATATATCAGACTCACCTTATGTTAAGAAAGATAGAGGTAGACCTAAAAAGACTTGATTATGATGTATAAAAAATGACCTTATTTTATTAGAATTAAATGAGAATTTGACATTTAATAGGACACAATAGAGATGAAGAATTCATGTAGCCGACCCCACATAGTGAGATAAATGCTTGTTATTGTTGTTGTTGTTAGAGTGCATCATATTCTTTTATATCCCAGCTATCGTGAAAAATTATATTTAAACATATTTATTCTACTCTTGGTGTGAGCATTAAATTACCTTTGGTGATTGCATGTTTGCTAGCACTTTATATTCAATTGACATTATGATAGCTCGTAGAACATTTAGATCTGATTTGATTATATTATCTTTAACAAAATTTGAGGTGATTTTGAGTATGAATTGATTCGTAAAATATTATCCTACTATTAAATGTTAGAAGACAAAGCTCAGATTTAACTTGTCTAATGATAAGGTATTTTACTTTCAATGCAAAAAAAGAGTAATAACATCCATGATTATTCAATTAAGGTAAACGAATGCATAAAAGTGAATGAATTAATTTTTTTAGCCAAATTAGAAGCTACGAAAGTTGCTAATGGTGATATAAATAATATTTTAATGGTGAATGAATTTGTTGATGTATTTCCGGAGGAACTTATCGAGTTGCCACCATAGAGGGAATTGAAGTTTACGATTGAGATTCAACTACAAATGGCATCTATTGTGAAAACTCCTTGTAAAATGGCTACTAAAGAGTTGCATAAATTTCAAAGTTAATTATCTGAATTGATTGAGAAGAGTTTCATCAGACCCATTACATCTTGTAGAGTGTACCTATTTTACTTATTAAGAAAAAGGATAGTTTGATGTGACTATGGATTGACTACAGATGACTATTAAAATAAATATCTTCTTATAAATAATGATTTATTTAATCGCTAAAAAGAGCTTTTGTATTTTCACAAATTGATTTGAGATCTAAATATTATCGAGTTAAAGAGAAAAGTTATATTGAGAAGATAGCATTTGGCCTTATGTGTGAATATTATGAATTTTTTATTATGCTTTTGAGTTGACAAATGCTCTAGCAATATTTATTGATAAATAGAATTTTCAGACTTTATCTTGATCAATTTGTAATAGTATTTATTAATGATATACTAATTTATTCTAAGAATGATGATGATCATGCTAGACATTTAAGAACTATCTTGGGATTATTGATGGAGCACAAATTATTAACTAAGTTCTCTAAATATGAGTTTCACTGAGAAATGTTGCTTTCTTGGTACATATCATTATTGGTTAAGGTATATTAGTTGATCATAAAAAATAAAAGCAGTAGTTGAATGGCTAAGACCAACTAATGTGATAGAGATCAGAAGTTTTCTACGATTAAAATTTATTATAAAAGATTTGTAAAAAAGTTTTTACAAATTGCACTGACTTTATCTAAATTAACAAAAAAAATATTAAATTTGAATGGATAGAAAAATGTAAACAAAATTTTCAAGAACTTAAGATATGTTTAACATCGGTTGATCCTATCAAGAATTGAGGGATTTTAAGCAATGCTTCCTTAAAAGAGCTGAGTTGTGCTTTGATGCAAAATAAAAGGTTATTGCATATGCTTTCAAGTAATTAAAACCACATGAACAGAATTGTCTAACACATGATTCAAAATTAGTTGCAAAATTTTATTTTGAAAATCGAGAGATATTTTTTTTATAGAGGAAGATGTGAAATATTCAATGATCATAAAGGTTTAAAATATATTTTCACAAAAAAAGATGAAGTTGAATTTGAAGCAGAGAAGATGATTAGAATTAATAAAAGACTACGATCTTGACATACAATATTATCCAAAAATAAAAACTAATGTGTAGCTGATGCATTAAGTAGAAAATTTGTAGGGCATGCAAGAAGCAGAGCTGATCAAAGATATGGAAACCATATAGCTAGAAGATAGAATGCAAAATGATCAAGACACATGTAGTTTCTATAAAATGAATATTCATCCCAATCTTGGAAAAGAATAAAAAATGCACAAAAGATTAGTAATAGATATTAAAAGTTGATCGATCAATGTGACAAAAAAAAAAAGATCTCAACATAAGAAAACAAGGTGTAATTAGAAGTAACTCACACTTATGGGTACGAAAAATATCAAGTTTGATTAAAAAAAATTTATATGAAGCTCATAACTCATGGTATTCAATTCATCCAAAGTATAAAAATATACAAAGATTTAAAAGTATTATTTTGGTGGCCTAGAATGGAAAAAAATGTAGCCAAATATATAGTGATATGCTATAGTCATTGTCAATACTAGAGGGCAAGTGAAAATACATAGCAATAGATTGTCATAGGTTTTCAAGCAAGGGCATGATTATAATTGGATTGTAATTGATAGATTCACAAAGTCAGCACACTTTCCACCCATTCATCAGACTGATTTTATAGAAAAATTAACAAGATTATTAGTGAAAGAAATTATCAGATTGCATCGAATTCCTAAAATCATTGTATAAAACATAAATGGCAGGTTTACATCTAGATTATGAAAAAATATACATGAAAGTTTGGGTATCAAATTGCATTTCAGTGTAGTATTTCATACACAAACAAATGCCGATCAAAAAAGGCTATTCAAGTGTTGCTAAAACTACATATTTTGGACTTTGAAGGTATGTGGGAAGATTACATTCCATTGATAAAATTTGCTTATAATAATAGCTATCAATCCAACATTAAAAAAGGCACCCAATAAAACATTATATTGTAGAAAATGGTGAACTCTAATGAGTTGGCTTAAAAATAAGGAGAGATAGTTGATGGATCCACAACTAGTTGACCAAACCATTGAGAAAATCAGGATTATCAAAGACACATTGAAGGCTGTCTAAAATCATTAGTAAAAAATTATGATCATAAGTATAAATGATAGAATTTGAAGTGAGTAAATTTGTATACTTAAAAATTATACATATGAAACCCATATCTATATTTGGACAAAAAGCAAAGTTGAGTCCATATATATTAAGCCATTTGAAATTATAGAGAGAATTGAAAAAGTTGCTTACAGATTAACGTTATTCGCAGATCTGTCTGATGTGCACAATATTTTCATATATCAATGCTCAGAAAATAGGTTACGGATGCAGATAAGAAAGTACCACATAATAAAATTGAAGTACAAAAAGATCTAACATATACAAAAGAACCAAAAAAGGATAGTAGATTTTGGTGTTAATAAATTAAAAAATTGACAAATTTCTTATACAAAAGTGAAGTGAAAATCCAAATAAAAAAAATGCAACATGAAAAAAAAAAACTTCCAATAAAAATTCTCATTGTTTAACAGCTTATGAAAGAACTGAATTTCAAAGATGAAATTCTAATAAGGAAAAATTATAATACTACAAATTTGGAAATTATGATATGAAAAATTCTTCTTAAAAATTATACCTCATTTTTCGCCTACTTTGAAAATGAACAAACATATTTGTTATAAAATTCTATAATTTATTTCAATCATTTTAATACATAGAATTATATATTGAAGTATAATATTAATTATAAATTAAGTAAATAATTAAATAATTAATAAAATGTTCTAATTACATCTTATCCGTTAACATTCCTCAAGCCTTATCCTGTTATGGTATAAAATAGAAGAAAAGGCAAGGGGTGCGAGTTAGGTAACATAAAAGAAAAGGCGGAGAAGAAGAAGAAAAGGAAGAGAAGGAAAAAGATGAAGATGAAGAGGAGAAGAAAGGAAGGAAAAGTGTAAAATTATGAATTAAGGTAAGAACTTTATTTTTTGCATTTTTTTTGTAAATGAAGGTAGAATTCTTATTTTTCAGCCATTTTCTTAAATTAAGGCCAATTTGCACTAGACGAGTATTGAGGCTTCTATAAGAGGGAATTATTGTTAGTTAAAATTTTACTTTGAGATTAAATTGAGATGATTGAGTTAGAAATTAAAATATAATTTCTAAATGAGAATTTGTTTATTAAGATTATTTACAAAAGAAGGAATTTATGGATTGATCGATTGAGAAGATCAATCAATTAAGTAAAATATACAACTTCTAATTCCATAAACAAATATTCTTTTTAGACTTTTTGCAGGTGCATTAAAAGGTTAATTATATTTATTGGCGAATTGCATTAAAATTCTTCATATTGCAATATGCATAGTTACAACTTACTATTCTTGTTGAATTATAACATAGAAATTTTGATAATATGAGTTTATAATTAAATGCATCATAATTCTATAAATATTTTATCAATTGATGATATTTTAAAATAATGCATATGATATATATAGTTGCTTAGCATATTTTTAAAAATAAAATAAATATTTATTTAAATGATCAATGATGAAAATATATTGAGCTTTAAAATGACATATTACAAGATGATGAGTTGGCAATGATATGTTTATGATAGTATATAAGTGGGAGACAAAAGGGACCCTTATGAAGACAAAAGATTGCAATATGGTTCAATAGTGATAATGTCTAATTTCAATTGGGTTCTATTGAACTTTATAATATTACATTAAATGGAATGAATCTATAGCTCTCTATCTTATGATAACCAACAAACCTACACAATTATATATGGCATATTATAAGAAAAAAGTGAAAATATATTATGATGAAAAAAAGTAAGAAAATGAATGAATTCAACAACAACAACAACAAGCCTTAATCCCACTAAGTGGAGTCGGCTACATGAATCCTTCGTCTCCATTGTGTCCTATTATGTGTCAAATTCTCATTTAATTCAAGTATACTAAGATCATTTTTTATACATCTTAACCAAGTCTTTTTAGATCTACCTCTACGTTTCTTAACATAAGAAAAATCTAATGCATATACTCTCCTAACTGGGTCATCGGACGACCGGCTTTTTATGTGGCCAAACTATTTAAGGCGACTCTCTCTAATCTTATCTGCCACTGGAGCTACTCCAACTTTTTCCTAAACATACTCATTTTGCATTCTATCTCTAAGAGTAAAGCCACTCATCCACTGAGCATCCTCATCTGTAACACTTAACTTAGTCTTATGCTTCTCTTTATTGGCCAACATTCGCACCATAAGTCATTGCGGTCTTACCACCATCTTATAAAATTTTCCCTTAAGTTTAAGTAGAACTTTTCTATCACATAATAGGTCAGATGCATTCCTCCACTTCAACCATCCAACTTGAATTCTACTAATAACATCTCCATCTATTTCACCATCATTTTGAAGAATAGAGCCTAAATATCTGAATCGCTCACTCTTATTATTGACTTGATCACCTAAAGTCACAATACTATCACTAAAACTTCTACAACTAAAATTACACTCCATATATTCAGTTTAGATCTACTTAAGCGAAAACCTTTAGACTCTAAAGTTGACCTCCATAATTCAAGTTTGTTGGACTCCTCTAGTCTTATCAACAAGAAGAATGTCATCAACAAAATGCATACACCAAGGTACATCTTCTAGTAAATGCCTCGTAAGAACATCCATAACTAAAGTTAAAAAGATAAGGGCTTAATATTGATCCTTGATGTAATCCAACTGAAATAGGAAAATATTTTGTCAATCTTCCTTGTGTTTGGACACAAGTAAGAGCTCTAGTATACATATCCTTAATGACTTGAATATAACCAATATTAACTCCTTTCTATTCTAGAACTCTCCAAAGAACATCTCTTGAGACTTTATCATAAGCTTTCTCTAAATCAATAAATATCATATGTAGATCCTTCTTACTTTCTCTATGCTTCTCCATCAAACCTCTTAACAAATGTATAGCATTCATAGTAGATCTACCTGGCATGAAACCAAGCAGAGAAACTTACGTATCACATCGTAACCTATGCTCAATTACTCTCTCCCATAATTTTAATGTATGGTACATTAACTTAATTCCTCTATAATTTGCACACTCTTGTGCATCACCTTTATTCTTAAATATAAGAACCAACAAACTATTTCTCTACTCATCTGGCATCTTTTTAGTCTTTAAATTAACATTAAAAAGATTTGTAAGCCAAGAAATTCCTTAATCTCCTAAACATGTTCACACATCTACCGGAATATTATCCGGTTCTACTGCTTTTCCATATTTCATTTTCTTTAAAGCTTCACTAACTTCAGATTTACTAATACGATGATAAAAATGAAATTCTGCATTTTTCTTTAGGGTATCAAGGTTGCTAAAATCAATCGTACTTTCAGATCCTTCATTGAAAAATTTATCAAAATACCTCATACACCTATTTTCAATATCTTTTTTCTAAGAAAAGTACTTTATTATTTTCATCCTTAATACCCCTCACTTGAACTATGTCTTTACTTCTCCTATCTCTTTGGCTAACTTATGCATCGTCTTTCACCTTCTTTGGTATCTAATCTATTGTATAAATCACTAAAAACTAAATTTTTTACATCATATATTATTTTCTTAGAATCTCTACAGACCACTTTATATCTTTTCCAATTCTCTGAGTTTTTACATCTAAACCAAGTTTTATAACAATGCTTCTTATTTCTTATCTTTTCTTGCACACTCTGACTCCACCACCAACTATTCTTATTAAAAGAAGCTTTTCTTTTGATTCTCCAAGCACATCTTTAGCAACTTACTTAATTTCACTTGATATTTTTTCCCACATAACGTTAGCTTCCTTATGAACATCCCAAATTCTAATTTCTTGTAGCTTGCTCTTAAAAATATTTTTATTTGTGTTCTTTTTAAGTTTCTCCATCTAATCCTAAGACAATAATTTAGTTTATTTTTTCTCTTACAACCTTTCATCTTAAAATCTAAAACTAATAGTCGATGTTGGGTACTTAAAATTTCACTTGGAATGACCTTAAAATGAATGAATTAATGTAGGTAAATTAATTAACTAAGTAGTACATCTTGATTAGCATAATAAACTAAGAAAATATATAATAGGCATTATAATACTATTCCTTTATACAAGCGAATTAATGTTAAATCTCATGACACTAGATTTTAATGTTCAGTGTTATAATTTATAGAAAAATATTACATTTTATGATTATGTGCAATCATGATAAGCATAAATGTTATTGTTCTTGATTATTTAAATTTTGTACTATAGTTACTTTATCTTAATGAGGCTCATAGTTCACTATATGATTACATGATTTTTTTTAGAAAAATAAAATAAAGTTGAATCAAAGTAAGAATCAAGTTAATCTTTATTATCATGTTTGATTGGGCGATTAATATGAGATATTATCAGTAGTAAGGTATCTATTAAATGTATATATAAATCTTGAAATTTATTAGATGTTTGTTATGCAGATATATGAATGGAATGTAGAGATTCCTTTCACTTACTTCTATTGGCTTAAATTGATTGAATGGACTATATGGATTAATTTCAATTACTTCTATTAAATTAAAATTTAAAGTTGAATCTAAGTAAGAATCAAACTAAATTTTATTATCATATTTAATAGGTTGTTAATATAAGATATGATCAATGCTAAAGTATGAATTAAATGAAATTTAATATTTTTTGTAAATGAATTTTGAAATTTATTAGATGTTACGCAAATATATGAATGGAATGTATAGATTGTTTTCATTTACTTTTGTGTGGATGATAATGAGGAATTATATATAATTTTGGACACATTTGGGTGATTAGGTTTATCACCCATTAAATTTTAATGAGGATACCATAATGGGTGCTACAGATGGATTCAATCAATTGAATCGTACCCACCTGTGTTACGTCTCACATTAGATTTAGGAAGGGGAAGACATAGTGGAGCGTGATAATGATATTAACATGCAATATCACTCTAAATAAATAAATATAATTGCAAATACTTTAAACAAGAAAACTTGTGACAATACAAAGTGGCTAGATACTCAAGAAGAAGAATTGAATAAAGAAATAGATTGACTAGAATTAATAGTAGTCAAACTTACTAATGAAAATTTAATATTATTAAATCAAATGATAATATAATCCACCCTAAAATATAGGGAACATGATACACTATCACATAATGTGGAGCTTAGAAAATCTCATGTATGATGAGAACCATCAAATTAAAGAGAACAAGATTGATGGTGATGAGCTATTGAGATATGAAAGTCAAATATGCCTTCTAAATGTTGATAATCTAAAAAAAATTGTAAATAAAATACATTATTCATGTTATTTTTTTCATCTAGAAAATGATAAGATGTATCAAAAACTTAAAAGATATTTTAATAGTTAGTTTTAAATCCAAGTGTAACTGAAGTTGTTGTTAAGTGTCCTACTTATAAAAGGGTTAAAGTCAAATATCAAAAGTCAAGTGGATTACTACAATATTTTTCTATACTATAATAAAAATGAGATAAAATTGCTATGGACTTCATAGTTGGATTATCAAGGTCAAGCTAAAATCATGATGCTATTTGGGTAATCATTGGCAAATTGACTATTTGCATATTTTCTACTGATCCAACAAAAATGGCTCTATTGAGAAATTGGTAAAAATTTATGCGGATGAAATCATTAGATTACATGAAGTACCAAATATATATTTGGAGTGCTATATATATATATATATATATGTAATTGCCCCTGAATTATTTATCAAATATGAAGACTTCTAGTCATTAATGAGATTGATAATACATGCTACAGACTCATCACCCTTTAGGTACTTCTTTCTGAATGCACGAAACTTGGTCTCTTCTTCTAGCTTGGGAGATTCTTCCTTAGGCACCTGAAATGAGAAGCGAATTGAAGCAGTTTTAATTTAAAAGTCTATTGTAAATTATAATAATATCTTTTAATCTCAAATACATACTGTGTCACAATCCTCTAATAATCATTTCTCGATCCATTCTTCTCAATTTTCCCACACTTTGCTTCTTATCATTTTAATTTATGTCATTCTCAGTTAAGAAAAAGAGAGAAAAATGTAATCTATATCCAGAAAACCATGATGATGATTGAAATGCTGATGCACTATGCAAGAACTGAAACTTAGTACAGTTTGATAAGTTTTCATACCTTCGAGCTTCTTTGGTGCATGGCTTGAGAACCAAAGGCGAGCTTCCACGAGGTCTTGCGTGAAGTCGAGCTTGATGCGCTAGCCATCAAACTATTTGAACCATTTGATGCTTCGACGCGTGATTCTCGATGTTGAATCCGGGAGCGCGTCGTTGAAGGCTTTCAATCCAACCGCCATGAGAACCACTTGAAAGGATTGTGCTTCTTTTCACGCAGATTCAGCTACCATCTTCTTCAACCAAAATTTTCAAATGAAAGTAGATTAAATGCAATGTTATGTTCTAATAATGCATAAGATATCAAATAAGTCTTAGAAAATTAAATGGTTTAGGTGATTCAAAAGGCACAAACAGGAGTTTTGTTGCATTTGGGAATCGAACATATGGGGTTGTTTGTGTTTGGTTCGACTACTTGGATGTCAGTGCCTTTAGTCAGATAATATATGTTTTAGTTTCATTATATTTAAAGATATCTACTTGACGTAATTTGTGAGTGTATGAACTTCTAAGATGTCAATGGCCATAAGTACATGTTGTTGCCCAATTTAGAATTCGATCAAAATCGATGTCTTAAACATGTTTGTCAATCTTAGTATTTCAATATAGCACTCATTATAATAGTAAAAATATTGATATTTTTTATTACAATAATGTACAACCCTATCTATAATAGAAGCACAAAAAACTCAGAAGATGCATAAAATCCTAGAACTATTCTATTTTATACCTAGAGAGCATAAGGTGTGATGCATCATAAAGTCCCTTAGAACAAACTCATCAAACGGAGCATTAACGATAACATGCCTTTTGAACCTGGCTTGAGCTTTTAGGTTTTGGCACATTAATTCGTGAATTTCCAACATACTCTACAATTATCCTATCGTGATAATGGGACGTGATTTAGAATTATCCTACTAGAATAATTATTAGCGGTAAAGAAAGAAAATTAAGTGAGAAATTGTATGAAGTAGCAAGCGCATTACAAAACACCAACAAGGGAACAAGAAAAAGAGCAAAAAAGAACATAGGGTAGCAAAAAAAAAGCATAAAAGAAGATGGGGTAGCTTGAATGAAATGAGATCAAGTACTATGACCTTGTGATTTGTTAGATAGAGAGATGGTTGGGGCGTTCGGGTTCTTTATAGTCAGCGGGTGCAAAATCGACCTCACAATGTCTCAATAATGCTAATTGCGAACTAGGCTTTGTTTCCACAATATCTATGTAATACGTCTTATTATTATATGGAACCATGATCACACCGGTAGTCAAGCAAGAGTAGTTCCTCAATGTCCTTTCCAAGGCAAGTTCCAAGAAATATGGATTTTACTAGTTTAAGCAGAATCTTCCGGATATATCAAATAAGCCAACGAGTGGTCAAACCTACATGGCCTTGGGATTTGAAATATCTAAGAAGTCTTTGTGTCTGCAGCAACTTGACATATGTTCCCTTCGGTAGAGTAGCACTCTTGATTTGCACAATGTCCCCCTCTTGCAAAAGCAAATTTTGCATCATCGTAAGCATTTAAAGAAATCCAAGATCAGCATGAGGTACCATTTTATTCAAGAAGAAAAGGAAGAGTTCAAGAACATAAAATCATTTAGACATCACAAATACCCAATATGGCATGTACACCATCCCTCCTCGAATGAACTCTAGCACACCACAATGAGAGATCCATTGACGCAGAGTTCAAATAACATTGGATATTCAATATGCAAAGATGTTGTAGGTGAATTTTTCAAATTGTTAGCTACTTGAAATCACCATTATGAGTCATAAAGCCAGTGAGTAGGATGCATTTGGCCAATAGAATGTCTTTCTTCTCAAGAAAGGTAAATTTTTTATCACATACCAAGGCGGTCTAGGGCGAGGGGAGGCATTATAAGCGTAGTAGAATAAAGCGAATTGAAGCGTGTCCAACATGAATATCAAAGAAAAAAATGATAGCAAGAGCTCAAGCAACATACTTTTGTCACCACCTTCCGGTTGTGGCTGCAGGAAAGAGAAAATAGAAAAATTATCGGACAATCAATGAATGACACAAATTCCAACCTAAATTGAGTTTGAAGTGTTACCAAACAAAATTCACAATAATAAATTAGAAACACGAATACACACACTGGTATTACAAAATGTAAATGAAAAGAGTATGTACATGTTCCATTAAGAAAATATATCAATTGATGCATAACTCTATGGAGAGCATTGATGCCTTAGGTTCCTAAAGCTTTTTATGAAGTATTTCAAGCCGATTCATGATAATATTAATCTAGTATGCTTAAGGAAGTTTGAAAGTAATTGATTATGATGTAGAAGCCCATTGGTTACACATGCCAAACATTGAAGCTAATAATGTTATCTAGATTATGGGTTATCAATGTATCTTTTGACTACAAACGTAGAATTGGGTAGGAATGAAAACTTATTTTTTAAAATGGAATTGAATATTACAGTCAACTTGTTGACCCCACATATGTGTCTCATAATCAAGATAAGCTCATAAATCGAATTCGACAAACTGAGGTG
Organism: Cymbidium sinense; assembly: GCA_021442155.1. Lineage (NCBI taxonomy): Eukaryota > Viridiplantae > Streptophyta > Magnoliopsida > Asparagales > Orchidaceae > Cymbidium > Cymbidium sinense. The sequence continues at coordinate 282,121,656 of CM038215.1, read as the reverse complement.
ATAGTGCAAATTGAGGCTCAAAATGCATGACGTCATCGAAAAGCGACCTGATTGATGAATGGACTTCACCGTTGCGTTCAGAATATCGAAATTGATCAGAATATAGATATTATAAAATCTAACAATCAATCGATTAAACGCTCGAGCTAACAATGTGTCGACACGCATATCAGAGTGGAGAAGCTACGACGATGTCCGAATGATCTCGGTTCATGAAATTGATCACGCTGTTAGCTTCAAAATATTGAAAACTATCAAATGAGATTGTTCGCGCTCAATTCGTATGAGACTGTGCAAATGTCGAATGATTTGAAGTGATAGCACACAAATCAAGGCTGAAATACACTAGACGTCGCCAAAATCAATCCAAAGGACCTCCGATCGATGAACGGACTTTATCATCGCATTTAAAATGTTGAAATTGGTCATGATATAAATATAACATAACTTAATGATCAAGTACTCGAGTTGTCAACATGCCTGCACGCATAATGAAGCCAGGAGGCGCCGATGCAAGCCAAATGACTACCGTTCATGAAATTGATTGCGCCGTTAGCTTTAAAATATCAAAATCTATCAAATGAGATTGTTCGCGCTCAATTTGGATGAGTCTGTGCAAATGTCGAATAACCAGAAGTGATAGAATGCAAATCGAGGTTGAAATACACTAGACGTAATCAAAATGAACCCAAATGACCTCCAATCGATCAACGGACTTTGCCATCACGTTTAGAACATCAAAATTAGTCAGGATATAAATATTATATGACTTAATGATCAACCGATCAAGCGCTCGAGTCATCACATGCATGTATATCGAGATCAGGAGGTGCCGAAGAGAATCAAATGACATCCGTTAGCGAAATTGATCACGTCATCGGCTTTAAAATGCCAAAATCTATCAAATAAGACTGTTCGCATTGGGGACGATGCATGAAAATGGCTCAAAATGAATTGACTCAATTTGGCTCACTAGAACCAAATAACCTTCAATGCAAAAGACATGTCATTGTGTTGAACAATGAAATTATCCTAAATGATCTATATTGACTATGTGTATTTACTGGCGTGAAATCTAAATTAAAATAATTTAAACTAATTTAAAATTAATTTAAAAATTCTCAAATTACCCCATGCTCAACCGTTCCTCCCTATTTTCAGTTTTCTCAAAAAGGAAATTAAAAAAACCAAAAACAAAAATTGAAAAATAAACCGCTCCACCCATTCCCTTTGATTATCTCCCATTTTCCAACAGTGGTTCATCCTCATTCTCTCCCACTCTCCTCTCTCTTCTGATTTCCCCTCTCACGTCCAAGAAAAAGGTAATTCTCTTCCCCTTTTTATGAATTTTCCTCTCAATTCCTCCGTTCTGCGCCATCAGCGATGATCTCATTGTCTGAGCTGCTGACCCTTTCTGACCAGATTATTTCATTTGGGAAAATGCTGCGATTGAAAGCCTTTGTATCCATCGTTGAAGCATATCTTCTAATCGGCAGATTCTGCATCGCTTCTTCGCCAGCGCCTCCAGAGTTAATTATTTCGTAGATCATTTCAGATCACATTTTGTTCGACCTCCAATGGTGACCACATCAACTCCGCCATTCTAGCAGCCTCTTTCCTCCAGCCTGAAGGCAGCTCTTCCTCCAGCTCACAAAACTACAAGGCTCAGGTTTTCCCAAATCAGCCACTAAAGCTGATCAGGCCCTTGAAATGGCCAGAATTAACTGAAACTTTGTTTGGCGTTTCTGCAAGCCCCAAACCTCTGCTTGCGATCCTTCCAAGCTGCTGTAAACTCACCTTGTAACCACGCAAGCTGCAGACCCCGCAACCATCAAATTTCACCATTTTTGCTTCGCATCAGAAGAACATCACAACAGGATGAATTCTTCGATTTTTGCCATACTTGCTTTAGCAGTCCCGTTTCATGCTACAAATCGGGAAGAACAACGCGAGACAAATTCTTCCTTCAATTTTCGGCGTCACACCCCTCGCTTTAGCCGCCCTATTTCCGCTGTGCCATAAATCGGGGAAGAACATCATTAGTAGGTGAATTCTTCCTTTAATTTTTGACGTCGCACCCCTCGCTTTAGCCATCCCGTTTACGCCGCATCGCAAATCGGGGAAGAACATCGTCAGCAGGCAAATTCTTCTTTTGATTTTCGGCGTCGCACCCTTCGCTTTAGCCATCCCGTTTCCGCTGCACCGTAAATCGGGGAAGAACATCGTAGTGAAATTTCGATTTCCGGTGTCGCACCCCTCGCTTTAGCAGCCCCGTTTTCGCTGCGTCACAAATTGGGGAAAAACATCATCGTAGAGTTCTTCTTCGATTTCGTGTCGCACTTCTTGCCACATTTTCAATTGCATACCTAACCGTTTCTTTGCATATCCTCAGGGCCAAAAAATGCGTCAGAATATGTGGGATTTGTGAATGTGAATATATATGTGTTTGTGTTTCTTTGGTTTGAAGATCTCGTTGTGCAAGAGACGACGATGAAAAATAGGTTGTGGTGTCGCAAGACACTGCTCGCTACGCTCAGCAGGGCGTACTGAGTAAGCCACCACTTGTTAGATGTCGCTCCCCTAGATAAAATGCTACCAAAATTTCATTTAATTTCCAGACTTAGAAAAAAAAAGTGGGATGAATATATATTGCATTGTATGTCCTCTTTGATTAAAATCTCATGTTAAAGGATGCGAGATGAAAAGGAGGTATCAGACACCACTCATGCTTTAGAGCATAAGTAAGCCAAAATATTATGAGATGCGGATGACTTAGAGGCTACTAAATTAACCAAATATTTTGACTTAGAAAAAATGGGAGAGTGAAATGAGCTGACTTAAGAGCGCTAAATAGGAAAAGTTGTAGCTAACTTTAAACTAAAAAGCGGGAAGCAAGAAAAATGGGGAACCTTTAAAGAAAACTTTGAAAAGAATAGAATATTCATTTAAAATTTAAGTAAAGTTTGGGGGAGATTAATATTAAACTCACAAACTTTAGGAGAGGTTAATATTAAACTCACAAACTCTAATTATAATCCTCAGTTTTAAATTGAGCGGTAAAGTGAATTCCCTTTTCTTGTAAATTCCTCAAAATTAAACAATTTTAATTGGAATTGAGGGGACTAATGCCAAACTGACAACAAACTTGCAATAAACTCAAAATCTAAGTATTAATCCAAATTGAATTTAATAACTCTTATATAAATGTGGAGGTGATTATTATGCTTTAATAAGCATGAAAAGCAAAAAAACAACAAACATTAAAATCGACATAATTTATAAAAAATTGATGTAAATGAAAATCAGTTGAAAAATTACAAAACTTAATAGATAAACTAAGTGCAAACAATGTTAAACTACAATATAAATCAAAAGGCCTTCTTTAAATCAAAAACTTTAAACAAGAAACTTCTATATTAAATCCAATTCTACAAAATCAGGGCCTCCTTTGATAAAAAACAATTAAGAATTTGCCTTAACTATGATTTTCAAAATCAATGATTTCATTAAGTAGATGAAATTAGCTATGCTATAAATTCCTGCATGTGTTTGGACATAGAGATTTCAAGTGAAAATTTTAATATCGAAGGTCAAGACTAAATTAGAATTAAATGAAAATACAAAATCAATCTCATAACTTAGAAATAAAATTACATAAAGTCTTAAATACACCGATGCTCGACACTATCCGAATCGAAATTCAAGTGTTGAGGATCGGTGCTTCTGGTTTAGTCTTAAGACTGGGTTCGGGTTAACAAAACCTAAAAAAACTTATAATAAGAGTTTCAAATCGTAAAATATCAAAATGTTAGGTGACGAGATATAATCTATTAGCGCTAAATGAGTTGATATGATCTAAAGCTCTTAAATATATTGATTAATCAATTTTTAAATCAACTCAAATTGGATGTCAATCTAAAAATCATTTAAATGAAATTCTATCATTAAAAGCTTAAAACAAACTCAATCACCCACCTTTAAGTAACTATCGCCGAGTGACAAATTAAGAAAACTCTAGCTCATAAAGGAGCTAATGTCAAATCAAATGTTTTACTATGTTCACTCTCAATCAATCTCATGCCAGTAAAGACATGGCATGTGTCCTCTGACTACGTGGCTTAGCCAATAGGCTCCACAGATGAAGCAGTCACGACCAGAGTCCTTTGAGTTGTAAAGCCATTGAAGCAGCCAGTAAATGGTGTAAGAACTCATCTCTATCTGACAAGTCGATTCTGACAAATTGGTCAAGCCCGTCATTTAGCATGTCTTGAATAAGGCAGCATACTAATGACAAATTTTCTCAAAATTCCATAAGCTATCACAATCAAAGCCGAAATGATCCAAGTCATGGCCAAATGGTCAACGTTTTCAACAAATATGACTCCATCGAAATCACATTTGTTGGGGGGGCATGACCTACATATGTGTCATAAATCAAGATAAGCCCATAAATCAAATTCGACAGACTTCGGAGGTGATAGTGCGTAAATTGAGGCTCAAAATGCACCGGACATCACTGAAAATGGTTGAAAAAACCTCTGATTGACAAATGGACTTCACCGTTGCGTTTAGAATATTGAAATTAATTAGAATATAGATATTGCAAAATCTAATGATCAATTGATTAAACGCTCGAGCTAAGAATGTGTCGACAGGCATATTAGAGTAGAGATGTTGCAATGATATCCGAACGACCTCAATTCATGAAATTGATCACCTCGTTAGCTTCAAAATATTGAAAACTATCAAATGAGATAGCGCTCAATTTGGATGAGTCTACAAATGTCAAATGATTTAAAGTGATGCACGCAAAATGATCAAAATACTAGAGTTCACCAAAATCAATCCAAAGGACCTCCATCACGAAGGACTTTTCCATAGCATTCTAATGTCAAAATTGGTCGATATAAATATAGCACAACAATGATCAATTGATCAAGCCAGTTGTCACCATGCTTACCGCATATAATGTGACAAATTCCAAATGACGTTCATGAAATTGATTGTAGCTTCAAAATGTCAAAATCTATCAAATGAGACTATTGCTCAATTCATGAGTGCGGCAAATGTTGAATAATCAATGGCTACAAGCAATCAAATACACAAGACGTCATCAAAACCAATCAAATGACTCGATTAAAGATTTGCCATCACGTGTAACATTGAAATTAGTCATGATATAAATATTACATGACTTGATGATTCATCAAGCGTGAGCCATGAACGTACAGCGATATCGCTTGCTCGCTGCCACCCACCGTGGTCACCGTCACAGCAGTCGCCGGGCGTCGAAACCTTCAGAATACTTTACATTACATTTTTCAACCAAACAGAAAAAAGCAAAGTCATGAATTTGAAAAACTCTCAACCAAACAACTGTAAAATAATCCTTTTACACAGAATTTCTTTTACGCTGCATTCCTTTTACACTGCATTCCAAATGCAGGAAACCAAACAGCCTTTTAATGTTATATAAATGATTTACTTAAGACTACAGGTAAAAATGCACATATAACTTAATAGGGAATTATGACCGGAGCTATTAAGCTACCCAAGCCAACCAAATAGGCCGCTAAGATTGATGATGACAGTAAAATAGTAAGCAAAATGGAAAGCAAAATAATTTGAAAAATCTTCCAAATTTTGATACGATGAGATATTTCACATGGATGTTAACAATTTAAAGTTTGTTTGGGATAGCTACAGTTGTATGAAAAAGTTATGGTGGAGCTACTGCAAAAGAAACTATTATATAAAGAAGATGTAGTGGGTATACAATTTTTTTTATTTTACAAAAATCAAATCTCAGTTTTGTGGGTGCCACTGCAGATAGCAGTTAGGTTGGAAAAATATAGCTTCACAGTAGATTCCTCAAAACAAAACTAGAATGCGCTTCCACCTAGATTCCTCAAAATGCAACTAAAATGAATCTCAAATTTACGATGCATTTTGACCGCACTACTATCGACGCTCTCTCAAATGTACTCTTAGACTTCCACAAACATGGAATAAAAAAGGAAGAACTACCCCATAGGAATGATAAGTCTTAAGATAACAATGAGTATAATAGATGAATCATCAAGAGGTTCTTCATCATCATATAAAGCTTGAACTTCCATAGTAACAATAAGCTACGACAAAGAAGACCCACTTCTTTGAGAAGAACGACGAGAAAAAAATAACTTTAAAATCTTATCATCTTTATAGGATGTTTAGGGAGTTCATTCTTCATGAGTTTGAATGATTTATATTCAACCAGATTTCTCCTAATATTATGTTAGAGTTTATTTAGAGTTCTACTTCCTATGAACGTAAGCATCCATAGCTTACGTGAAGAAAACACTCTTGATTAAGGTTGAAAATAAATATAAATCAGCGATATAAATTGATATTTAGTAGTGTGGTGTGGATGATCTAAAAGAAAAAATGAGTAGTCCCATCAAGATCCGATAGTTTCATCCTCGACCGTTATTCGATCTACCAACATCATATTATTAGCGTAATGTCCAAAAGTCTAATTAACATAAGTTGTCTCATCTCAAATATCACGAGTAGACTAGTGTTGTAGTGCAAGTGTTACTGTGAGTGCAAGTGTTTATTTAAGTTAGACTTTAATTATAAGTGTTTATTAAAGTGCATGTGACGTATGTATGTAGGACTTACATCCATATAAAATTAGGTTATGTTTGTATGGAAAACATAGGTTAGGGCTTACACCCATTGGAAAGCTAGTTAGAATTGGTGGTGCTTACATTACAAGCAAGTCAACTTATGTCTATTAGAAAGCCGTTAGATTGGACTTATTGCCCTTTGGAATGTCAGATAAGATTTAAGTTGGACTTACATCACTTTAGAATGTTAGTATGAATTTAGGTTGCACTTGCATCGCAAGCATATGTTGGACTTACATTCATTTGAAATACCATAATCCTTAAAGAAAACTTGTGGTGTGTCGCTTCTAAGACACCACTCAATATACTCAAGATGAGTAAGCCAAAACACCCCATCACCCCTACAGGGATGATGGAGGTCGCTAAAATTCCAAATCTTTTGACTTAGGAAAAATGGGAGAGTAAAACGAGCTGACTTAAGAACGCTAAGTAAGAAAACTTGCAGCTAATTTTAAGCTAAAAGCGTCAAACAAAAAAGGGGAAAAAGTAAAATAACATATGACAAACATAAAAGTAAAATAAAATAAAAAAGAAGTGTGAAAAGCACTTACAAAATTTATTAGAGCAGAGTTGAAAGCCCACTAAAGTTTCTAACTGCTCCCTATCAAATATCCTAACTCCAACCCTTCAAACAAATATAATAGAATAGGAGACTCCCTCTTGGCCTTATTTATAGAAATTAAAAGAGGTAGTGGGTTGCTTTCAAAAGAATAAGGGGAAAATGAATGTAGAAGAGTTCGAGTAAAAAAAGAGTGAAAATGAATGTAGAAGAGTTTGAATAAAAAAGAGGGGAAAAATGAGAATACTTTGAGGGGGTAAATCTTTTTTAAAATAACAAACTAAATTATCCTTTGAACCTGTAGCTTCAAAACATCAATCGCCATCAAATCTACAACTCTTTGTACAAGCAGCTAGAAGGTAATACTAAATCAAAATCTATAAAATCATATGGCTTTCTTTCATAAAAAAATGAGGAATTTCATTATAATTATGAATTTTAAAACCAATGATACCACTAATTAAGTGAAATTATCTAAAACTATAAATTCTTGCGTGTGCTCGGACATAGAGATTTCAAGTACAAATTTTAATTTGAAAAGGCAAGCTAAATTGGAATAAAAATGAAAATATAAAATCAATCTCATAATTCAAACATAAAATTACTTAAAATTACTATACACCTGCATGGGCCCCGACACTATGAATGCTTAAATTAAAGTGTCTAGGATGTTGCGGTTATTTCGGTTTAGTCTTAGAGGGTCCGACTTAACAAAACCTTAAAAAATTATAATAAGAGTTTCAAATCAGTGAATTATCTGAGAAACTGATTCTGTAAGGTGACAGTAGATCTAATCCTCTGTTAGCAGCTAAACAAAGTTGATCTAAAGCACTTAAATATATTCCAATTAATTAATTTTTCTAATCAATTTAACCTAAATCAAATATCAATCTCAAACTGCTTTAATGAAACTCAATCATTAAAAACTTAAAGCCAACTCAATCTATCCATCGTCTACAACTATTTGTTGTGGTAAAAAATTAAGAAAACTCTAGCTCACAAAGGAGCCAATGTCAAATCAAGTATTCTACTATGTTCACTCTCAATCAATCTCATGCCAGTATGGACATGACGTGTCTTCTAACTACTTGACTTGGTAGGCTCCATGATGAAGTAATGACCGAGTCCTCCGATCGTGGTTTGGCCAATAAGGCTCCATTATATTACGATCACGACTGTAGCCCGTATGCTCCCAATGGCTCTACCCTTTGAGTTGTGAATCATTGGGTATACTTGATAGTGCAAATAACACTATGTCAACTAAGGTAGACTTAAGATTATCTCCTTAGACAAACACCACCTCATGTCTACAAGGATTTCTTGGACGATGTAACCCATGTGTTGCTGATAAGGATCCTTCGGTCAGGTTGGGTCGACTACCTCGTCAGACTAAGTAGACTAAGGACCACGACAATCCTGGATGACGGAACCATGGGAGCTAGATCGGACACGTCATCATTCCCCCAACCATCCGGTTTAAGATAAAATGATGAATTTCATAATTTAAATCCTTAAAACTCCACATGATGCTACTATACACTATGCATTAAGATTTAATGACTAGCCTTAATCGGAAGTTCTCTCTCAGGAGGGTAATTAACTATAGGGGGCGTCATAGGAAACCCGGAACCGATCTAAAGTCCAAAAATGAGGGCCAAATCTCTGAGTAGTGTCTTATCTACTATTCCATCTGTATTCTAAAATTACACCGACACTTCAAATCATACTCTCTTCAATAACAAAAATATTGCCGAGAGGTCGGTGGTGAATTTTCAGAGCCCACAAGGTGCTTAATTAATTAATTAAATGATTAGATGAAATTTAAATATGAACCATCATAATTAGCGATTTAATAAAATAGTTTTAATTGACCCTCCTTATGTGCTTAGTTAGTATAAGGATTTTCAATAAAATTATGATTCTTCATTGGTGTTGGGAATTATAAAAGTAATTAGATTAATCTTCTTAATTTAATTATTTATTAAACATGAGCTTAATTGCATTAGAATTCTTAGGATATTGCAAATTTTATTTTTCAAGCATATCATCATGATCTATGAGCTCTTGCTTAATAATTAATCAAATTAAGAGATCTTTTATAGGGTAATTAAATGAATTATTAATAGGCCAAAATTAATTAATTCATAAAAGCCACTTAAATTTTGTTTAAATTTATTAACAAACAAACATGGATATGGGTTGAACACTAACTATTATTTCTTGTATTTAAGTTTCAACAACTTAAATATTAAAGTTAAACATTAAATAAACTTTGATTAGATTTAAAAGATATTTATCTAACTTGATTGTCCTTAGGTTCTAATGAAATCAAGCATGTTTTGTGATGGTATTCAATTACTTCCTTTCAATTAGTATAAATGTACATGTCATGTGCTTAATGTATTTATGTTTAAAAGTTAAGAGAATATGGTTGCATTTAAATTGCATGAATTAGACAAATATTATCATATGGTGTGGCTATTATCATTAGTAAATCTTAAGCTATTTTGAAACTATTTGTTAATTATGAATTTTAAATCAATGTTTATTATAAATAACTAATTATGTGAAAATGAAATGTTCATTTACTTGTAGTAAAAGATGTCAATTGATAATTTTATTCATATATTTATACTTATGTATTTATGTATTTGAATTGACAATTATATTGTCCGAACATCCGAGAATCTGACTTTAAGTAGCCCCAAGGAGGTATTAGATAATCTCACTTCTGGTTTAACAATGGCACACTTGCTTAATTTAATTTATGTGCATGTATATATTAGAATATAAAGTTAAATCCTCTATTTTCCATTAAGCTTTTCCTAAGTAAAAGATATTTATATAGAACCCTTTTCATGATTTAATTTCTATGTTTATGTATATGTTCATGTGTATTTGAATTGGCAAGTATATAACATGAACATTCAGGAATCTGAGACTTCATATACATGTTTGCATATTAAATATGAGATGAAACCTCTTTTTCTATTAAATTCATGCATCAACATTCATTAAGTGTGTAAACAAATATGAGTACATTCATGCATCAGCTTCCATCGGATTGTAGCTCTTGTGAAAAATAATTTCCTTCTGAAAAGCGTTCTATGTAAGAGGTTTATATTATGCTACTTCAAGTAAGAACAATAAAATTAGTGCTCTCTTAAATTTTTTTTTTTTTTAAATCACTTTCTGGTGCCATCTTATGTAATATATGCATCTTTCTCTATTGATTATATTATCCATCCATACATATATGCATACATACATACTTACATATATGATGAATTAATTGTCAGCCAATTGAATTAACGGATAGCAAGCTTAATAAGTCCATTCTTTTGAGATTAGGAACAATATTAAATGAATAAAACACTGGATAAACTAGCACACATTTTTGTGATATAGTGTAGTAAATTGAAATTTGTTAAAATATGTACTAATTTTGTAAATGAGTTGAAAATGGTAATCTACAATATAAGATTTACATATGAATCAAATCTTATCGACCTCGATAATGATTTTATCATTTATGAGTCACATATAAGATACAACAATAATCAAATCACAACTAAAAGCACCATTAAAATCTAATTTTACTCAAATACTTTGACAATCAATATTATTCAAATTATGAAAGATACCAACAAAAAGCCCACCTTTATAAATTCTAAATTATAAAAACATTTACATTTCAAATCAAAATTATTTATTATAAAAGTATAAACATAAAATTGATGATTAAAAAAAAATCTAATTTTTAAAAGCACTCATGCTACTAACTTTACTGATGTTTAATACAATCCATTTGTAGATCATTACATTAAAACTACATTTGATGTTTCTTAAGAAACAACTTTCAGTAATTATTAAGTTAACAACTACCTTATTATTAGTAAATGTTAGAAACTAAAATTTTAAAATTTTCATCTAATCGATATTCCCATCTTCTACTTGGTGCTTCCAAAATAGGTCATCATGACACAAAGATATCCATGTTAGGTCATATATACAAATGGTTAGATATGTGTTCCTCACAACCTAGTATTGTTATAAGACTCATATAAAAATAATAATAGGCATGAAACCATTCCACAAGTAGTAGTAAAAAAATTAAAGTATTGAGTTTATATAACATACCTTCCCCATCTTTGATCCACCATCCAACCGCAAAGTGCTGCATACATTTTCACCGGGATTAACACCCTCGGACATTTGTTGATCACTTATCCATCTAACATTTAATGGATATGAATGGAGAGCATTCATAAATTTAACACATATTTGTTGGGGTAAGACATGATGACAGAAGAAGTCTGTACATATCCTGAACAAATTTTGAACAAAGCGGAGATATTGATTTTTTCACAACTTCCTAAGGCAAAATATATAATAAAATTTACATCTAAAGCATAGATATGAATTTTACAAAAGCCAATCTGATCCCTAAGACTTTCCAAAATGGGGTAGAAATGATAGGATGAAAAATCTAACTTGTCCGTTTCATAGCATAATTGTTACGAGCATAGGGAAGGCTCATCTCCCTATCCAAACTCAAGGACTTCTTCATCTGATTGAAGAAATCACCTTTCTAGTTTGCAAGGAAGGCTTCCAATGGAGGCAACTCCTTCACAATCTGCTGCCAATCAGGCATGCCCTGCACAGATGTTATAACTCTAAATTTATTAACTATATATAATGATATATGACAGTTGATCTATCATTCCGTTTGAAAAAACACTTTTAAGAAAGATTGCTTGAAGGATGTTAGCATCAAAAAGATCAGTCTTATGCGATTATTATGGTTTCAAACAATCTTCAACTAAACTTTGGCCTCTAAAATTATTTTCTAGGACTTGTGGATCAAAATGTAAAGCCCTGTATAAAAATAAGACAAATCAACTAACACTGGCTCAATTGAACTGATATTAGTCAATTTTTCCCTTTAAAGTCGCAAGAGGGGAGGTTGAACTTATACATAGAATGAAAAAGAGAAAGTTAGCGGACAAAAGATACCTCGAGCGGAGGAAAAAAAGAGATGAGAAGAGCGGAGAGGGAGGGAGAGAGAGAGAGAGAAACTGAGAGATGTAGAGGAAGAGAGAAGAGAAGCAAAGAGTTGAAGTCCACATTAGAGCGAACATATCAAAGATTATGGCTCGTCTTTTTTTCTTTTCTCATCTAATTCAAAGGTAGCTTAACCTAGGTTTATTTTTTTCTTCTAAATATAGAAACTTTAGATTTAGTTTATTTTTTAATCAGAAAAGGTGTTAGGGTTTCGTTGTAGATGAGAAGAGTATAACAAGAAGAGCGGTTAATTGATAATTTTTGCTGAGGAAGATAAATATTTGTTCAAGAATATGAATCACGAAATTCAAAAATTAATTTTAATTCAAAACTTATATTTTTGTCATGAAGTTAATTTTAGAAATATTAAGACTTTAAATTTAGAAAATTAGTCATAATTTTTTAATACAATTGGAAAGATAATAGTTTAATTATTATAATGTTTTCATAACTTAAATATAATAATAATAATATAAGCAAATTCAATATTAATAAATTAAATATTTATTTATAAAATTAAAAGCAGAAATTAATTAAATAATATTTGTAAATTTGAAAGAAAAATGTAATTAAATAATTATATATAAATATATATACATATATATATATATATATATATATATAATTGTATTAATTACTTAATTTAGCAAACATACATATTATCTTCCATTAGATTTTTCATTAAAAAATGCATAAATAATTATGGTTGAGGATGCTCAAGTGGATGAGTGGCTTTACTCTTTGAGATAAAATGCGAAATGACTATGTTTGAGAAAAGGTTGGAGTAGCACCAGTGACATATAAGATTAGAGGGAGTCACCTTAGATGGTTTGACCACATAAAGCATCAATCGCCTAATGACGCCAGGAGAGTAGATGTACTATGTTTGCCTTATGTTAAGAAAGGTAGGGGTTAGAACTAAAAGACATGGTTAAGATGTATAAAAATGACCTTAGTTTATTAGAAATAAATGAGAATTTGACACATAATAAGACACAATAGAGAAGAATGATTCATATATGAACCCACATAGTGGGATAAAGGCTTGTTGTTGATCGGGTCATTTTGTTCCTTTTAGTTTTAATTATTATTTTGATTTAGTTTTTGGTATCGTAAGTTCTCTTGAATATCTTGTTGCTATCCCACTTGATAAAATAAGTGAGGAAATAAAAGTTTGAATAAGCTCTTTGTAACCTTCTTTTATAGTGCCAAAATCACCTTCATTATTGGGCTTAATAATGTTCTCCTTTTGTGTTAGGGTTGTAAGAAATATTGAAGTTATTAGTTTTAATTATGATGAGGGGAGAGTTAGATTTAAGTCATGATTATTTCAACAAGTTTTACTGGTCAGACTACCTATCGCAACCTCCACTTTTCACATATGAACTTCACTGCACGGTCCGTCATGTCCCGGTTAGGAGAGTAGATACATTAGATTTGTCTTATGTTAAGAAAAGTAGAGGTAGACCTAAAAAAGACTTGGTTAAGATGCATAAAAAATGACCT
>CM038215.1:282050828-282107756 GCA_021442155.1 Cymbidium sinense | reverse complement strand
AACAGCAAGCCTTTATCCACTATGTGGTAGGCTATGAATCCTTTCGTCTCCATTGTGTCATATTATGTGTCAAATTCTCATTTAATTCTAATAAACTAAGATCATTTTTTATACATCTTAACCAAGTCTTGTTAGGTCTACCTCTATCTTTTTTAACATAAGGCAAATCTAGCACATCTACTCTCCTAGCCAGGTCATCGAGCGGCCGACGGTTTATGTGGCCAAATCATCTAAGGCAACTCTCTCTAATCTTATCTGTCACTGGAGCTACTCTAACATTTTCTCAAACATACTCATTTCGCATTTTATCTCTAAGAGTAAAGGCATTCATCCACCTCAACATCCTCATCTCGCACACTCAATCTTATGCTTCTCTTTTCAACATTGCATCATAAATCATTGCGGTCTTACCACCATCTTAATCAAATTAAATCAAAATAATTTTACTTTATTTGAAAATAATTGCATCAAAATCCCACAACTTTCTCCCCTTCCATTATTACGAACCCTTTGATGAGTTACAATGGGAGCTCACAGGCCAAGGCATCGACCCTTGCTCGAAACCGTTGATGAAAAAGAAGTGAGGAAGCTACGATGGGAGGCGAAGGCGGTGACGAGATTATGGCAGAATGGCGAGGGATGTCACAATAAAGAATGTGGAGCATAATTCACAACTCGTGAATATCCGTTAAATCCTCCTAGCTACAAGATTTAATAAATCCAGGATTTATAACAAAAGAGAGTTAAGATGGAATTTAGAAGATCATAGAATTTATTTTGATTTTCTAGAGCATTTGGCAGGATAAACGGTAAATTCTATATAAATACTAAATCCTACTACCAAACAACCCCTTAGAGTTTCTGAAAGTAAATTAACTCGATCCCTATGGGTAATAATCTCTTTCAGTAAGCAACAAATTTCCAGCATAGTTTTGTTCACAGAAACCCCCAAACTAAACTCAAAACATCTTTTTCAAGCAACCTAATGTAACTCAAAACCTGCAAGACCTATCCATAACTTAATCACGTATTCTCCAATAGCTAAGAACAAACAACATGCATCACAATCGTCATTTACAGAAGCTCAAATAAACTATCAATTGTAAATAGACTCATGAAAAGGAATCGTCTCATTCCAACTAATCAATCACACAAATTACTTCCATAGAGAACAGAGAAGAGAAGCTTATCTGACATCTGGGAATCTTCATGATTAGCACAGAGAAGAGAAGAAAAACCCGAAAAGTTTGAAGAAGATACCCTTCCTTTGGAGAAAAGAGAAAGCCCCAAGTTGACGCAGGATTCTGCGGTTTCGGCGCTAGTCTCAGAAGAAGGAGAAGACTGAGATGAGGAGGCGATCTTGAAATGGAGACCACCCTTGCTGAATCTAAGATGTCTTTTTCTCCCACACCAGGAGCTTGTCTTGGAGTAACGAAGAAGATCGAGTGCTAGAGGAGAAGAAGCCATCGCCATTCAGTTCTTGGCGTTCCGAAGACACCGAAGTTCGCTTTCCAGTTTCCACTCATGCGATATCCACATCAGTAGAGTAGCGAAGTTTATTTTTTTCCAAAAATATGTTTATTTATACGTGCGAATAATATTTAGTTAGTGGATTTACATACATATCACACAATTCTTATGTATTTATATATCTAATATCTAAACTTTTTTATTATAATTACATCAAATTTTTTGTTGATGAATTGAGAAAACTCATCAGATTTAATTTGTTACAAAGAAGGGAAAGGTGGCGCTTGATGGAAAGTGACAGCATAAAATCAATTTCCTGCTCTTCGACACATCATCATCTGTTGTTGAAGTTGGAAACAACGATGTAGAAGATTTTCATAGAATGACCTATTGGCGAATCCTCCTAAGTGAATCTGTTTGAGTTTCCAGAATTGAAACCCCTTCTTGCGAAGAGGCCCCACCCTCATCAAATGCGAGACTCTGCAAGGACAAACCTTTTTCTCCTCCTGATCACTAAACGTGGTTAGACTCTTATGTAAATTTGAATAACTAATAAGTGGAAACCTAGTTTTTAAAGAAATATTATTGTGCTTATTGCAGCTTTTCAATTTTTTTCTAAAGAAATGCATTAAATTTGTCATACCAAGCTCCCAATGCTTATTTTGGTCAATATAATACTTTCATGGAGTTACATACATAATTTGAATCAACTAAGTTTTAAATCCAAATGAAAATTGAACAAATATACTTCTTCAATTATGTCATTTAAAATAGGATTTTACGTATATTAAACTTATATTTATATATCTAACACCAAGTTAGATATTCTACTTTTACATCTTTAAAAGATCATTTTTTTTAAAAGTGAATAAAATGATATTTTGATGTGATATTAAAATTAAAATGTTATCTATATAAAATTAAAGTTTAAGTGTTAGATATGTAAATATAGAAGTTTGACGTGGTATGTTTGTAAATCCCCCTTAAAAATATACTTTGTACATCCATTTGAGGTAAATTACATCAGATAAAACACGCAAATGCTAATAGCTTAATAGCTCGAGATAAGCACCATGCGAAAAAGTCTCCTCTAAATCCAATTTTTTTTTAAACTAAAGCCTTCGAGATTAGTTTTGCATTGCATCATTTGTTTTATTTTTGAGGATCCACCGCGTATCCACAACACTATACTCTAAAGGCATTGATACTGACTCCAAAATATTAATTCTTATAAACTAATTTATTTCATCTTGTAATGCTTTTTAGTATTATTTGATTTAGCTAATTATATAAATGCAGTATGATTAACTTGATTTCTAATTGCATTTTTTAATTTTAAATCAATGAAATGTTATTTTAAAGATTTGTTCTTTATAATGATTATTAATATATATATTTGAATACCTTTTTCATTCAAAGTAAATAATATTATCATAATTATTTTCATTGAAATCTTTACTTTTCTCTTTTGTTTTTCTATCTAGTTTTTTATTTTATTTTTTTTAGAAAGGAGTTGAGTTTTTTAAAATAAATGTAGCATCAACATGGTTGGAGATTCAGCAATTGCACCATCAAAATTTTAAGTTCTAGGGCTATTTGATTCATTGTCTTCTTATTACTATCATTTTTAATTTATAGCCCTAGCTTTTACTCATGTATAATCACAGAATCAAGCAAATAGTTAATATAATAATTTGATAAATCTTTAAACATTATAATGATTGTAACTTTAGCATATTAAGATTTAGACAAGAATCAAATTATTTTATTTACTTTATCTTGGTTATAATATTCTTTCAAAATAGCATAAAATAGTTATTATTTTTAAATATTATTTTATGTCTAAATTTTTATATACATGAGTGTGTACTAGTTTTCTTAACTTTTTTATCATTTTAAATGCCTAATTTTTGAACCATTGACAAAATAAAAGTTTACTTGAATCTTAATTCTATAATGACAATTTAATTGCTCTCATGTTAATTAGGTCACTAACTTCACTTGAATTATAAATAAACTTTACTAAACTTTATACTTAATTTGTAATTTTAAGCCCTTTCTAAAGCAACTAAATTCACACCTACACTAACTTTAGCAAAATTGGTAGTACATATCAAAATATAATTATGAAAAAAAAATTATATTTTAATTATAAAATGAATAGTCATTTCATTCTTTTGAACTAGCAAGCTGACTGATGTGTTCATGCATGTATTTGATCGATATGATAAAAATGAAAAATGAGTTTAAATTTTATTGTGACTTTTGATATTTGAGTGAGAATTTGAAAAATTAAAACAAGTGGGTGTTGATTTTGTAAATAGTCATATTTTGAGTGCTATATATATATATATATATATATATGTAATTGCCCCTGAATTATTTATCAAATATGAAGACTTCTAGTCATTAATGAGATTGATAATACATGCTACAGACTCATCAGCCCTTTAACGAGTACTTCTTTCCTGTGAATGCCTGAAACTTGGTCTCTTCTTCTTGCTTGGGAGATTCTTCCTTAGGCACCTGAAATGAGAAGCGAATTGAAGCAGTTTTAATTTAAAAGTCTATGCTGATGCACAATGCAAGAACTGAAACTTAGTATAGTATGATAAGTTTTCATACCTTCTGAGCTTCTTTGGGTGCATGGCCTGCATTTGAACCAAAGACGAGCTTCCCTGAGGTCTTGCGTGAATAACACTAAAATAACACTAAGAAGCCGAGCTCTGTGATGCTCGCCATCGAACTATTTGAACCATTTGATGCTTCTGACAGGCCGTGATTCTCGATGGTCGGAATGCTGGGAGCGTGCGTTGAAGGCTTTCCATCCAACCGCCTCGCAGAACCACTGAAAGGATTGTGCTTCTTTTCAGCCGCAGATTCAGCTACAGCATCTTCAACCGAAAATTTTCAAATCAGAAAGTAGATTAAATGCAATGTTATGTTCTAATAATGCAAAAGATATCAAATAAGTCTTAGAAAATTAAATGGTTTAGGTGATTCAAAAGGCACAAACAGGAGTTTTGTTGCATTTGGGAATTGAACATATGGGGTTGTTTGTGTTTGGTTCAGTACTACTTGGATGTCAGTGCCTTTAGTCAGATATTATATGTTTTAGTTTCATTATATTTAAAGATATCTACTTGACCTAATTTGTGATTGTATGAACTTCTAAGATGTCAATGGCCATAAGTAGATGTTGTTGCCCAATTTAGAATTCGATCAAAATCGATGTCTTAAACATGTTCGTCAATCTTAGTATTTCAATATAGCACTCATTATAATAGTAAAAATACTGATATTTTTTATTACAATAACAGAACCCCTATCTATAATAGAAGCACAAAAAACTCACGAAGATGCATAAAATCCTAGAACTATTCTATTTTATACCTAGAGAGCATAAGGTGTGATGCATCATAAAGTCCCTTAGAACAAATTCATCAAACGGAGCATTAACGGTAACATGCCTTCTGATCCCTGGGCTTGAGCTTTTAGGTTTTGGCACATTAATTCAGTGAATTTCCAACATACCCTACAATTATCCTAACGTGATAATGGGACGTGATTTAGAATTATCCTACTACGAATAATTATTAGTAAAGAAAGAAAATTAAGAAATTGTATGAAGTAGCAACTGCATTACAAAACACTACCAATAAGGGAACAAGCAGTTAAAAAAGAGCAAAAAAGAACATAGGGTAGCAAGAAAAAAAGCATAAAAGAACATGGGGTAGCTTGAATGAAATGAGATTAAGTACTATGACCTTGTGATTTGTTAGATAGAACAGATGGTTGGGGCCGTTCAGGTTCTTTATAGTCAAGCGGGGGTGCAAAATCGACCTCACAATCTGTCACCCGTAGTCAAGCAATAATGCTAATTGCTAATTGCAGAACTAGGCTTTGTTTCCACAATATCTATGTAATACTTCTTATTATTATATGGAACCATGATACTGTCACCCGTAGTCAAGCAAGAGTAGTTCCTCAATGTCCTTTCCAAGCTGCAAGTTCCAAGAAATATGGATTTTACTAGTTTAAGCAGAATCTTCCAGATATATCAAATAAGCCAACGAGTGGTCAAACCTACATGGCCTTGGGATTTGAAATATCTAAGAAGTCTTTTGTGTGTGCTGCAACTTGACATATGTTCCCTTCGGTAGAGTAGCACTTTGGATTTGCACAATGTCCCCCTCTTGCAAAAGCAAATTTTGCATCATCTGTAAGCATTTAAAGAAATCCAAGATCAGCATCAGGTACCATTTTATTCAAGAAGAAAAAGGAAGACAGTTCAAGAACATAAAATCATTTAGACATCACAAATACCCAATATGGCATGTACACCATCCCCTCCTCAGCAATGAACTCTAGCACACCACAATGAGAGATCCGCTCAGTTGACGCATTGCGAAGTTCAAATAACATTGGATATTCAATATGCAAAGATGCTGTAGGTGAATTTTTCAAATTGTTAGCTACTTGAAATCACCATGATGAGTCATAAAACAGTCGAGTGAGTAGGATGCATTTGGCCAATAGAATGTCTTTCTTCTCAAGAAAGGTAAATTGTTTATCACATACCAAGGCGGTCTAGGGCCGAGGGAGGCATTATAACTGTAGTAGAATAAAGCGAATTCAGAAACGTGTCCAACATGAATATCAAAGAAAAAATGATAGCAAGAGCTCAAGCAACATACTTTGGTCACCACCTTCCAGTTTGTGGCAGGAAAGATAAAAAAAGAAAAATTATCAGACAATCAATGATTGACACAAATTCCAACCTAAATTCAGAGCAGGTTAGGTAAGGGGTGTTACCTAACAAAATTCACAATAATAAATTAGAACACGAATACACACACTCAGGGTATTACAAAATGTAAATGAAAAGAGTACGTACATGTACCATTAAGAAAATATATCAATTGATGCAGCTAACTCCTATGGAGAGGATTGATGCCTTAGGTTCCTAAAGCAGCTTTTATGAAGTATTTCAAGCCATGATTCATGATAATATTAATCTAGTATGCTTAAGAAAGTTTGGAAGTAATTGATTATAATGTAAAAGCCCATTGGTTACACATGCCAAACATTGAAGCTAATAATGCGATCAAGGACTCATGAAATTTGTATTGACCTATCATCAATGAGATTATTTTATGATCCCAAATCATCAAGTGAAAATTGATTACATTAAGAATCCATTCTGAAGTTCAGAAAATAATGTCAAACATTATACAAACAGAATAGATCAAATCATTCTCACCGGGAAATATCTGAGAAGAAAATTCTGAGAGAAACTAACAGTCACAACCTACTGATGATGAACTAAAGCAACATAAAAAATCATATCAGGCCGTAGTAAATCCATCATAGAAATAAAGCTCCAAAAGAGGAGATATGAAAACAAAGAAAGATGAGTAACATACTCGCGCCTGCCAAGCAAGTGATATGATTGTAAATTGCAACGATCGGTCTGAAAATCATTTAGCAAAATAAGGGCATGAGCTTAGATCAACCTATGACTATAAATGGGACTCAAAGCCAGAAAAATAATCAAGATTTGAAGGTAAAACTTATCTTTCTTAATCTCCTTTCATCTCTTCCAAAACATTTTGGTTTACCTCAAAACCAAAGAACTTCCCGTAGCTGAATGATTTCTTCGAGAGCGTCGAGCAGTCAAAACAAAGCGAAAGAAAATAGGTTAAAACAAATGCTTATCCTAATCGAGCAGAGCAAAGCATGACGGTGGATCTTCCGATGACGATCTTACCCCCTCCCTCGATCTCCCCCTCGAACCTGACGATCGAGCAGATGAAGCAAGCAGAAAGAATAAGGCAAGTATAAGGTTAGGGTAATTCAAAACAAGCATCCGATCGATACGCGTTTTGATCCGGATCTAATCAGCCAATGAAAAGCGTGTTCACGAATTAAAGCAGAACCATCGATCAAAAAATAGATCAAGATAACCAACATAGCGGCGGCAAAGAAATCAAGTGAGCCATTCAGCGGAAAAAGCGCTAGATCCCGGATAGAAAGCTCGGTTCCTTTACTCGGTAGGGTTAACTGAAATTTAATGCTGTCTCACTCACCAATTGGATCCATGCTCTTATTCCCTCAAGCTCGCTTGTGACCAAAATCATGATTCAATCTGGTTAATTACGGAAAAGAACCTATCATTGTTGCTTATGATGCAAATGTCGAATGTCGAAGTGGTAGGTATCGAGAAATATTCGTCATCGTCAATGTCCGATGACAACTTCGCATATTTAAATCGAAATTAGTCTATAAATATTGCGTGACGATGATCAACCGTCATTCAGTCGTCAGCCGTATCTTCATAGAATCAACGACATGTTTGCAAAATTGATCCGTCGTTAAAATGAAATAAATCATCAAATAAAATCGATTGACGAATATGTAAAATCGGATTGGCGTCGCATTTATAAATTGCTCATTTTTTAAAATGATCCTAAAGCACCTTAATGTTAGAAATTATCTTAAATCGATCGTATAATGTATTTCTTGGTGAAATCTAAATTAAAAAAATTTAAACTAATTTAAAATTAATTTAAAAATTTCCAAATTACCCATGCTCAATCGTTCCCCCTATTTTCAGTTTTCTCAAAAAGAAAATTAAAAAAAAAAAACAAAAACTGAAAAATAAACCACTCCACCCATTCCCTTTGATTCTCTCCCATTTTCCAACAGCGGTTCATCTCATTCTCTCCCACTCTCCTCTCTCTCCTGATTTCCCCTCTCACGTCCAAGAAAAAGGTAACTCTCCTCCCCTTTTTCTAAATTTTCCTCTCAATTCCTCCGTTCTGCGCCTCCCAGCCATCGATCTCGCCGTCCCACCGGTCTCACTGCTACTCAAACTGCGGACCGCCGCGCTGCTCGCGCGACCCGCTCGCGTCCACCGACCCGCCGGGCGATCTCGCGTCTAGCCGTCAACCGCGCATTGCGCTTTGACCCGCGCCATGCTCCCGCCGCGCCCGCGTCCCTCTGACCATGCCGGCCCGCTTCCGCCGTTCCGCAGGCCGCTCCCATAGCCCGCCGCCGTTCCTCCGGTAGGCGCCATTGTATGTTCCGCGCACCCTCTTCCGCGTTCCGTCCGGACCCATTTTTCGCTGTTCCGACCCTCCAGCCTGGTTGCACCCGCTTTCGCCATTCAGCCCAAAGGCCACAGCCCTAATTCCTCCATCCAGCAAGCCTCAGGCCGCAGCTCCTTCCTCAGCTCAAACTCTCAAGAATCCTCCTCCAGCCCACAAATCTACAGCCCACTGGTCCGCCAACCCTTCAAACCCTTAGCCCAGCCCGCTGTAACTAACCCTACAACCCACTGTTTTGGCCCATTTTATAATCAGCCCACAAATGGCCCATTCGCGATCATGGCCGCAATCATCAAATTTTATCGTTTTCGCCGAAATGAGAAGAACGTCGTGATGAATTCTTCGATTTTTCGTCGTTACTGAGGTCAGGTTTTCATTGCATTAATCGGGAAGAACGTCGTCAGACAATTCTTTATTTTGGCATCTCGCTTTAGGCAGTTCCATTGCGCCGCCGTCGGGAAGAACAACATTAGTAGGTGAATTCTTCCTTGATTTTCGGCCATTCCTTTACTCATCCGTTTCGCATTTCGTATCGAGGAAGAATTCGTCGTAATTCTTCTTGATTTTCCGCCCCTCGCTTAGTCGTCCGTTCCATTGCGCGGGGAAGAACATCGTCGGAAATTTTCCTTTGATTTGTGTCGCGCACCCGCTTTATCCGTTTATTGCGTCATAAATTGGGAAAAAACATCGTCGTCATCTTACTTTCGATTCCGGCGCCTCTTGCCCATTTTCAATTGCATACTAACCGTTTTTTGCATAGCGCACAGCGCAAAAAATGTGTCGAATATGAATTGTGAATGTGAATATATATGTGTTTGTGTTTCTTTCAGGTTTGAAGACCTCGTTTGCTCGGAGCGGATGAAAAAATAGGTGTCTTGAAGACCTTCTCAATGCGTCTGAGTAACTGTTAGATGTATCACGAGATAAAATCTTTCGAAATTTTGTTTAATTTCCAGACTTAGAAAAAAAAAGGGATGAATATATATTGCATTGTATGTCTTTCGAGTTTAAAATCTCGTCGTGTTGTAATGAGACGAGATAAAAAGTGGTATCACAAGACATCACTCGTATACTCGATAGAAGCATAAAATAAACACCGTCGACCCATGGGGATGGCCGAAATAGCGTCAAATCTTTTGACTTAGAAAAATGGGAGAGTGAAATGAGTGACTTAAAGTCTAAATAGGAAACTTGTAGCTAACTTTAAACTAAAAAGCGGAAGCAAGAAAAAGGGGGGAACCTTTAAAGCAAACTTTGAAAAGAATAGAATATTCATTTAAAATTTAAGTAAAGTTTGGGGGAGGTTAATATTAAACTCACAAACTTTAGGAGAGGTTAATATTAAACTCACAAACTCTAATTATAATCCTCTATAGCTTAAATTGAAGCGGTAAGTGAATTCCCTTTTTTGTAAATTCCTCAAAATTAAATAAAACTTTAATTGGAATTGAGGGACTAATCACAACAAACTTGCAATAAACTCAAAATCTAAGTATTAATCAAATTGAATTTAATAACTCTTGAATGTGGAGGTGATTATTATCTTTAATAAGCATGATTAAGGCTAAAACAACAAACATTGAAATCGGCATAATTTATAAAATTGATGTAAAGCAGCATAATCAAGTTGAGAAAATTACAAAAACTTAATAGATAAACTAAGTGCAAACAATGTGTTTCTAATCTAAAGGCCTTCTTTTAGAATCTACTTTAAACAAACAAGCGATATTAAATCCAATTCTACAAAAATCATAGAGCCTGCTTTGATAAAAAAAATTAAGGAATTTCATCTTAACTATGATTTTCAAAATCAATGATTTCATTAAGTAGATGAAAGTAGCTAAGTTATAAATTCTTGCATGTGCTCGGACATAGAGATTTCAAGTGTAAATTTTAATATCGAAAGGTGCAGACTAAATTAAATTAAATGAAAATACAAAACCAATCTCATAAATCAGAAATGAAAATTACATAAATTCTTAAATACACAGCATGTGCTCGAATCTTGAATATCTTGAAATTCAAATTAATCGAGGATGTTGCGAGTTGCTTCCGGTTTAATCTTAAGGCCGATTAGGGTTAACCAAAAAACCTATAATAAGAGTTTCAAATCGGTAAAATATCGGCGATTACATTAGGTGACGGTAGATATAATCCTCTATTAGCTAAGAGAGTTGATATGATCTAAAAACTCTTAAATATATTGATTAATCAATTTTTTAAATCAAATTAACTCAAATTAAATGTCAATCTAAAAATCATTTAAATGAAATTCTATCATTAAAAGCTTAAAACAAAACTCAATCACTTCTATGCGTAGAGTGACAAATTAAGAAAACTCTAGCTCATAAAATGTCAAATCAAATGTTTTTCTTATGTTCACTCTCAATCAATCTGATAAGGATATGGCGTGTTCCATTGCGTGGCTTAGAAACTCCACGAGATGAAGCGTCCAAGAGTCCTTTGAGTTGTAAAGCCATTGACCCGGTAAATGGTGTAAGAACTCCTCTATCGACAAGTCGATTACAAATTGGAATTGAAGCCGTCATTTAGCATGTCACGAATAAGGCGACATACTAATGACAAATTTTGTCAAAATTCCAGTAAAATCAATGCGAAATGATCCAAGTTCTATGGCCAAATGGTCAACTAGTTTTCAACAAAATGACTCACTCCATGCGAGAATCACATTTGTTGGGGGATTTGACCTCCACATATGTGTCATGATAAGCCCATAAATCAAATTCGACAGACTTCGGAGGTGATAGTGCGCAAATTGAGGCTCAAAATGCACCGGACATCCGAAAATGGTGAAAAACCTCGATTGACAAATGGACTTCGTTGCGTTGAACATTCGAAATTGATGAATATAGATATTGCAAAATCTAATGATCGATTAAGCGCTTCGAAATACAATGTGTTGACACACATATTAGAGTAGAGATGTTGCGATATCGGAACGACCTCAATTCATGAAATTGATCACCGTTAGCTTCAAAATATTGAAAACTATCAAATGAGATTTCGCTCAATTTGGGCGAATATGCAAATGAATGATTTGAAGTGATAGCACGTAAAACGAGGTTGAAATACACTAGACGTCGCCAAAATCAATCCAAAGGACCTCCGATCGACGAAGGGACTTTTCCATAGCATTCAGAACGTCAAAATTGGTCAGGATATAAATATAGCACAACTTAATGATCAACTGAT
The DNA here is from genome assembly GCA_021442155.1 of Cymbidium sinense. Taxonomy (NCBI): domain Eukaryota; kingdom Viridiplantae; phylum Streptophyta; class Magnoliopsida; order Asparagales; family Orchidaceae; genus Cymbidium; species Cymbidium sinense. The sequence goes on along the minus strand of CM038215.1, from coordinate 282,095,964 downwards.
CAAGCGTTGAGTTGTCACCATGCTTTTGCGCGCATATCAGGTCGGAGAGCACCGATGCATGCCAAATGACCGTTCATGAAATTGATTACGTCGTTAGAAATGTCAAAATCTATCAAATGAGAACGCTCAATTGGGATGATTGCAAATGTCGAATAATGGAAGTGGCAAATCGGTGAAATACACAAGGCGTCGTCAAAACCAATCAAATGACCTCCGATCGTGACGAGAAACGCCGCCATTGAACATCATTATTCATGATATAAATATTGCATGACTTGATTATTAATCAAGCGTTAAGTCGTGAGCACGTGCACGCTCGAGGTCGGGGAGGCGATGAGAATCATTCCCTTATCTTATAAAAATAATAATAAGCATGAAACCATTCCACAAGTAGTAGTAAAAAAATTAAAGTATGAGTTTATATAACATACCTTCCTTGATCTTACGTCGACCATCCAAAGCAAAGTAATGTATACATTTTCATAGGGATTAACACCCTGGACATTTGTTGATCACTTATCCATCTAAAATGAATGTAAGATGATGATAAGTGCATGATAGTTCAAGAACAATTTCAATGCTCAATGCTTGTTAATAGAAAAAAACATGTATAAAAGAGATTTTGCATCGTCATCATCATTATCATTTTCATAATTAATGTTATTCTAACTCCTTTAGCTTGCCTTTATGAATACCAATAAATATTCTTGTATATTAAGTGCTCTATGAGATGTTAACTCTGTTGTGCAAATTTTTTTAATGCAATCTTCAGCATGCCTATCATCTTTCATAATCTTTACATACAAATTTTATCCACTATCTTATTAGTGCATTTTCTACCCTCAATATAAACTTAAAACTATATAAATTTTTCAACATCTTATCTTGAATAGATGCAACTCCAACTATCTCTTATCTTAAATAGATGACATTAATGTGACAAAACAAATGAGGGGAATTGAATTTTGTTGTGAAAAAAAAAAATCTTCATAAACTAGAAATCAGCACCCAAAATTTTGAAATCAATTTTAGGTATGTTATCTAGGAAAAAGTTCTACAATTAGCTCAACTCATTATCAACTCTACACATGCATGCATATTAACGTAAAATGATCATTATGTAGCTTAGAGTTTTGGTTGCGCATTTGGAATCGATTGTAAAAGCAAATCTATTTTAACTATTTTGGTGTTTGGATTGAAAATAATGTAAATTTCTAATGTAATGTAATGTATTCCAAATACATTACAAATCATTTTGGTGAATTCAAATACCGCCAATATAAGCGATCGACGCCTCTCCTTCCACCGCTTGGTCAAATCATAGCTGTGGCGTCGAAACCTTGAGAATACTTTACATTATATTTTTCCAAAACCAGAAAAAAAAAGCAAAGTGAATTTGAAAAACTCTCAACCAAGCGTAAAATAATCCTTTTTGAATTTCTTTTTTTACATTCCTTTTAACTGCATTCCAAATGCGGAAACCAATAACCTTTTAATGTTATATAAATGATTTACTTAAGACTACGGTAAAATGCATATATAACTTAATAGGGAATTATGACCTATTAATACCCAAGCCAACCAAATAGGCTAAGATTGATGATGTGTAAAATAGTAAGCAAAATGGAAAGCAAAATAATTTGAAAAATCTTCCAAATTTTGATGATGAGATATTTCACATGGATGTTAACAATTTAAAGTTGTTTGGGATCTCTTGTATGAAAAGTTGTGGTGGAAGCAAAAGAACTATTATATAAGAAGCGTAGTGGGTATACAATTTTTTTTTATTTTACAAAATCAAATCTCGATTTTTGGGTGCCACTTCTGAGATAGCGAGTTAGGTTGGAAAATAGCTTCACAGTAGATTCCTCAAAACAAAACTAGAATGACTTCCACCTAGATTCCTCAAAATGCAACTAAAATGAAGCTCTCAAATGACGCAACGGTGCATTTTTGCACCGCACCACTGTCGCATCGCTCTCTCAAACGTACTCTTAGACTTCCACAAACATGGAATAGAAAGGAAGAACTACCCCATAGGAATGACAAGTCAGTTAAGATAACAATGAGTATAATAGGTGCAGATGAATCATCAAGAGGTTCTTCATCATCATATAAAGCTTGAACTTCCATAGAAGTAGCAATAAACTTACAAAGAAGACCCACTTCTTTGAGAAGAACGATCATCAAAAAAAATAACTTTAAAAATCTTAGATCTTTATAGGATGTTTAGGGAGTTCGTTCTTCATGAGTTTGAATGATTTATATTCAATGATTTCTCTAATATTTTGTTAGAGTTTATTTAGATCACGAGTTCTACTTCATGAGCGTAAGCATCCATACTAGTAAGAAAACACTCTTGATTATGATTGAAAATAAATATAAATCGATATAAATGATATTTAGTAGTGTGGTGTGGATGTAAAAGAAAAAATGAGTAGTCCCTCAAGATCTGATAGTTTCATCATCTCGGGACTGTCGTTATTCTGATCTACCAACATCAGAGGGCTATTAGCCGTAATCCAAAAGTCTAATTGTCATAAGTTGTCTCATCTCAAATATCACGAGTAGACTAGTGTTGTAGTGCAAGTGTTATTGTGTGTACAAGTGTTTATTTAAGTTAGACTTTAATTATAAATGTTTATTAAAGTCTGTATTGCAAATGTATGTATGTAGCACTTACATCCATATAAAATTAGGTTATGTTTGTATGGAAAACATATAGGTTGTTGCTTACACATTGGAAAGCTAGTTAGAATTGGTGGTGCTTACATTACAAACATGTCAAACTTATGTCTATTAGAAAGCCGTTAGATTGGAATTCCTGCCCTTTGGAATGTCGATAAGATTTAAGTTGGACTTACATCACTTTAGAATGTTAGTATGAATTTAGGTTGCACTTGCATGTGCATATGTTGGACTTACATTCATTTGAAATACCCAGTGGTGTAGCTTCATGACACCATCAATATACTCAAGATGGCGTGAGGTAAGCAAAATACCCCATAGCCCACACGGGGATGGCGAGGAGGCTATAAAATTGAATCTTTTGACTTAGGAAAAATGGGTGAGTAAAATGGTGACTTAAGAACACTAAGTAAGAAAACTTTGACTAATTTTAAATAAAGTGTCAAAAAAAAGGGAAAAAGTAAAATAACATATGACATAAAAGTAAAATAAAATAAAAAGAAGTGTGAAAAGCACTTACAAAATTTATTAGAGCGAGTTGAAAGTCACTAAAGTTTCTAAGCCTATCAAATATCTAACTCAACCCTTCAAACAACAAATATAATAGAATAGGAGACTCCCTCTTGGCCTTATTTATAGAAATTAAAAGAGGTAGTGAGTGGGTTGCTTTCAAAAGAATAAGAGGGGAAAATGAATGTGAAGAGTTCGAGTAAAAAAAGAGGCGAAAATGAATGTAGAAGAGTTTGAATAAAAAAGAGGGAAAATGAGAATTACTTTGAGGGGTAAATCTTTTTTAAAATAACAAACTAAATTATCCTTTGAACCAGCTTCAACATCAATCATCAAATCACATCTCTTTGTACAAGAGAAGGTAATACTAAATCAAAATCTATAAAATCATCTGCTTCCTTTCATAAAAAATGAGGAATTTCATTCTAATTATGAATTTTAAAATGATACCACTAATTAAGTGAAATTATCTAAAACTATAAATTCTTGCATGTGCTCGGACATAGAGATTTCAAGTACAAATTTTAATGTCTGAAAAGGCTGTGCAAGCTAAATTGGAATAAAAAATGAAAATACAAAATCAATCTCATAATTCAAACATAAAATTACTTAAAATTACTATATACCCTGAGACTGACCTCTGAATGCTTAAATTAAAGTATTTTGAGGATGTTCGGGTTATTTCTAGTTTAGTCTTGGGGTAGATTAACAACAAAACCTTAAAAATTATAATAAGAGTTTCAAATCGTGAATTATCGGCTGTGATGACTAGATCTAATCTATTCGAAAAAACAAAGTTGACAGATCTAAAGCTCTTAAATATATTCAAATTAATTAATTTTCTAATCAATTTAACCTAAATCAAATATCAATCTCGCTTTAATGAAACTCAATCATTAAAAACTTAAAGCCAATTCAATCTATCCACCCTATTTGTGGTGAAAAAATTAAGAAAACTCTAGCTCACAAAGGAGCCAATGTCAAATCAAGTATTCTACTATATTCACTCTCAATCAATCTCATGATGGGGCGTGAGTGTCTTCTAACTCGACTTGGCAGTAGGCTCCACAAGATTACGAAGTCCTCACGATGTGGTTTGGCCAATAAGGCTCCATTATATTACGATCCGATTAGCGTATGCTCCCCAATGGCTCTCTAGTTTTTCATAGGGTATACTTGATAGTGCAAACAACTATGTTAACTGTAGACTTAAGATTGTCTCCTTAGACAAACACCTCATGTCTAGGATTTTTTGGGCGGCGTAACCCATGTGTGGCGATAAGGATCCCGGTCGGGTTGGGTCTACCTCATGAACTAAGTAGACTAAGGACCACGATCACGGATGGACCATGGGGCTAGGAATGCGTCATCATTCCCCAACCATCCGGTTTAAGATAAAATGATGAATTTCATAATTTAAATCCTTAAAACTCCACATGATGTTCACTATGCATTATGCGATTTAATGACTAGCCTTAATAAAGTTCTCTCACTAATTGGGAGGGGTAATTAACTATAGGGGCTTTCATAGGAAACGGAACAGATCTAAAGTTCATAAAATGAGGGCAAAATCTCGGTAGTGTCTACTATTCCATCACGTATTCTAAAATTACACACTTCAAATCATACTCTCTTCAATATCAAATATTGTGAGAGGTCGGTGTGTAATTTTGAGCCCTGAGTGCTTAATTAATTAATTAAATGGTTAGATGAAATTTAAATATGAACCATCATAATTAACGATTTAATAAAATAGTTTTAATTGACCCTCATTATGTGCTTAGTTAGTATAAGGATTTTCAATAAAATTATGATTCTTCATTGGTGTTGGGAATTATAAAACTAATTAGATTAATTTTCTTAATTTAATTATTTATTAAACATGAGCTTAATTGCATTAGAATTCTTAGGATATTGCAAAATTTATTTTTCAAGCATATCATCATGATCTATGAGCTCTTACTTAATAATTAATCAAATTAAGAGATCTTTTATAGGGTAATTAAATGAATTATTAATAGGCCAAAATTAATTAATTCATAAAAGCCACTTAAATTTTGTTTAAATTTATTAACAAACAAACATGGATATGGGTTGAACACTAACTATTATTTCTTGTATTTAAGTTTCAACAACTTAAATATTAAAGTTAAACATTAAATAAACTTTGATTAGATTTAAGAGATATTTATCTAACTTGATTGTCCTTAGGTTCTAATGAAATCAAGCATGTTTTGTGATGGTATTCAATTACTTCCTTTCAATTAGTATAAATGTACATGTCATGTGCTTAATGTATTTATGTTTAAAAGTTAAGAGAATATGATTGCATTTAAATTGCATGAATTAGACAAATATTATCATATGGTGTGGCTATTATCATTAGTAAATCTTAAGCTATTTTGAAACTATTTGTTAATTATGAATTTTAAATCAATGCTTATTATAAATAACTAATTATGTGAAAATGAAATGTTCATTTACTTGTAATAAAAGATGTCAATTGATAATTTTATTCATATATTTATACTTATGTATTTATGTATTTGAATTGACAAGTATATTGTCGAACATCAGCGAATCTGAGGCTTTAAGTAGCCCCAAGGAGGTATTAGATAATCTCACTTCATTGGTTTAACAATGGCACTTGCTTAATTTAATTTATGTGCATGTATATATTAGAATATAAAGTTAAATCCTCTATTTGCCATTAAGCTTTTTAAGTAAAAGATATTTATATAGAACCCTTTTCATGATTTAATTTCTATGTTTATGTATATGTTCATTTGTATTTGAATTGGAAAATATATATTTGAATCTGAGACTTCATATACATGTTTGCATATGCTTAAATATGAGATGAAACCTCTTTTTTTATTAAATTCATGCATCAACATTCATTAAGTGTGTAAACAAATATGAGTACATTCATGCATCGCTTCCATCGGATTGTAGCTCTTGTGAAAAATAATTTCCTTCTGAAAAGCGTTCTATGTAAGAGGTTTATCTTATGCTACTTCAAGTAAGAACAAAAAAATTAGTGCTCTCTTAAATTCTTTTTTTTTTAAATCACTTTCTGGTGCCATCTTATGTAATATATGCATCTTTCTCTGTTGATTATATTATCCATCCATACATATATGCATACATACATACTTACATATATGATGAATTAATTGTCATTGAATTAATTAGCAAGCTTAATAAGTCCATTCCTTTGAGATTAGGAACAATATTAAATGAATAAAACACTGGATAAACTAGCACACATTTTGTGATATAGTTTAGTAAATTGAAATTTGTTAAAATATGTACTAATTTTGTAAATGAGTTGAAAATGGTAATCTACAATATAAGATTTACATATGAATCAAATCTTATCGACCTCGATAATGATTTTATCATTTTATGAGTCACATATAAGATACAACAATAATCAAATCACAACTAAAAGCACCATTAAAATCTAATTTTACTCAAATACTTTGACAATCAATATTATTCAAATTATGAAAGATACCAACAAAAAGCCCACCTTTATAAATTCTAAATCATATAAAAATTTACATTTCAAATCAAAATTATTTATTATAAAAAGTATAAACATAAAATTGATGATTAAAAAAAATCTAATTTTTAAAAGCACTCATGCTACTAACTTTACTGATGTTTAATACAATCCATTTGCAGATCATTACATTAAAACTGCATTTGATGTTTCTTAAGAAACAACTTTCAGTAATTATTAAATTAACAACTACCTTATTATTAGTAAATGTTAGAAACTAAAATTTTAAAATTTTCATCTAATCGATATTCCCATCTTGCTACTTGGTGCTTCCAAAATAGGTCATCATGACACAAAAGATATCCATGTTAGGTCATATATACAAATGGTTAAATCTGTGTTCCTCACAACCTAGTATTGTTATAAGACTCATATAAAACTAATAATAGGCATGAAACCATTCCACAAGTAGTAGTAAAAAAAAGTAAAGTATTGAGTTTATATAACATACCTTCCCCGATCTTCTGATACGACCATCCAACCGCAAAGTAATGCATACATTTTCACCAAGATTAACACCCTCGGACATTTGTTGATCACTTATTCATCTAACATTTAATGGATATGAATGGAGAGCATTCATAAATTTAACACATATTTGTTGGGCTAAGACATGATGAAGAAGTACATATCTGAACAAATTTTGTACAAAGCAGCGCAGGATATTGATTTTTTTTCACAACTTCCTAAGGCAAAATATATAATAAAATTTACATCTAAGCATAGATATGAATTTTACAAAAGCGAATCTGATCCTAAGACTTTCCAAAATGGGGTAGAAAGCGATAGGATGAAAAATCTAACTTGTCATTCGCATAATTGTTACGAGCATAAGGAAGGCTCATCTCCCCTATCCAAACTCAGGACTTCTTCATCGATTGATGAAATCACCTTTCTAGTTTCGAGGAAGGTTTCCAATGGAGGCAACTCCTTCACAATCTGCCAATCGGGCATGCCTGATGTTATAACTCTAAATTTATTAATTATATATAATGATATATGACAGTTGATCTATCATTCCGTTTGAAAAAACACTTTTAAGAAAGATTGCTTGAAGGATGTTAGCATCAAAAAGATCAGTCTTATGCGATTATTATGGTTTCAAACAATCTTCAACTAAACTTTCACCTCTAAAATTATTTTCTAGGACTTGTGGATCAAAATGTAAAGCCCTGTATAAAAATAAGACAAATCAACAGCTCAATTGAGGATATTAGTCAATTTTTCCCTTTAAAGTCAGAGGGAGGTTGAACTTATACATAGAACGAAAAAGAGAAAGTTAGCGGACAAAAGATACCTCGAGCGGAGGAAAAAAAAGAGATGAGAAGAGCGGAGAGGGAGGGAGAGAGAGAGAAACTGAGAGATGTAGAGGAAGAGAGAAGAGAAGCAAAGAGTTGAAGTCCACATTAGAGCGAACATATCAAAGATTATGGCTCGTCTTTTTTTTTTCCTCATCTAATTCAAAGGTAAAGCTTACCCTAGGTTTATTTTTTTTCTTCTAAATATAGAAACTTTAGATTTAGTTTATTTTTTAATCGAGAAAAGGTGTTAGGGTTTAGTTGTAGATGAGAAGAGTATAACAAGAAAAGCGGTTAATTGATAATTTTTTTGAGGAAGATAAATATTTGTTCAAGAATATGAATCACGAAATTCAAAAAATTTTTTAATTCAAAACTTATATTTTGTCATGAAGTTAATTTTAGAAATATTAAGACTTTAAATTTAGAAAATTAGTCATAATTTTTTTAATACAATTGGAAAGATAATAGTTTAATTATTATAATGTTTTCATAACTTAAATATAATAATAATAATATAAGCAAATTCAAAATTAATAAATTAAATATTTATTTATAAAATTAAAAGCAGAAATTAATTAAATAATATTTGTAAATTTGAAAGAAAAAATGTAATTAAATAACCACAAAAAATACAATTATATATATATATATATATATATATATATATATATATATATATATATATATATATATTGTATTAATTACTTAATTTAAACATACATATTATCTTCCATTAGATTTTTCATTAAAAATGCATAAATAATTATGGATGAGGATGCTCAAGTGGATGAGTGGCTTTACTCTTTTTAGATAAAATCTTGAAATGACTATGTTTGAGAAAAGGTTGGAGTAGCAGTGACATATAAGATTAGAGGGAGTCACCTTAGATGGTTTGACCACATAAAGCGTCAATTTCTAGGAGAGTAGATGTACTATGTTTTCCTTATGTTAAGAAAGGTAGGGGTTAGAACTAAAAAGACATGGTTAAGATGTATAAAAAATGACCTTAGTTTATTAGAAATAAATGAGAATTTGATACATAATAAGACACAATAGAGAAGAATGATTCATGTAGCCGAACCCACATAGTGGGATAAAGGCTTGTTGTTGATCGGGTCATTTTTATTCCTTTTAGTTTTAATTATTGTTTTGATTTAGTTTTTTTGGTATCGTAAGTTCTCTTGAATATCTTGTTGCTATCCCACTTGATAAAATAAGTGAGGAAATAAAAGTTTGAAGAAGCTCTTTGTAATCTTCTTTTATAGTGCCAAAATCACCCCATTACTGGGCTTAATAATGTTCTCCTTTTGTGTTAGGGTTGTAAGAAATATTGAAGTTATTAGTTTTATTATGATGAGGGAGAGTTAGATTTAAGTCATGATTATTTCAACAAGTTTTATCTTTGTATATCAACCCTCCACTTTTCACATCGAACTTGACGGTGTTGATGTCATCGGTTAGGAGAGTAGATGCATTAGATTTGACTTATGTTTAGAAAGGTAGAGGTAGACCTAAAAGACTTGGTTAAGATGTATAAAAATGACCTTAGTATACTTAAATTAAATGAGAATTTGACACATAATAGGATACAATGGAGCAAAGGATTCATGTAGTTGTCACTTAGTGTGATAAAGGCTTGTTGTTATTGTTGTTGTTGTTGGGGAGTTATATTGAACCTTGAATGCATGAATTCTACAATACAAAAAAAATATAAGGAAATTAAATGCCTTGAGATTTTATTGATAATGGATGCAGAATGTAATAAAATGCCCATCATCATGCTATAAAATTATTGGTTATACTATGTATCCATAATATGCCTTGAGATTTTATTCCTATCTCTATAGGCTATATTGTGCATCAACTAAGTCTTTCATCCTTAATTATTTGTTATGATAATAGGATCGATTAAAAGTGCTCAACCTACTAATTAAAATAATAAGGTAAAATAATGATTAAAAAAATAGATTTGAATTGGCTGAGTGTGGGCTCTGAAAATTCACCACCGACCTCTCGATAAATGAAGAGAGTTTGATTGATTTTAAATGTGCGTAATTTTGAAGGCAGATGGAATAGTAGATAAGACACTACCGAGAGATTTTACCCTCATTTTGCGAGGACTTTAAATCGGTTTGTTTCTTAGTGGAGGTAGTCAATGGGTAGTCAGAGAAAGATCCTTATCCGCATGGGTTACGTCATTCAAGAAATCTTGTAGACGAGGTGGTGTTTGTCTTAGAGGCAGACTTAAGTCTACCCCATAGAGGATTTTTTCCCAATCAAGTATACCCTATGATTAACTCAATGCGAGCATTGGGGAGCATAGACTCTGATTGATCGTAATATAATGGTTCCATTTGGCGGCAACCACCTCGAGGACTCTACGCATCATATGTGAAGCTTACCAACGCATTGAGGACACCACATCACTTATATGAGATTAGTTGAGAGTGAACATGTGCTTGATTTGACTTTGGCTCCTTTGTGAACTAGAGTTTTCTTAATTTGTCACCTCTGATAAACAATTGCGAAAGGTGAGTTGGATTTTAGCTTTAAGTTTTTAGAGATTGAATTTCATTTAAGTATTTTTAGATTGATACTTAATTTGAATTTATTTGATTTAAAATTTTAAATATATTTTGTTCGAAGTATCCCCTCAAGTTGAAATCACCATTTATCTTAACCATCATCAAGGTATGAATGATTTGAGCTTTCATACTATAATTTGATAATTTTATTTTAAGATTGAACCCTTTGATTGAAATTTACAATCGCAATCATCATTGTATATTGTTTGATAATTTAATTTATTATTATTTGGGATCTTTATCGACTTTATTAGTTTAATAATAGGATCATATTTACTGTCACATGATTAAATTAGCTTCTCGAATATTTTAATAAGCAGAAATTCTTATAATAATTAGATTTTTAGATTTTGTTAATCCTGACCCGGTCCTAAGGCTTTGAATTTAAATTTTAGTCATACTTTATAATATGTGTAAGAGTTCAATTGAAGTGAAATGTTGGCTTTTTTATTCTAAATTTTAAAAGTATTTCCAAAAACTATTTGTCTTTTGCTTTTGAAAAGGGGGAAAACAGTTTCAATGAAATGGAGCTAAAATCGATTTCAAAAAAGCACACTATTCAAATGGGTATCAAAATTAAAAATTCACGCTCTCAAAAGTAAAACACACTAAAAAAGCTTAGTCAAACGAAGCCTTAATTAACATTTTATGTTCGCTTGTACGATGTGTTGTGAATCTATTTTGGCTTACCCGATGTATAGTATTGAGCAGACTGTCTTGTTACAACAAGTCTTCATGCTACTAAGCTCTATTGAGTATTAGTGGAATCTTCGATTACTTTCTATAGCAAATATATAATTCTCACGTATTTAAGCCTCATCTTTTTTTCAAGTCCCATTTTGATAAAATTTTACATTTCAGCATAAGGATACATCTAATAATTTGTTTGGCTTTTCGGTATATCTAAGCTTATGGTGTCTTATGACACCATTGTAAGTCTTCACATTTACACTCTATTGGGAATTAGCAGTCTTGAAACCTACAAATAGACCACAAGCACTAATAAGTCCAATGACATTCTTATCTATCTTTCCACCATTTAAAGGATGTGTGTTTTCCGGACACTTGTTGGACACTTCCCAAGAATGATCGCATGATGGTTTATATCTTCTTGCATAAGTATCCATTTTTAAACTAGCATAACCATATAGCATTGGGGCCAATTGGGTTGGGAAAAACATGTCCCTTATTGAGGTCAAAATCAATTTAAAATATTTGGGTTATCGCCAAGAATAACCAAGCATTTCTTGAAGTGGAAGTCAATAAAATAAGGAGATATCAATCCGTAGTGCATGAGGTGGTGCCAACTTCCCAAGCTTTTTCTAAATGTCACGTGGCCTCCAAAACAAATTTAGACCTATTTAATGTCCATCGTTCATTCTTGCTACATTAGTCTCATCAATACTAACATATCCTCCAATAAGAAGAGAGGCCAAGGAACTAACAAAAGAGATTCTCTCATCATCTATATATCTTTCTTCGCCTCGTATAACTTTCGGTTGGGGTCCTGTATCTTTCATATGCGGTGAAAGCGACGTGGCTAAGCGTCTTTGTGATTTTGTTGGTGTAGGGGCATGAAGTGCCTCACTATAACTCCTTGCACACATTAGTATTATCATTACAAGGAAGCAAACTGCAACAAAATACAACATATATTTTTGACATGTATATAATAATTACATGAACGTAATCCAAAATAGAATTAGCATTTGAATATATGTTGCATTCAATCATTAAGTTAACTAGCTTGATTGAAGCCTCTACAAAGAATGGTGTCCAGAGCTTAAGAACAAGTCGATGGGACAAGTCTCGGGAGAGTAGAAATCGCTATATTCTTTAACAAAATTATGAAGCATTGAAATCAAATTGCTTAACTTCTAGACACCATAGGTGTTAGAACTATAAATTAAATTGGCAATTAAGAAATAAATTTAACATAACAAAGCAAATAGAAATAAAACTAATGAGATTGAAATAGCCTCGGAGGGAGGCATGCCGGTGACACTATACTTAGAGTAGACCAACCCTTGGGTGCACCAAATTGCGGCTCTCTTTTCTACTCGTGAGATACAATTCTTCCTCTTGCCTTGATCGCGCATGCACCACGATTGATCTGCAAAACTTTGAAGTAATTGTCTGTCTCTTGTTGCCCCAAAAATGAAATGAAAAGAATGACAAGAAAAATTGTGAATGGAGAAAGGAAGAGAGAATATTCAGATTTTATTATGTCACTCAAGCTCACATTATCATCTATTTATAAGTGAAGGAAGAGAGCTCAATATTAAATCACCTAATTATGATTTATAATTCGTTCTAGCCATTATTTAAGTTATGAATTAATTTATTTCTATTTATTTAATTTATATTATAAGTTATACAACTAATATTTATATTATAATAATGTTAGTATATATATACATACATACATACATACAATATATATATATATATATATATATTATCCATTACAATTCCCTCCAATAAATAAATAAAATATTTATAAATAAACTTGAGGTGAATAAAATAAGAGATCAAGACTCAAAATTTTTATTTTGGACAACTTTTATAATGCATTTGATATAAGTACCTTCCGGGTTTGAACTTTCACTTAGTATAACCAAAATCTAACTATAATAAATACTATAGTAATCAAAGTTTTGAACTAGGTATATAAATTAGTGTATCATTTGGTATACACATGATATGAAACACATTATAAGTTCTACTCAATGGTGCGCTTTAAAGGCCATATGCTTTCATCTTAATTCATAAGTATTTTAGGATCTGAATAAGATCTCATTGGTATTACCGCACAGCACTTATATAGGTGAGATCTCCAAGATATACGCAATTATAATATCAAATTTTTGCCTTTGATCTCATTAAGAGCTATAGCTCAACTTTATTTTTAGCACAAATGATATAAAGATGGTATTTATAATATTTAAAGTTGTGCTTTTAATTATTCGATCATCTTTGTTTTTATCACATTGAAAATTCTATCTTGGTGTTTCCAATATGAATATTGGGTTTCTACTGTGATGATTATTTTAACCCCATCCCTTATAATGATCTCAATATAGAAGTCTTTGCAAGCCCTTTCACAATGGACCGTAATATTTTTCTAACAAATAAAATGGTAAGTAACAACACCTCTTTTATATAATTCATATAAAGACTCATGCCTTATTCTTATATGATATTTTTTATCATTATATTTTGTTGCTTTTGCTATAGCTTTAATTATCACTATTTATTAAAATAGCGTATATGTTTTTTAATACAAGGTAAACAAAATAATAAACTTTAAGCCACTCGACGTTAGTAAGATTAAGTGCTATAAATTTTGCTTTCATAGATCTAGAGATTAATATTGTTTAGTAGATTTCCATGATATTGCACCACCACAAAATGTGAAGATATACCACTAGTAGCTTTTGTTTTTAGTGTCGCAATCCAACTAGCATCACAATAACCTTCTAATACTAAAAAACCACTATAATTGAATGCAATAGTTTATTACCTTTTAAATATTTAAAATTCTTTCTAGTGCTTTCAAATGAGTTTCACTAGATTACTAGTATATCTACTCAATTTTCCTACAAAGATAGCAATATCAAGTCGAGAATAATTTGCTAGATGCATAAGACAATCAATTATTTGAGAATATTTTAATTGATACACTATCACCTAAATTATTTATAAGATGAATAGGAGTTATATAATTGCTTGTGACTCACATCTTGAAAATTAAATTTTTTAAGAAGTTTTTGAATATAATGTGATTGAGTAATAGAAATGTTATTTGCATTTCTATAAATCTTTATACCTAGTATTACATTAGCTTCACCTAAATCATTCATATCAAATTGAGTTGATAGAAATTCTTTAATATTATTTATAATATTGAGATTTGTACCAAAAATTAAAATATCATCAACATAAAGACATAAAATAATATAATCATGATCAACAACTTTAATATAAACACATGTATCAAACTCACTAATAAAAAATTCATATGTCAATACTATTTTATCAAACTTTTCATGTCATTGTTTAGGAGCTTGTTTTAATCCATATAAAGATTTTACTAAGTTACAAACTTTATTTTCTTAACCTTTTACTATAAAACCTTCAGGGTTGATCAATATAAAATTCTTCATCTAAATCGCCATTTTAAAATACAATTTTACATCCATTTGATGTATAACTAGATTATATGTCAAGATACTAAAAGCAAGAATTGTAAAAATTCTAGAATGAGAATAAATATCAAAATAGTCAACACCAATTTTTTTGTATATATCATTTGGCTACGAATCTTGCTTTATATTTATCTATAGATTCATCTAATTTTAATTTTTTTTTGAATATCCATTTACATTCAATAGTTTACAACTTGGAGTAAATCACAAAGTACTCAAGTCTTATTTGATATGATAGAATCTATTTCATTATTAATAGCTTCTTTCTAAAAATGGTGCATCTATAGAATTCATAGCTTCATCAAAAGTAGTAAGATCATTTTCTAAAATAAATATTTCAGTTAAAAGAGAATAAAAATCATCACCTAAAATTTTCTCTTTTCTAATTCTTTTATTATTTTTTTCTAATATTTTCCTCATTGTTGTTAGTTAAAATAGTATCATCATTATTTATTATCAAATTTCTATTGAAGATTCTTTTTGATTAATAACCTTATTTGACTCAAAAACTTGACAATAACTATAAACAAGGAACCACTAATTAAAATTCTCTTAATATTCTATATAAAACTGAATATAGTTTTAAATATTTTCCGATGTCAATTTTAGATCAATATCTCCTTCACCACACTAGCTAATGCTCCATTGCCATGCTTACACTTCCTCTTAGTATCCTCAAAGGAAGAGAATCATTGGCATTGAAGTGATCTTATTAATTTATATTGAGAAGATTTTGCTCAAAAGTCTTATTACTTTCTTTGGATCTCTTATCTTTCTCGATAATAACAAGCCTTTGCAAGATGGTTGGTTCTCTGCATACCCAACATTAAATCATTATGTTTTTTTATTTTATTGCTAGACTAGTGTAAAATTTGTTTTAAACTTTTTATTAAATGGTTTAAAATTTTTTTGTTTAAAATTACTCTTCGCTCTATTGACATGTGTTTGAGATTCAATTTTAGTGAGAGTTTTCTTTTTCTTTTGTTTTTTCTATTCTAAGTGCAATAATAAGATCGTCAAGAGACATCTTATTTGTATTATGCCTAAGTGTTAGTGCAAATTGACTCCATGATTATGGTAATTTTTTATTATCGATGCAACTATAAATGCTCACATGCTTTTGCCAAGTTCTTTTAGATCATGAATAATATCTTGGATTTCATTTACTTGATCTAATTTGAGAATCACTCATTTTATATCCATTGAATGATAATCGAATATTTTTCTAGACCCACATCTTTATTTTCATATTTTGATTCAAGTGCTTTTAATAAAAGTCTGAAAGAACACTACGAATGCACCACAAGATAAAGAAAATTAATTTCTTGTGGAGATTTTCCTTTTCTAACCCTTTATTGAAAATAGAATTATTTTCTTCCAATTAGGATCGATGAAGGAGGATTATATATTATAAATTAATCCTAAACATGTCAACCAATATATAATTTTCTTTTGCCATCTTTTAAAGTGTGTTCCTATAAATTTTTTTAGCTTAACATCATCATGACAAAGTGTGAAAATAATTAAAACTAAGAAAATATATTGATCTACTTTAAGATTGTTAGAACTATAAGAAAATAAATTGGCAATTAAGAAATAAACTTAACATAACAAAGCAAATAAAAATAAAAGTAATAATGAGATTGTAATATGAGGGAGGCATGCGATGACACTATCCTTAGAGTAGATCAAGCCATGCACCAAATTGTGGCTCTCTTTTCTACTTGTGAGATAAAACTCATCCCCTTGCCTTGATCGCATATGCACCACTGACCGATCAAGAAAACTTCAAACTAACCACGCCTCTCTTGTTGCAAAAAATGAAATGAAAATGACAAGAAAAATTGTGAATGGAAAGGAAGAGAGAATATTCAGATTTTTTGTATTTCAAGCTCACATTATCATCTATTTATAAGTGAGAAAGCTCAATATTAAATCACCTAAATATAATTTATAGCTACTGTGTTATTTTAAGTTATGAATTAATTTATTTGTATTTATTTAATTTATGTTATAAGTTACACAACTAATATTTATATTTATAATAATGTTTAGAATAATAACGAATAATGTTATTATAACATTACATGTTATATATATATATATATATATATATATATATATATATATATATATATATATATATATATATATATATATATATATATATATTCCTTTATTATCCATAATAATACGGAGTCCTCCACCATAACAAGCTTTTGTTGGTTTTTGATGCAATCAAAAATCTTAATGCTTCCTGGTTTCTTCATATCATTGCACACTGATTATAAATAAGAGTAGTTGTACTGCATAAAATCGTAATGCTCTGCAGTGCACGGTATGGCCTTGCACTGCACACTTCTTATAAATCAATTTTAGTAAAAACCAAATTGAATTAAGTGCAAGGTTTCAACAAGGCCTTGCTCAGAATTGCTTGCATAAATAGTTGAGGTTTCCAAATGGAAGCAATTTGTGCACTTGAAGGTGAGAGGCTCTTGCAATAAGAGTTTATGTAAAATAAGAGTTGATTCTTGCAAAAATTATAGTTGATGTAAATTATAGTTGTCTCGTTAGCACATACCCAGTTGTTATATATGAGCAAAAGCAAAAAAATTGCTATATGAAACAATTCTTATATAAAATATAAAATAAAATATTTGAGAAAATATCACGTTTTTCTTTAATGCTCATCTACCACCACATGACTTGTCGACCTTACTGTATTTCTTTCCTTCTAATAGTCAATTTCACTCTAAATTCATAGTTGTAGCTTGTTTATTCAGAGTAACATGTGGCACTGTCAAACTCCAATAGTTGTGACTTTGCCTAGCCTTATGGGCTTTTGCAAGTTATTTTGTGATGTCGCAACGATCACTTTTATAAATATTTCTACTTTTTTTGTTGGCATTGTTATCTAGAAAAGTTTTTATGCGTCTTTTTTAGGACTTCTTCTAAGCCTCAAACTATTAGGTATTCCAACAAAAATGTCATCATCGACTATGCTCCATTGACCCTTTCGCAGAAAAGTAGAAACTTTCATATACCTTTTTTACCTAAAGAAAATTAAAAATATTAATATCTATTAAAGAAATATTAAATAATGTTATACATATCATCAACCTAACAACATATTAACTATCATCAACATAAGTATGCCACCATGAGTACTCTTTGGTTCTAATAAAAGCAGTTGCGTGAATGCATTGATAGGATAATTACTTGTCACACTCTAAAGCAATTATATCTACTTTTTATATTAACTTCATGTCTTTCATAGCACCCTTCAATGTCAGCCTTATGTGGTATTGATTTGTATAATAAATTTCTCTTTTCTAGTAGTTATTGCTAATTTCACATATATAACTAGCTCCTCATTTCCATGTTAAAATAATTTAACTTTCTTTCTACTCTTTAATTCCATAATAAATGATTCTATTCATATAATAAATCAACTGCATTTCTCCTTCTCTAATCCATGAATTAAAATGATTTTGCCATGTTATTTGTATGATAATAATTTTAATTCAAATGAAAAAATTTCTTCTTCCATAATTATAAAATAAAGTTAACAAGTAAGAATGAAATATGCACAATTATTCTATAACTCTAGACATCCCAAATTCAACAAGGATTAGTGTGCATTATTAGTTGTTATCCACACTTTTAATGATGTGGCATAAATGACAATCATCAAGACCAATTAAATGTCTACAACCTACTAAGAAACCATCGATGAAAACCATGAAGCAAACATGGAACGCATAAAAGATGAATCATGCATGCTTAAAGTATATAAATTTTATGAGTTTGGGTTGTTATTGGTAAGTTATGCTTGAAATGTACACTATCTATAATTATCATTAATCAATCCAAAATGATCTTGTGAGGTTGTTTCATTGATCCATAACTTTATGTATTTTAGAGATAACCAATACAAATTAAGTTTTTTTTATCTACCTTGGAGAGATGTCAAGATTTATTTTCATAATTTCTTCAATTTGTTGAGTTACTCATGAAGAAGTTGCTTGTTTGTTACTTGCTTTATTTACATCGCTAGCATAAATGTGTATGCTCTAATTTATGCACCTCAAAAGATTCACCATTTGCACATTATATTTCTCTAAGGATGTCCATAATAAAAATAAATATCAATGACTTGAGATTTATTACTAGATTGATTCTTCACACCAAAGTTCTTCATAATATCATTAGATCTCAGAGCTTGTTGAAGCTTTAAGCATCACAGAAGCACCTACTGCTAATGAAGCTTTTGAAGTGGTGATGTGTTTTTGCATCGCATCGCAAATGTCATTTAAGAAACTGTAGTCTAACTGCATTTTAAAGAAACTGTAGTGGAAAAATTGCATTTTCTAACCTAACCTAGTAGAGTGTGGTGCGTAAAAGTATGGTCTAATTTTTTTAAATAAAAATGTAATATCCATCACAATTTCTTAAATAGTAAGTTCTTTTACAACAACTCAACCACTATATTTCAATACCGCTACAACTTCCTAAATAGACCCTAAATCTTCAAAGAAATCCAACTTGGGTAATTAGAAATCCCTCATTATAGATCTTGAATGATAATTGTCTTACATGTTACTACCCCCTAACTTATTGACCTTATCAACATATAGTAGCTTCTTTATCATATTGTGTTTTGACTACTACCTCAAGACCCTCACTTCCATTGCACTTTGTAGTCATTTGCATCACTTCTACATCATTAGATAGACATATATATTGTCTTACATGTTACTACCCTCCCTAACTTATTGACCTTATCAACATATAGTAGCTTCTTTATCATCTTGTGTTATGACTACTATCTCAACACCCTCACTTCCATTGGACTTTGTAGTCATTTGCATCACTTCTACAACATTAGTGATAGACATATAGTCTTTTGTTGATGTTCCAAATATGTGGTAATATAACTCAAAATTTTTCCCCTAAGCCAACAAAACGCTTCAATCACTTTCTTCAACACATCTAAACATATGATATCTTTTTGAAACTTTATAGTACTTTGCTTCCCAACATTGTATTTTTCTCTTCACTTGATTCTTAACCTAAGTTCAATATCCTCTATATTTAAATATTTTAGACAAATATTTATCTTGATTGGCCATTAAATCCATTAAAAAAGTTGAATTTTTCAATCACCTTCAAATCAAAATTTTGCAAATTTGAAATGATAATTAATCAAATAGTAAAGGGAAATTCTTCTACAAGTATTGGAATCCATTGATTCCCACAAAATTAACATATATGATGATCAAATGCACTTTTACATATCTTGACAATCATAATTTCTAAATACTAATAAAATACTACTCATAAAATATTTAAGCTATAATGGGATACTTTGTTTTCAATTTGTTGACTAATTTATATTTGGTGAGAACCATATGAATTAGGTTTATAATAAAATAAGCCATATTCAATTTATTAAGCAGCTCTATCAAATATATATGATGTATTTCCAAAAATATTATATATTTTTATATTAAGAATTACAAAATGTTTATCTAAATGTTTTATTTCCCACAAAATTTAATCTTACCATTTAAACCTTTTTGAAGTTTGAGATGACTACAACGCATTATTACCAAATATCTCATTTGCTTGAAAATATTTTTGAACATCAAGTAACCAAATATTGCATCACTCATATCTTAAAATAAATAGTGGTAAAAAAGAAAATAAAGAGAATGCACAATGGGCCACAAGAAAGATGCAAGCTATCAAGATAACATCTGACCTTGTTGTTGGCCCATTAAAAAAATTAAAAGTAAACAAAATCATGTCTCCCATGTAATTGCAACCAACCCATATCTACCTAGCCTTGTTCACGCGCCACTTCCAAACTGCCCTATTTGCCAACTTGCTCTCTCTCTCTCGATCTCTCCTAAGCCTAAAATCGAGGTTGATTTCTAGTAGAAAAGCATTAAGGTTTATATGAGAATAGATTATTATGAGATAAATATTATTTTGAGGTTAAATTGAGATAATTAACATAAAAATTAAAAATATAATTTAAAATTATTTACAAAATAAAAAAATTATGGATTGATTGATTCGAGGATATTTGCCTCTAGTTTAGCAAGATATGCAACTTCTAATTCAAGAAATGAATATTTTTTTAATCATTTTGCATGTGCATTAAAAAATAAATTATATTTGTGAGTGAATTACATTAAAAATTGTTAATATTGCAGGATACAAAATTACAACTTACTACTCCTATTTAAATGATCACATATAAATTTTCATAATATGAACTAACAATTAAATGTATCATAATTATATAATATTTTATCAGTTGATGACGCATAAAAAAAATGTATCTGATATATATATAAATTGTTCATTTATATATATAGTTAACCAACAATTTTATAAAAAATGTTTATTTAAATGATCAAGAATAAAAATATATTGAGCTTAAGAAATATCATATTATGGGAAGATAATTAGGCAACGATGTATTTATGATACTTCTACAAGTAGGACAAAAGGGTCTCATATGAAGACAAAAGAATCTTCAATGTGGTTTAATAATGATAATGGCAAGTTTTACTTAAGCTCTGTTGAACTTTATGATATAACGATAATGGCAAGTTTTACTTAAGCTTTGTTGAACTTTATGATATATATTATGTGGTGTGGGTCTACACTCACTATCCTATGATGTCAATAAATCTAGACAACTATAAATGATGCGTTTAAGGCGAAAGTGAAAAATATAATATGATGAAAATAAGTAAGCAAACAAATGAATTGATGTAAGTAAATTAATATGTAAGCAGATATATCATTCACTAGCATAATACACTAAAAAAATCTATAATTGGCATTATAGTATTATTCCTTTATGCGGGCAAACTAATGTTAAATCTCACGCCACCAGATTTTAATGTTCAATATTATATTGTGTATAAAAAATATTAAATTTTATGATTAAATCCAATCATGATTATTATACATGTTGCTTACTACTCTTGATTATTTGAATTTTATAATAGAGTTTTTTATTTTCTTGAGGCTCATAGCTCACTAGATGATTACTCTATTTTTTTAAGGATAAAGAAAAAATAAGATTGAAGCTAAGTAAGAATCAAATTAAATTTTATTATCATATTTGATAGGTTGTTAATGTAAGATATGATCAGTGTTGACTTATGCATTAAATGAAGTTCAGTATTTTGCATATGAATCTTGAGGTTTATTAGATGCTCTATAGATATATGAATTACTATTATTTACTTCCACTGGTTTAATTTTATTTTGGGTTCATTTAGCTGATTGGGCTTATCACTCACTCAATTATAATAAGGAGAATGTTAGAATGAATGTTAGAGTTAAATTCAATCAGTTGAATTGTACTCACCTCTATTACATTATACATCAATTTTAGGAAAGAGAAAGTGATGTCAAAGCATTTAAATTTTGAAAATTTATAGTGAGATCTTGATTAGATTTACTGTTATCAACAAAGAAAATTGAAAATGATATGATCACTACAGAACATTGGTGAGTGGTCTTTTTTTTAAATGAGTTGCGAGACAAACTTATAATGGTATATAATATATTTTACATAATATAAAATGCATTAATGTGAGTATATGAATAAATTAATATATAAATGCCATGATATGAAAAATTACAAATAATATGATTTGAGTGCCTAAAGAAAATAATGATCAATCTGCATGAAAGCAATTGATATTCTCGAAAATGTTACACCTGTCAAGAGAAATATCCTAAAAGCAGAAAATGTGAGAGTTGCACCAAATCCTATGGCTATAATAGGAAATATAATGCAAATACAAATGATGAGGAAAATAATGCAAATGATGAAAAACATGTAATATTTTGCACACAGCACCTAATGTACCACCAACAACAGTACTAGCCACACCTGCATTCCCGAATATTTGTGCCAAAACTAACATCAGTACAAAAATAGATAATACCTAAAGTTATTTCAGAGCTTAAACCCACCTCTATTTAAGAAAGGAGTAATTGTCAAAAATGTTGAAGATTGGATAATCAAAATTGAGGAAATCTTGAATGGATGAAATTAGAACATCATGAGATCTAAAAATTAGAGTTTAAGATCCATTTACAAGATCTCAAGCTAAAGTCCACGAAAATTCAAGAAAGAAGAAGGCTTAGCCGATTAACCTACTAAAGACCATTCTATAATTTCATCTTTTTTATTTATGTAATTTTTAATTTTCTTATAGAAACTCATGTTTGAAATTTTGCATTTAAAAATTCAAAAGCATGACGTGAGGTGGTTGAATCCACATAAAATAATAGCATGAAATGGATGGATGTAGAATAATGAGGCAATTTAATGCTTCACATTAATATGGTCAACCACCTTTCCTACGTTTTGAATTCTTTTCTTTTGAAAGAAGATTATATAATGGCTATAAATAGCCTCTTGCTAGAATGAAGAAGATCTTTTAGCAATTATAAATTATTATTGTGGTTTGAGAGTTTGGTCAAACCTTTGGAAATCCTTGGTGGGAGCTAATTATCCAACATATATTCTTCCCTCACCTCCAATACCCAAGTTCTCTCAATCTCATCAAAACGCCACCTCCATCAAATTTGGTATCATGTCGAAGGAAGCAAATTTGGTCAAAAGTTTGCTTCAACAAAGGGAGCATCTCAAGTGGTGGACTTGTCTTCAAACTTGAAATATAACACCGTACTTGCAGAAGCCCTCTTTCTTTGAAGTTGACTATATTATCACCGAGAAAGCACCCATTAATCCAGCTTCTGAACATCGTTTTCTAGTTCGTTGGAAAAATAAGCCACCAGCTGAAGATATGTGGTTAACTCGTACTGATTTGGAGACTTTAGCACCACAATTAGTAGAAGATTTTTTTAGATTTCAACTCTACGGAGTAATGTCCAATTGAGCCCATGGGAGTTGATGTAGAACATCATGAGGATCCAAAAATTAGAGCTCAAGATCCATTTACAAAATCTCAAGCTAAAGAAAGAAAATTCAAGAAAGAGGCACATTAGTTCTAAAGCCCAATCTATGATTTCATCTTTTTATTTATATAATTTTAATTTTCTTCTAGAACTCCATGTTTGAAATTTTGCATTTAAAAATTCAAAGCATGACATGTGAGATGGTTGAATCCACATAAAATAATAGCATGTGAAATGGATGGATAGCTAAAATAATGAAGTAATTTAATGCTTTACATTAATATAATACCCACCTTTCCCTCCATATTTTGAATTCTTTTCTTTGAAAGAAGCTAATGGCTATAAATAGCCCTCTTACTAGAATGAAGGAGATCTTTTTGGCAATAACAAATTATTAATTTATTCTTGTGGTTTGAGGCTTGGTGGTCAAACCTAATCCTTGGAGAGCGCTAGTTATCCAACAAATCTTTTCTCTCACCTCCAATACCCAAGTTCTCTCAATCTCATCAAAAGAAAGAAGCATCCATCAATTTAAGAAAGGAGTAATTGTTAAAAATGTTGAAAATTGGATAATCAAAATTGAGGAAATCTTGAATGGATGAAATGCCCCAAAAACATATGGGTTTCTCTGGCAATTTATGTTTTGAAAGTGAGGCAAAATATTGGTAGAGAGGTCAATATTTGGAAAAATTCGAAGGCAGGCTTGCAAAGTTGATCACATAGGAAATATTTGAACCAACCTTCGGAGATTGATATGCCCCTCCTGCAAGTTAGGCAATAGAAGAAAGTTTTGTTAATTTGACATAGGAGTCAAAGTCATAATTCAGTAGGAGGTAAAGTGTAAATCATTATCTAGATATACTCCACAACTTGTCAATACTCCTGGTGAAAAATGTTATAAATTGTTTAAAAGACAGAGAGACCAATTAAGACAACCTTTAACTCTTTTGTGCATCAAAAGTTTTGTTGAATTAGTGGAAAGTGTTAGGTTCTTAGAGCAAGATATAAAAATGGTGTGATGAAAATGGAAAACTAGTAATAAAAAAACAATTTGATGATAAAAGTGTATCATTTAAAAGAAGAAATTTATTCAAGGAGTGTAAATAACATGATGGTCTACATATTACCAACTTGTATCACATGTTACATTTAAGAAAATATTTGTTAAATTCTATAAAATCTTATTTATGTGGTGATTCACGCCATACCAAGAGATATTATCCTAAAAACATTAAAGGAGGCAAAGAAATGAAAAGTTTTGATAATAAGTAACATAGAGATGTAAAGTCTATAATAAATAAACACATATTCAAGAAAAATGAATCATCTAGAGGCAATACAAAAATAAAATCAGCTCGATTTTGCTTTAACATTTCAAATAGCTAAAGAATCTTCTAAAGTAGTGACAAATATGATTAGTATCTCAGATTTCATTGTTAGAATATTTTTTTTTTATTTAAGTGCATCATAAAATTAAGTGTTCCAGAGATAAGGATGCTCAGGTAGATGAGTGGCTTTACTCTTAGAGATAAAATGTGAAATGAATATATTAGTGAAAAAAAAAGTAGCTCAATGGTAGATAAGATTAGAAAGAATTATCTTTAGATATTTTGGTCACATAAAGCATCAATGTCGATGACCCAGTTGAAAAATAGATATATTAGACTCACCTTATGTTAAGAAAGATAGATGTACCTAAAAGACTTGATTATAATAAAAATGACCTTACTTTATTAGAATTAAATGAGAATTTGACATTTAATAGGACACAATGGAGATGAAGAATTCATGCACATAGTGAGATAAATGCTTGTTATTGTTGTTGTTGTTAGAGTGCATCATATTCTTTTTATATCCCAACTATTCTTGAAAAATTATATTTAAACATATTTATTCTACTCTTGGTGTGAGCATTAAATTACCTTTGGTGATTGCATGTTTGCTAGCACTTTATATTCAATTGACATTATGATAGCTGGTAGAACATTTAGATCTGATTTGATTATATTATCTTTAACAAAATTTGAGGTGATTTTGAGTATGAATTAATTAGTAAAATATTATGCTACTATTAAATGTTAGAAGACAAAGCTCAGATTTAACTTGTCTAATGATAAGGTATTTTACTTTCAATGCAAAAAAGGAGTAATAACATCCATGATTATTCAATTAAGGTAAACGAATGCATAAAAGTGAATGAATTAATTTTTTTAGCCAAATTAGAAGCTACGAAAGTTGCTAATGGTGATATAAATAATATTTTAATGGTGAATGAATTTGTTGATGTATTTCCGGAGGAACTTATCGAGTTGCCACCAAAGAGGGAATTGAAGTTTACGATTGAGATTCAACTATGAATGGCATCTATTGTGAAAACTCCTTGTAAAATGGCTACTAAAGAGTTGCATAAATTTCAAAGTTAATTATCTAAATTGATTGAGAAGAGTTTCATCAGACCCATTACATCTTGTAGAGTATACCTATTTTACTTATTAAGAAAAAGGATAGTTTGATGTGACTATGGATTGACTACAGATGACTATTAAAAATAAATATCTTCTTATAAATAATGATTTATTTGATCAGCTAAAAAGAGCTTTTGTATTTTCACAAATTGATTTGAGATCTAAATATTATCGAAGTTAAAGAGAAAAAAGTTATATTGAGAAGATAGCATTTGGCCTTATGTGTGAACATTATGAATTTTTTATTATGCTTTTGAGTTGACAAATGCTCTAGCAATATTTATTGATACAATAAATAGAATTTTCAGACTTTATCTTGATCAATTTGTAATAGTATTTATTAATGATATACTAATTTATTCTAAGAATGATGATAATCATGCTAGACATTTAAGAACTGTCTTGGGATTATTGATGGAGCACAAATTATTAACTAAGTTCTCTAAATATGAGTTTCATTGAGAAATATTGCTTTCTTGGTACATATCATTATTGGTTAAGATATATTAGTTGATCATAAAAAAATAAAAGCGAGTTGAATGGCTAAGACCAACTAATGTGATAGAGATCAAGTTTTTCGATTAAAATTTATTATAAAAGATTTGTAAAAAAGTTTTTACAAATTGCACTGACTTTATCTAAATTAACAAAAAAAAATATTAAATTTGAATGGATAGAAAAATGTAAACAAAATTTTCAAGAACTTAAGATATGTTTAACATCTGCACCAGTGTTGACAGTCCTATCAAGAATTGAGGGATTTCAAGCAATGCTTCCTTAAAAGAGTTGAGTTGTGCTTTGATGGAAAATAAAAGGTTATTGCATATGCTTTCAAGTAATTAAAACCGCATGAACAGAATTGTCTAACACATGATTCAAAATTAGTTGCAAAATTTTATTTTGAAAATCTAGAGATATTTTTTTATAGAGGAAGATGTGAAATATTCAATGATCATAAAGTTTAAAATATATTTTCACTCACAAAAGATGAAGTTGAATTTGAAGCAGAAGATGATTAGAATTAATAAAAGACTACGATCTTGACATACGATATTATCCAAAAAATAAAACTAATGTGTATGATGCATTAAGTAGAAAATTTGTAGGGCAGGCAAGCAGAGCTGATCAAAGATATGGAAGCCATATAGCTAGAAGATAGAATGCAAAATGATCAAGACACAAGTAGTTTCTATAAAATGAATATTCATCCCAATCTTGGAAAAGAATCAAAAATGCACAAAAGATTAGTAATAGATATTAAAAGTTGATCGATCAATGTGACAAAAAAAAAGATCTCAACATAAGCAAACAAGGTGTAATTAGAAGTAACTCACACTTATAGGTACGAAAAATATCAAGTTTGATTCAAAAAAATTTATATGAAGCTCATAACTCATGGTATTCAATTCATCCAGTATAAAATATACAAAGATTTAAAAGTATTATTTTGGTGGCCTAGAATGGAAAAAAAATGTAGCCAAATATATAGTGATATGCTATAGTCATTGTCAATACTAGAGGGCAAGTGAAAATACATAGCAATAGATTTTCATAGGTTTTCAAGCAAGGGCATGATTATAATTGGATTGTAATTGATAGATTCACAAAGTCGGCACACTTTTCACCCATTCATCAGACTGATTTTATAGAAAATTTAACAAGATTGTTAGTGAAAGAAATTATCAGATTGCATCAAATTCCTAAAATCATTGTATAAAACATAAATGGCGGGTTTACATCTAGATTATGAAAAAATATTCATGAAAGTTTGGGTATCAAATTGCATTTGTGTAGTATTTCATACACAAAATAAATGCCGATCAAAAAAGGCTATTCAAGTGTTGCTAAAACTACATATTTTGGACTTTGAAGGTATGTGGGAAGATTACATTCCATTGATAAAATTTTCTTATAATAATAGCTATCAATCCAACATTAAAAAAGGCACCCAATAAAACATTATATTGTAGAAAATGATGAACTCTAATGAGTTGGCTTAAATATAAGGAGAGATAGTTGATGGATCCACAACTAGTTGACCAAACCATTGAGAAAATCAAGATTATCAAAGACACATTGAAGGTTGTCTAAAATCATTAGTAAAAATTATGATCATAAGTATAAATGATAGAATTTGAAGTGAGTAAATTTGTATACTTAAAAATTATACATATGAAAGCCATATCTATATTTGGACAAAAGCAAAGTTGAGTCCATATATATTAAGCCATTTGAAATTATAGAGAATTGAAAAAGTTGCTTACAGATTAACGTTATTCGATCTATGCGATGTGCACAATATTTTCATATATCAATGCTCAGAAAATAGGTTACGGATGCAGATAAGAAAGTACCACATAATAAAATTGAAGTACAAAAAGATCTAACATATACAAAAGAACCAAAAAAGGTTAGTAGATTTTGGTGTTAAGAAATTAAAAATTGACAAATTTCTTATACAAAAGTGAAGTGAAAATCAAATAAAAAAAATGCAACATGAAAAAAAAACTTCCAATAAAATTCTCATTGTTTAACAGCTTATGAAAGAATTTCAAAGATGAAATTCTAATAAGGAAAAATTATAATACTACAAATTTGGAAATTATGATATGAAAATTCTTCTTAAAAATTATACCTCATTTTTCGCCTATTTTGAAAATGAACAAACATATTTGTTATAAAATTCTATAATTTATTTCAATCATTTTAATACATAAAATTATATATAAAATTGAAGTATAATATTAATTATAAATTAAGTAAATAATTAAATAATTAATAAAATGTTCTAATTACATCTTATCATTAACATTCCTCAAGCCTTATCCTGTTATGGTATAAAATAGAAGAAAAGGCAAGGCGTTAGGTAACATAAAAGAAAAGGCGGAGAAGAAGAAGAAAAGGAAGAGAAGGAAAAAGATGAAGATGAAGAGGAGAAGAAAGGAAGGAAAAGTGTAAAATTACGAATTAAGGTAAGAACTTTATTTTTTGCATTTTTTTTGTAAATGAAGGTAGAATTCTTATTTTTCAGCCATTTTCTTAAATTAAGGCCAATTTGCAAGGGCAGTATTGAGGCTTCTATAAGAAGAATTATTGTTAGTTAAAATTTTACTTTGAGATTAAATTGAGATGATTGAGTTACAACAAAAATATAATTTCAAATGAAATTTGTTTATTAAGATTATTTACAAAGAAGGAATTTATGGATTGATTTCAAGAAGATCAACTGTCAATTAAGTAAAATATACAACTTCTAATTCCATAAACAAATATTTTTTAGACTTTTGCTGCATTAAAGGTTAATTATATTTATTGGTGGTGCATTAAAATTCTTCATATTGCAAATGCATAGTTACAACTACTATTCTTGTTAAATTATAACAGAAATTTTGATAATATGAGTTTATAATTAAATGCATCATAATTCTATAAATATTTTATCAATTGATGATATTTTAAAATGCATATGATATATATAGTTGCTTAGCATATTTTTAAAATAAAATAAATATTTATTTAAATGATCAATGATGAAAATATATTGAGCTTTAAAATGTCATATTACAAGAAATGAGTTGGCTATATGTTTATGATACCACATAAGCAGACAAAAGGGACCCTTATGAAGACAAAAGTGCTCAATATGGTTCAATAGTGATAATGTCTAATTTCAATTGGGTTCTATTGA
Source organism: Cymbidium sinense (assembly GCA_021442155.1). Taxonomy (NCBI): domain Eukaryota; kingdom Viridiplantae; phylum Streptophyta; class Magnoliopsida; order Asparagales; family Orchidaceae; genus Cymbidium; species Cymbidium sinense. The sequence continues at coordinate 282,065,993 of CM038215.1, read as the reverse complement.
ACTTTATAATATTACATTATGGATGAATCTATAGCTCTCCTCTTATGATAACCAACAAACCTACACAATATATGGCATATTATAACAAGTGAAAATATATTATGATGAAAAAAAGTAAGAAAATGAATAATTGACAACATCTTAATCCCACTAGTCTCAAATCCTCTCTCCTTGTCACATTATGTAATTCTCATTTAATTCAAGTATACTAAGATCATTTTTTATACATCTTAACCAAGTCTTTTTAGATCTACCCTTTCCAAAAGAATCTAATACATCTCTCTGTTCATTGGTTGGATGCTTTTATCCAAACCATAAAGCACTCTCAATCTTATCTCAACTAGCTACTCAACTTTTGAACATACTCATTTTGCATTCTATCTCTAAGAGTAAAGCCACTCATGTATCCTCATCTGTAACACTTCTTAGTCTTATGCTTCTCATGGATATTACTTTTACCTTCTCTTATAAAATCTTAAGTTTAAATTAGAACTTTTCTCATAATAATCATTCTCTTCAACCATCCAACTTGAATTCTACTAATAACATCTCCATCATTTCACCATCATTTTGAACAATAGAGCCTAAATCTTAAATCACTCTTATTATTGACTTGATCACTTGTCACTATTAAAACTTCTACAACTAAAATTACACTCATATATTTTTTTAGATATACGAAAACCTTAACTCTAAAGTTGACCTCTAATTCAAGTTTCATGGACTCTCTCTCTTCAATAAGAAGAATGTCATCAAAAAAAGCATACACCTACATCTTCTTTAAATGCCTTTAAACATCCATAACTTAAAGATATTAATGTTGATCCTTGATGTAATCCAACAAATAGAAAATATTTTGTTCTCCTTGTGTTTACAAGTATAGTATACATATCCTTAATGACTTGAATATAACCAATATTCTTTTCTTTCCAAGAACATCTCTTGAGACTTTAATTTCTCTAAATTAATAAATATCATATAGATCCTTCTTACTTTCTCATGCTCTCCATCAAATTCTTAACAAAATTCATAGTAGATCTACTCTATGAAACCACTTTAACTTATCACATCGTAACTTTCATTACTCTCTCATAATTTTAATGTATGGCACATTAAATTTCTATAATTTCACTCTTGTGCATCCTATTCTTAAATATCACAAATAACTTCTCATTCTTTTTTTCTTTAAAGATTTTAAATAGAAATTCTTATCTCTTAACATTTCACACATTATCATATTATCTTCTACTATTCTTTATTTTCTAAAAAACTTTTAACTTGATTCTAATCTGATAAAATGAAATTCTATTTTTATTTATTAATTCTAAAATCAATCTTTTCAGATCTTTGAAAATTTATCAAAATATCTTTATTTTCATATCTTTTTTTAAACTTTATTATTTTCTCATCTTTGTATTTATTTCCTATTTTTTTCTAACTTAAATTTCACTAATTTATAAATCTAAAAACTAAATTTTTATCATATATTTTTTTTTAGAATTAACTTTATATCTTTTCTCCAATTACATCTAATGAATTTATAACAATCTTCTTATTTCTTATCTTTTTTAACAACATAAACTAATTATTCTTATTAAAAGTTTTTTTTTGATTCTCCTTTTTATGTTTTAATAATTTACTGATATTTTTGTAATAAATAAAATAATTAATTCTTAAAATATTTTTTATTTATTCTTAAATGTCCATCTAATAGACAATAATTTAGTTTATTTTTTTATACAACCTTTCATCTTAAAATCTAAAATAATGATGTTAACTTCATTTATTTGAATCAAAAATAAATGAATTAATGTAGGTAAATTAATTAACTATGTACATCTTGATTGGCATAATAAACTAAAATCTATAATAGGCATTATAATTCCTTTATACAAGAATTAATGTTAAATCTGACACTAGATTTTAATGTTCAATGTATAATTTATAAAAATATTATATGATTGAATCATGATAAGCATAAATGTTATGTTCTTGATTATTTAAATTGTACTATAGTTACTTTATCTTAATGAGGCTCATAGTTCACTATATGATTACTTGATTTTTTTTTAGAAAAAAAAAATAAGTTGAATCAAAGTAAGAATCAAGTTAATCTTTATTATCATGTTTGATTAATATGAGATATTATCATAGTAAGGTATCTATTAAATGATATAAATCTTAATTTATTAGATGTTTGTTATAGATATATGAATGGAATGTAGATTCCTTTCTTACTTCTAACTTAAATTGATTGAATGGACTATATGGATTAATTTCAATTATATTAAATTAAAATTTAAAGTTGAATCTAAGTAAGAATCAAACTAAATTTTATTATCATATTTAATAGGTTGTTAATATAAGATATGATCAATGCTAAAGTATGTATTAAATGAAATTTAATATTTTTGTATATGAATTTTGAAATTTATTAGATGTTCTGCAAATATATGAATGGAATGTATAGATTGTTTTCATTTACTTTTGTGTGGATGATAATGAGGAATTATATATAATTTTGGACACATTTGGGTGATTAGGTTTATCACCCATTAAATTTTAATGAGGATACCATAATGGGTGCTACAGATGGATTCAATCAATTGAATGCACCCACATGTTACTCACATTAGATTTAGGAAGGGGAAGACATAGTGGAATTGATAATGATATTTTGCAAAATCACCTAAATAAATAAATATAATTGCAAATACTTTAAACAAGAAAACTTGTGACAATACAAAATGGCTAGATACTCAAGAAGAAGAATTGAATAAAGAAATAGATTAATAGTAGTCAAACTTACTAATGAAAATTTAATATTATTAAATCAAATGATAATATAATCCACCCTAAAATATAGAGAACATGATACACTATCACATAATGTGGAGCTTAGAAAATCTCATGTATGATGAGAACCATCAAATTAAAGAGAACAAGATTGATGGTGATGAGCTATTGAGATATGAAAGTCAAATATGCCTTCTAAATGTTGATAATCTAAAAAAAATTCTAAATAAAATACATTATTCATGCTATTTTTTCATCTAGAAAATAATAAGATGTATCAAAACTTAAAAGATATTTTAATAGTTAGTTTTAAATCCAAGTGTGGCGAAGTTGTTGTTAAGTGTCCTACTTATAAAAGGTTAAAGTCGAATATCAAAAGTCAAGTGGATTACTACAATATTTTTCTATACTATAATAAAAATGAGATAAAATTGCTATGGACTTCATAGTTGGATTATAAAGGTCAAGCTAAAATCATGATGCTATTTGGGTAATCATTGGCAAATTGACTATTTGCATATTTTCTACTGATCCAACAAAAATGGCTCTATTGAGAAATTGGTAAAAATTTATGTGGATGAAATCATTAGATTACATGAAGTACCAAAAGTTTATAGTCTTAGACGACGGATTTACATCCAAATTATGTAAGAAAGTCCAAAAAACATTAGGTTCATAATAGACTTTCGAATTACATTTCATCCAAATATAAATAGCCAATCAAAATAGAATCAAATTTAAGAAGATTAACTTAAACTATGTGAATAATAGAATTTACTTATAAATAAGCAAATTCTATAAGCTCTCTATGAAATACAAGACCCTTTGTGCTAGCAGCGATAAGAGAAAGAAAAGGAATTGATGCTAACCTAGTAAATGAAGCTATTAATAAAATCAAACTAATGTGAAATTGAATAAAAGCATTATTAGACAGACAAGAAAATATTTTGATGCCAAGTACCGATTATTGGAGTTTGAAGTGAAAGAATTTATGTTTCTAAAAGTTAATATTATCAAGGAAATGAAGCATTATGGTAAGACTGGAAAGCTAAGTCCAAAATACATTGGCCCTATCATTATGAAATCATAAAAAGAATTGGGAAAGTAACTTATAGTCTAACTTTGCCAAAACACATATACGGAGTAAATAATGTTGTTTCATATCTCTTTACTATATAACTATATAGCTGATGAATCCACCAAGTTATTTCAAATCACATAGAAGTTTAATCTCACACACGGAACTAGAAAGGATAATTAGTTATTATGCAAAACAATTGTGAAATAGAGATCATTGTATCCTTTGTTTAAGTTTAGATCACAAGCATCAATACTTAGGAAGAAAGCCAGAAACATTTATCCCAATTTTCAATCAAATTGGCATCAATAAATCACGATCGCATCGAACACTTAGGCATCAGTCAACAACAAGGAAGAATCATAAAGCAATTAGCATAAGGCAATTCATCACACAGATTGCCGCTTTCCTTCAAATTGGAAAACTTTGTTCAAAAAGTAATCCATGTCACAGATTGATTCACACAAATGATAAACTTCAGATTCTACGAAAATTGCATTCATCTGAAAATACCAACATCATCACAAAAGAGTAAACATCAACACATCAGTACCTATATGCGTGGCAACAAGCTTTATTATAAAGTGAGGCTTGGGCTTCCATTGGGTTTGGATTCAAAGTGAGTGCATTTTCAAACTGTATAAAAGCATCTTTTACCTACCAGGAAGCAAAAGCTAAATAAATAACGATATTGTACAAACAAGGCTGAAAAATATTTGCACAATAGAGAACTAGTTATGTAAAGTTCATGACGATCTTCCATGAATGAGTAGCTTCTAAAAATTATATGCAAAGAAAAGTGACAAGTAATGATTACATCTATAGTTTTAAAGTAAAAAATTGCATTCATAAATAAAATACATAAAGGGTGGCTTGACAAGGGCTAACAAAAACACTTGCCATGTTCATTCTGGCTGCAAAGAAATTAATTTTTATTTAATCAATGTCTCAAAATATGTTTACAGAAAAAAACTGCTTCAATAACTTTTTTCCACTGTTGTTTCGCAAACTATTTTTAAACTCCTTTCTATCATATATCTACCAGCTATGAGATGTTTGGTCTGAATAAAGAACCTCATTAGGAGACACAGGACAACTAACAATCACCTTCCAAGATTTCAAATTTCAAAGAATCTAAGAGGCATATTACCATGTAATTATCAAATACATGACATTGATTCAGCACAGAATCAACACCTATATGTACCAAATCATCCAGCCTGAAACTTGACACAAGTGACAATCTATTCCCTTGAAAACTAAATTTTTTTCCAGCCACCTGATACTTTTCTTTCATAATCTAATGCAATGCTTCATAATATACAGTTCTTTTCCTCTGATATTAAGATTTGATATAAATTATAGAGAAAAAAAGAGCCACAACTAGCAATGATTATGATTTGATATAAATCAGTGTAATATCCAAAAATGCACAGAGGAGATCAAAAATCAAAATTTTACCTAAAATTTGATAGATAATATCCTAAATGCTCATCCATGTAACTTCTCCAGTCAAGCGAATAGAGGGAGAAGCAGAGGAAAACTAAATGAAGAAAATTCAATCTTTTTTTGATTTCATTTCGTCTACAAATTGAATTTGGTTTGAGGTTAGCATATTCAAGGGCTTATATGAGGAGTAATTATTTAGAAGTAGAAATATTATTTAAGGTTATTTTGAGTTAAATTTAAGTAGTAGATTTAGGCATTGGTATAGATTTAGAAATTTGCTATTTTTATTAGATTGGTATATAAATGATCTAGATATTGAGGTGATAAAAGTTAAAAAATTAATTATAATGAAGAACAATGAGAAGATCAAATCTTTAATAGAGATAGCAAATTATATGTAAGCCTGATGTCAATGAATCCTTAAACATTACATTGGACTTTAATAGGCATGTCTATAGATATTTCTTCATATTGAGCATATTTATAGTATCTGATGTTATCTAAAAGCCTAACTCCTTGCACATGTTCACCTATTTAAAATAATTACATGTCATGTTTTAATTGTATAAGTTTATGACCCATCATGCATATTCAAGTAATCAAATATTACTTAATATGTTAATGACATGTGTTGATACAAACTGATGTGCTCATAATAATGCTTAGTATAAGTTAAATGCTTATGCTTATGAAATTAATGTTAAAGAGAAATGTCTATGAAAGGTCATTTCATGTGGGATAAGCTAGTAGGTTATGATAATCTATGTAACGAGTGATAAAAATTCTTTTTGAGATAAGCCTCAATAGAGGCCAAAATGTTAGACCAATCCAACCTTTATCACCGCATCATTGATAATGGTTATGTTGAAGCAAGTCTAACCTTTATCAATGGTGATAATGAGCCAACAGGTTATATGACAATCATATGATATTTAAAGACATTATGTGGTACTTCTAAAACAATGACCAATCCCAAAAGAAACTTGTTGGACAAAACTTATAAGGCACACATCAAAATTTAAAATAAAAAATTGAGATGATTCTTCATTCAAATAATCAATTTCACTCATAATGAAATTTGAAATATGCTGACCACTGCATCATTTAATGCTTTCAAACAATCTTTGTTACACAAAAACTTGATTAGGTTAGTACTAGGCAAAATTTTTCAAAACCGCACTTCCTCGTGATCCATAGACTAAACCAAGACACATAATAACTGTTGGTTCATTCCCTTCACAAAATGAAATGATTTTAAGCTAACATACCAATTGAAACTTAATTGTAAAGTAAATGAATGTCCGTCATGTTTTAACCAAAAAAAATTATGTCCCTTAATAGTTAGGTAATTCATTTCAATTAGAATTTTACGTATCCTTTTCAAAATTTCTTTTTTGGAGGGATTAACTATTGAACATGATGGTTCCAATGAACTTAATCAGATAATTATTATTTTTAAGGGACATGAATCTGTTGCCTCCTGTTACCATCTCTATCATGATTGTGATTACAAATCCTTACAACAACGGACGAGATGGTGAGCATGAGAGTGGAAATGATTGCAGTGACAAAGCAATAGAGGGTGGAAGTGTGGAGGTTGAAAATTATGAAGGGGATGAGATTGCAATAATGGAGCGGAAGAACTACATGGTGAAGCTCAATATGCCCTTCTCCCATGGTGACAGATCTTAATTCTTTGTTATGCTCCACATGCAAATATCATGTGAATCTCATGGGAATATTGAACTCATAGTTTCCTTTTCTTCATTTGAGTCCAAATTTTTAAACTTTACATGGAATTGATCTTGATTTCGAGCATTTTTATTACTTAGTATGAAAGGACTAAAGGTGTCTTGGTTATGGATAAATGCATCAAGAGGACAACAATTCACAAAAGAACAAAAAAATAATCAAATCATCTAAAAGGGAGATATCAATGACCATATGATGTAAGTTGTTAAGATCTATGTATGTAAATAGTGGCTTTGGGTGGCAAACGTAGTTCATCTTCCCATTTTTGTTGATCGAATATGAGTGTTGATGCATTCTAAAATGGGCAAAAATAAAAATACCAGCTATGAAAGGTGTAAAGGATAAACTAAAGTAATTTGAAAAATCTGCCAGGTATATATATATACAAATACATATATACATACATACATACATACATATATATATATATATATATATATATGTGTGTGTGTGTGTGTGTAGAATTCTTTCACATTAAATCTTAAAAATCAACTTAGTGCATGCTATGGGGACAATGAATCATGTGTCATTTCTCATGCATGGCGAAAATAGCGCACTCCATTTTAATGCATCACACCGCACCGTACACCATGGCCTGTCATTTTGCACAATTTACATGTATGATGATGACAATAATCTTTGATATCAAGTATGTCACATATCCCAAAGGCTCAACCTATCTTGGTTGATACATTTGCTAAATCCTAACGCTATCACTCCAAGATTGTGATGCAAAGTCAGGATTGCCTAACTCTCAACATACCACTTGAATGCTCTTAGGCAAACTTCAACAACAACAACAACAACAACAAGCTTTTATCTCACAATGTGGGGTTGGCTACATGAGTCTTCTTCTTTATTGTCTTATTAAGTGACAAATTCTCATATAATTCTAATAAAATAAAATCATTTTTTATACTACCTAACCAAATCTTTTTAGATCTACCTCTACCTTTCTTAAAATAGATCGAATCTAATACACCTACTCTCCTAAGTGAGTCATCAAATGGCCTTCGTTTTATATAACCAAATCATCTAAGGCAAGTCTCTCTAATCTTATCTACCATCGGAGCTACTCCAACTTTTTCATGTATTTTCATTTCACATTTTGCCTCTAAGAGTGAAGCCACTCACCTACCTAGGCATCCTCATCTCTACAACACTTAACTTAATTTTATGCTTCTTTTTTATTAGCCAACATTCTGCATCATAAATCATTGCAAGTATTACCACCATTTTATAAAATTTTCCTCGAGTCTAAGTGGTACTTTCCTATCACACAACAAGTGATTAATTCCTCCACTTCAAACATCCAACTTGAATTCTACTAATAACATCCCAATTAATATCATCATCACTTTGAACAATAGATCTAAAATATCTGAAACATTCACACCTTTTAATGACTTGATCACCCATCACCACCACCAATACTAGAGCTTCTACAACTAAAATTGCACTCCATGTATTCAATTTTAGATCTACTCATTCGATTTTAGATCTACTCAAATGAAAGCTTTTAAACTCTAAGGACCTCCACAATTTATGTTTTCTTGAACTCCCTCTCTAATCTTATCAACAAGAAGAATATCATCATCAAAAAACATACTCGAGGTTCATCCTCTTGTAAATGTCTAGGAAGAACATCCATAATTAAACCAAAAATGTATGGGCTTAAAACCGATCCTTGATGTAATCCAACTGAAATAAAAAAACACTAGTTAATCTTCTTTGTGTTTGAAAAAAAGTGACAACTCCAGCATACATATCCTTAATGACTTAAGTGTAGGCACTATTAACTCCCTTCTTTTTTTGAACTCTCCAAAGCATTTATCTTTGAACTTTATCATATGCTTTCTCTAAATCAACAAATATCATATGTAGATCTTCCTTAATCTCTCTATACTTCTCCATCAAACCTCTCAATAAATGTATAACATCCATAGTAGACCTACCCAATATAGATCCAAGGGTTTTGAGAAACGTTTGTATCACGCTGTAATCTATGCTAAATTGTTCCCTCCCATAATTTTAATGTATAGCACATAAACTTAATTCATTGTAATTTGCACACATGGTGCATCAATTTTATTCTTAAAAATAGGAACCAACTCTTTCTCCACTCATCGGGCATCTTTTAATCTTTAAAAATATATTAAAAAGATTAATAATCTAAGAAATTTTATGATTACCTAAGCATTTTCATACTATTAGAATATCATCATGTCCTATTATTTTCCACACTTCATTTTTTTTTTAAATCTCTCCAACTTCAATTTCACTAATGATGATAAAAATAAAATTCTTATTTTCATTTAGGTACTAAGGTTGCTAAAATATTCTCACAACATTGAGAAAAGTTTATCAAAATATATCATCCATCTATGTTCAATATCCTCTTCTAAAAAAATCACTTTAAGATTTTCATCTTTGATGCACTTCACTTAAACTAAATATTTACTTCTCCTATCTCTTTTATAACTTATACATACATCTTTCACCCTTTTAGTATCCAATCTATTGTATAAATCATTAAAAGCTGAATTTTTATATCACATATTCTTTTCATAAAATCTATGAACAACTCTATACCTTTCATAATTCTCCAAGTTTTACATCTAAACTAATTTTATAACAATTTTTTTTTTTTATCTTTTCTCACATATTTTGACTCCAGCACCAACTTTTTTTAACTAAAAAAATATTTTTCTTTTGATTCTTCAATAATATTTTTTGTAACTTAATCTCTTTCTTTTTTCCCAAAATATTAATTTCCTCATGAACATCACAAATTCTATCTTGTAACTTATTCTTAAAATTATTTTTATTATTCTTTAAGTATTTTCATTTAAACCTAAGATAATATTTCGATTTATCATCTTCCAACACTTCATCTTAAAATCTAAAAATAATATGTGTACTTAAACTTTCACCGAATGATCATAAAAACTTTGCACTCAAAGCGATCTATTTTTTTATCAGAAAATAATCAAACGTTTTACTAAATCCATTCTTATAAGTGATAATATGTTCATCTTTTTTTTTCTAAAATAAAGTGTTAGCAACTACAAAATCAAAAAACTAAAGCTAAATTCAATATTTTTACCTTTCATTAATCGCTTCAAGCTCATAACCACCATGCTTTTAAAATCTTCTACCACTCTACAAAATACTATTTAAATCTCTTCCAATAAGTACTCATTTTCAAGGGATATCTTTTATATTAATCCCTCTCTCATCATTTCAAAATTTTTCTTTAAGACTATATTTAAATTATTTGAGCATAAACACTTATAACATTAGTAATCTTAGCATTAATGATTTTGCTATAATTTTAACTCAATTCTATTATTTTCATAACATATCCTTCAAACTTTTATTTATAATCACACCTACACCATTTATAAGACTACCAAAATACCAAAGTTTAAAATCTAAACTATCAATCTCCTTTCCCCAACCCATTTGGTTTCTTGAATACATAAGATATTTATCTTCCTATGAACCATATCATCTATTAATTCTATTAATTTACTTATAAGAGTACCTATATTCTAAGTTTTTAACCTAATTTTAATTTCATAACTTCTTTGTTTGTATACATTCATAATGTAAAATCTTTCTTTATTTAACCGCACTGAGCAATGTAGTACTTGTACATTTTTCAATGCATTCAAGCCATACACAAAAACTTCTAGAAACACCCTAGCATTAACCGATTGTATTAAATGATTAATGTCATGATTTTTCAACAAGTTTTATGCTATCAACTATCTAACGCAACCCTCCACTTTTCTCTTAGTCAAACTTCGCTCCATAAAATTTTCTAGCTCAATGCATTTGGTCAATTCACACCCATCAATCCAACCAATAGTCAAACTTCAAGAAAAAAGGCCTCCATTAAATCCTTAAGCAAGGTAGATAACCTAAAATTCTATAAAAGATTTACAATTCCAATAGTAGTAAAAACTCTTGCATTCATAACTTCAGGTGGCCCATAGCAATTAAATTCATATGACCATAACTAGACTAGGTCCTAGAAGAAAGACAAATTCATAACACTTAAAAGAAAGAAAAAACATACAGTAACACGTAAAAGAAAGACAGACATGAGTCAATATATGGACATGAATTAACAAATCACCAATATCTCTATGTTCTTTGACTATTTTTATGATTCTTTATCACATTGGCTATATAAAAAATATCTCTCTCGGCATGTTTTAATAATCATGAACTCCAAAAGTTCAATTTTTGGCAATCACATTGGTGCTTTCATTCAGAAAAATTGAGTAGAAGAAAAAGTGTTATGAGTGACAACAATGTTCCTGATTCCTGAACTAGTCACCAAACAGAAATAGAGAATCCTAGCCACACACTAGTGAATCTTGGAATTCAATTATTGTTTGCTCATGTCAACGCAATGCAGACATGAATTATGTAATTAAGCACTAGGCTCAATATCCATAGCCACAATAAATCAAAATGGTGGCATATGTGATCATCAAACAACTCATTGGAGTTGGTATAAATTATTCGAGTTGTTCTATTATTTTTTTCATTTTTTTCATCAATACACTGCTCACTTGATCAACATTGTTCTACATAAGAAATCAACACAAACTTTGCTTCCATCAAAAAATTTTTTTAGAGGCTTAAAAGGATTTAACTCAAGTAAGACTTGGTAAATCATGTAAATACAACTTTAGTAAATCTGTGGATCAAGAAAATTATTTAGTATAGTAGGTATTAAATAGTTAAATCTAAGAAGATTGTTTAGCTATTTATTCTAAGACTTGATGATTGATATGATTGTGATATTTTATACATTAATTTATCATAAACATATTTTAAATGGCTAATTAAATCATAATTAGCATAAGATAACATCTCAAATAATCATTAATTACAAATTTACTACCTAATTAATTAAACTTCTAATGACACTAAATAAATTATAATTAGAATTTATAAAATTAATTATATTTAAGAATTCCTATTTAATCAACAACAACAAGCCTTTATCCCACTATGTATGGTAGGCTACATGAATCCTTCGTCTCCATTGTGTCATATTATGTGTCAAATTCTCATTTAATTCTAATAAACTAAGATCATTTTTTATACATCTTAACCAAGTCTTATTAGGTCTACCTCTATCTTTTTTAACATAAGGCAAATCTAGCACATCTACTCTCCGGGTCATCGAGCTTGATGTATAAATCATCTAAGGAATCTCTCTAATCTTATCATATCATTTACTCTAACATTTTCTCAAACATACTCATTTCGCATTTTATCTCTAAGAGTAAAGGCATTCATCCACCTCAGCATCCTCATCTCTCTACAACACTCCTTATGCTCTTTTTACCGACCAACATTCTGCATCATAAATCATTGCAAGTCTTACCACCATCTTAATCAAATTAAATCAAAATTAATTTTACTTTATTTGAAAATAATTGCATCAAAATCCCACAACTTTCTCCCCCTTCCATTATTACCTGAACCCTTTGATGAGTTACAATGGGAGCTCATAGGCCAAGGCATCGACCCTTGCCCGAAACCGTTGATGAAAAAGAAGTGAGGAAGCTACGATAGGAGGCCGCTAGTGAAGGCGGTGACGAGATTATGGCGGAATGGCGAGGGATGTCACAATAAAGAATGTGGAGCATAATTCACAACTCGTGAATATCCGTTAAATCCTCCTAGCTACAAGATTTAATAAATCCAGGATTTATAACAAAAGAGAGTTAAGATGGAATGTAGAAGATCATAGAATTTATTTTGATTTTCTAGAGCATTTGGCAGGTTAAACGGTAAATTCTACATAAATACTACATCCTACTACCAAACAACCCCTTAGAGTTTCTGAAAGTAAATTAACTCGATCCCTATGGGTAATAATCTCTTTCAGTAAGCAACGAATTTCCAGCATAGTTTTGTTCACAGAAACCCCCAGACTAAACTCAAAACATCTTTTCAAGCAACCTAATGTAACTCAAGTAACTCAAACTTAATCACGTATTCTCCAATAGCTAAGAACAAAAACATGCATCACAGTCGTCATTTACAGAAACTCAAATAAACTATCAATTGTAAATAGACTCATGAAAAGGAATCGTCTCATTCCAACTAATCAATCACACAAATTACTTCCATAGAGAACAGAGAAGTTTATCTGACATCTGGGAATCCTCATGATTAGCACAGAGAAGAAAAGAAAAACCCGAAAAGTTTGAAGAAGATACCCTTCCTTTGGAGAAAAGAGAAAGCCCCAAGTTGACGCAGGATTCTGCGGTTTCGGCGCTAGTTTCAGAAGAAGGAGAAGACTGAGATGAGGAGGCGATCTTGAAATGGAGGCCACCCTTGCTGAATCTAAGATGTCTTTTTCTCCCATACCAGGAGCTTGTCTTGGAGCAACGAAGAAGATCGAGTGCTAGAGGAGAAGAAGCCATCGCCATTCGAGTTCTTGGCGTTCCGGAGACACCGAAGTCGGCTTTCCAGTTTCCACTCATGCGATATCCACATCAGTAGAGTGGCGAAGTTTATTTTTTTCCAAAATATGTTTATTTATACGTGCGAATAATATTTAGTTCTCTTATCGTAATTACATCAAATTTTTTGTTCGCGAATTGAGAAAACTCATAAGACTTATTAATTTGTTACAAAGAAAATATTCTCTTATGTAGATTTCAATAACTGTTGAAAAATTTTTAAGAAATTTATTGTGCATTTTATTTTTCTAAAGAAATGCTTAAATTTGTCATACCAAGCTAATGCTTTTTTGGTCAATATAATACTTTCAAAAATACAGTTTAATCAACTGAGCTTTTACTTAAAAAATTTGTTTTAAATAAACTTTAAAAACACTTTAAAACATAATTTTATAAAGAAAATTTATAAGAATTCAAACTAATTTTAAAATTTATAAAATGCTTTAAATGAGTTACATGGAGTTACATACAATCAACTAAGTTTTAAATCCAAATGAAATTTGAACAATATACTTCTTCAATTATGTTATTTAAAAATATACTTTTTGACATCCATTTGATGAAAATTGCATCAGATAAAACACGCAAATACTAATAATAGCTTAATAGCTCGAGATAAGCATCATGCGAAAAAGTCTCCTCTAAATCCTTTTTTTTTTTAACTAGAGCCTTTGCAATTAGTTTAGCATTGCTTCTCACCACTAATCTTGCATCATTTGTTTTATTTTTAAAGATCCATTTCATATCCACAACACTATAATCTAAAGGCATTGATACTGACTCCTAAATATCAATTCTTATAAACTAATTTATTTCATCTTGTAATGCTTTTTAGTATTATTTGATTTAGCTAATTATATATATATGCAGTATGATTAACTTGATTTTTAATTGCATTTCTTATTTTTACATCAATGGAATGTTATTTTAAAGATTTGTTCTTTATAATGACTATTAATATATATTTGAATGTCTTTTTCATTCAAAGTAAATAATATTAGGCAAAATTTTAAATTAGGCTTAATGCTAATCTTAATTAGCAATTTAGGCATGAAAAAAAATATTAACATAATAGGCTCGTCGCTCAACGACTGACGACAACGGCCTGCCCTAATTTGGACGAAAACCAGAGGGGTCGCCAGACTGTCTTTTTTCCTCTTGAATCCCTAGTTCCCAACCCCGCTCCACATTCCGCCCAAGCACGCCGCCAAGGAGCTACGCCGATAAGGAATGCCACCGGAGACCGCTTTTTTTCATTCCCCACCGATTAAGATATTTTTTCCCTAAATGCTTAATTTGTGATAGATCTTGTAATATATTATTTTGTGTTGTATGATTTGCTTATTTCCTTGTGGTGTTTGGCTAGATTTATATGTTTTGTATATTTTGTAAATTTTAATGTGAAGTTAGGCTAGATATGTTTATGCCCGCCGGAGACCGCTTAACTTGTTTCTTTGTTATTGTGATATTTATAGCTTTTTGGGTATGAGCTTGCTGAGTTTTGCTAAAGATTATTATTGTTAGTGGTGGAAGTGGGTTGTTGTTATAGATGTTTTAGTAGAAATCATTGTGATGCTAATTTGAGGCCACCAT
>CM038215.1:281890772-282050728 GCA_021442155.1 Cymbidium sinense | reverse complement strand
CAAGTAGATATCTTTAAATATAATGAAACTAAAACATATAATATCTGACTAAAGGCACTGACATCCAAGTAGTACTGAACCAAACACAAACAACCCCATATGTTCAATTCCCAAATGCAACAAAACTCCTGTTTGTGCCTTTTGAATCACCTAAACCATTTAATTTTCTAAGACTTATTTGATATCTTTTGCATTATTAGAACATAACATTGCATTTAATCTACTTTCTGATTTGAAAATTTTCGGTTGAAGATGCTGTAGCTGAATCTGCGGCTGAAAAGAAGCACAATCCTTTCAGTGGTTCTGCGAGGCGGTTGGATGGAAAGCCTTCAACGCACGCTCCCAGCATTCCGACCATCGAGAATCACGGCCTGTCAGAAGCATCAAATGGTTCAAATAGTTCGATGGCGAGCGCATCACAGAGCTCGGCTTCTTGCATTTTAGTGTTATTTTAGTGTTATTCACGCAAGACCTCAGGGAAGCTCGTCTTTTGTTCAAATGCAGGCCATGCACCCAAAGAAGCTCAGAAGGTATGAAAACTTATCATACTATACTAAGTTTCAGTTCTTGCATTGTGCATCAGCATAGACTTTTAAATTAAAACTGCTTCAATTCGCTTCTCATTTCAGGTGCCTAAGGAAGAATCTCCCAAGCAAGAAGAAGAGACCAAGTTTCAGGCATTCACAGGAAAGAAGTACTCGTTAAAGGGCTGATGAGTCTGTAGCATGTATTATCAATCTCATTAATGACTAGAAGTCTTCATATTTGATAAATAATTGAGGGCAATTACACAGATATATATATATATATATATATCTCAAAATATGACTATTTACAAAATCAGCACCCACTTGTTTTAATTTTTCAAATTTCACTCAAATATCAAAAGTCACAATAAAATTTAAACTCATTTTTCATTTTTATTACATCGATCAAATACATGCATGAACACATCAATCGGTCAGTTTGCTAGTTCAAAAGAATGAAATGAGTGTTCATTTTATAATTAAAATATAATTTTTTTTTCATAATTATATTTTGATATGTACTACCAATTTTGCTAAAGTTAGTGTAGGTGTGAATTTGGTTGCTTTAGAAAGGGCTTAAAATTACAAATTAAGTATAAAGTTTAGTAAAGTTTATTTATAATTCAAGTGAAGTTAGTGACCTAATTAACATGAGAGCAATTAAATTGTCATTATAGAATTAAGATTCAAGTAAACTTTTATTTGTCAATGGTTCATAAAATTAGGCATTTAAAATGATAAAAAAGTTAAGAAAACTAGTACACACTCATGTATATAAAAATTTTAGACATATAAATAATATTTAAAAATAATAACTATTTTATGCTATTTTGAAAGAATATTATAACCAAGATAAAGTAAATAAAATAAATTTGATTCTTGTCTAAATCTTAATATGCTAAAGTTACAATCATTATAATGTTTAAAGATTTATCAAATTATTATATTAACTATTTGCTTGATTCTGTGATTATACATGAGTAAAAGCTAGGGCTATAAATTAAAAATGATAGTAATAAGAAGACAATGAATCAAATAGCCCTAGAACTTAAAATTTTGATGGTGCAATTGCTGAATCTCCAACCATGTTGATGCTACATTTATTTTAAAAACTCAACTCCTTTCTATAAAAATAAAATAAAAAACTAGATAGAAAAACAAAAGAGAAAAGTAAAGATTTCAATGAAAATAATTATGATAATATTATTTACTTTGAATGAAAAAGGTATTCAAATATATATATTAATAATCATTATAAAGAACAAATCTTTAAAATAACATTTCATTGATTTAAAATTAAAAAAATGCAATTAGAAATCAAGTTAATCATACTGCATTTATATAATTAGCTAAATCAAATAATACTAAAAAGCATTACAAGATGAAATAAATTAGTTTATAAGAATTAATATTTTTTGGAGTCAGTATCAATGCCTTTAGATTATAGTGTTGTGGATACGAAATGGATCTTCAAAAATAAAACAAATGATGCAATGCTAAACTAATCTCGAAGGCTTTAGTTTAAAAAAAAATTGGATTTAGAGGAGACTTTTTCGCATGGTGCTTATCTCGAGCTATTAAGCTATTATTAGCATTTGCGTGTTTTATCTGATGTAATTTACCTCAAATGGATGTACAAAGTATATTTTTAAGGGGGATTTACAAACATACCACGTCAAACTTCTATATTTACATATCTAACACTTAAACTTTAATTTTTATATAGATAACACTTTAATTTTTAATATCACATCAAAAATATCATTTTATTCACTTTTTAAAAGTGAAATGCATCTTTTTAAGCATAGAAAAGTGTTAGATAAGTAAATATCTAACTTTAGTGTTAGATATAAATATGGAAGTTTGATATATGTAAATCCCTATTTTTAAATGACATAATTGAAGAAGTATATTTGTTCAATTTTCATTTGGATTTAAAAACTTAGTTGATTCAAATTATGTATGTAACTCCATGAAAGTATTATATTGACCAAAATAAGCATTGGGAGCTTGGTATGACAAATTTAATGCATTTCTTTAGAAAAAAAATTGAAAAGCTGCAATAAACACAATAATATTTCTTAAAAACTAGGTTTCAACTTATTAGTTATTCAAATTTACATAAGAGTCTAACCACGTTCAGTGATCAGGAGGAGAAAAGGTTTGTCCTTGAGTCTCGCATTTGATGAGGGTGGGGCCTCTTAGAAGGGGTTTCAATTCTGGAAACTCAAACAGATTCACTTAGGAGGATTAAATAGGTCATTCTATGAAAATCTTCTACATCGTTGTTTCCAACTTCAACAACAGATGCTGATGTGTCGAAAAGCAGGAAATTGACTTTATGCTGTCACTTTCGTTTCCAGCGCCACCTTTCCCTTCTTTGTAACAAATTAAATCTTATGAGTTTTCTCGATTCGTCAACAAAAAAATTTGATGTAATTATAATAAGAAAGTTTAGGTATTAGATATATAAATACATAAGAATTGTGTGATATGTATGTAAATCCCCTAACTAAATATTATTCGCACGTATAAATAAACATATTTTTGGAAAAAAATAAACTTCGCTACTCTACTGATGTGGATATCGCATGAGTGGAAACTGGAAAGCGAACTTCGGTGTCTTCGGAACGCCAAGAACTCGAATGGCGATGGCTTCTTCTCCTCTAGCACTCGATCTTCTTCGTTACTCCAAGACAAGCTCCTGGTGGGAGAAAAGACATCTTAGATTCAGCAAGGGTGGTCTCCATTTCAAGATCGCCTCCTCATCTCAGTCTTCTCCTTCTTCTGAGACTAGCGAAACCGCAGAATCCTGCGTCAACTTGGGGCTTTCTCTTTTCTCCAAAGGAAGGGTATCTTCTTCAAACTTTTCGGGTTTTTCTTTTCTTCTCTGTGCTAATCATGAAGATTCCCAGATGTCAGATAAGCTTCTCTTCTCTGTTCTCTATGGAAGTAATTTGTGTGATTGATTAGTTGGAATGAGACGATTCCTTTTCATGAGTCTATTTACAATTGATAGTTTATTTGAGCTTCTGTAAATGACGATTGTGATGCATGTTGTTTGTTCTTAGCTATTGGAGAATACGTGATTAAGTTATGGATAGGTCTTGCAGGTTTTGAGTTACATTAGGTTGCTTGAAAAGATGTTTTGAGTTTAGTTTGGGGTTTCTGTGAACAAAACTATGCTGGAAATTTGTTGCTTACTGAAAGAGATTATTACCCATAGGGATCGTTAATTTACTTTCAGAAACTCTAAGGGGTTGTTTGGTAGTAGGATTTAGTATTTATAGAATTTACCGTTTATCCTGCCAAATGCTCTAGAAAATCAAAATAAATTCTATGATCTTCTAAATTCCATCTTAACTCTCTTTTGTTATAAATCCTAGATTTATTAAATCTTGTAGCTAGGAGGATTTAACGGATATTCACGTTGTGAATTATGCTCCACATTCTTTATTGTGACATCCCTTTCATTCGCCATAATCTCGTCACCGCCTTAGCCTCCCATCGTAGCTTCCTCACTTTTTTCATCACGGTTTTGAGCAAGGGTCGATGCCTTGGTGAGCTCCCATTGTAACTCATCAAAGGGTTCAGGTAATAATGGAAGGGGGAGAAAGTTGTGGGATTTTGATGCAATTATTTTCAAATAAAGTAAAATTATTTTTGATTTAATTTGATTAAGATGGTGGTAAGACCTGCAATGATTTATGATGCAGAATGTTGGCCAGTAAAAGAGAAGCATAAGATTGAGTGTTGCAGAGATGAGGATGTTGAGGTGGATAAATGGCTTTACTCTTAGAGATAAAATGCGAAATGAGTATGTTTGAGAAAATGTTAGAGTAGCTCCAGTGACAAATAAGATTAGAGAGAGTTGCCTTAGATGATTTGGCCACATAAAGCGTTGGACTCGATGGAGTTAGGAGAGTAGATGTGCTAGATTGCCTTCTTGTATGTTAAAAGATAGAGGTAGACCTAATAAGACTTGGTTAAGATGTATAAAAAATGATCTTAGTTTATTTGAATTAAATGAGAATTTGACACATAATATGACACAATAGAGACGAAGGATTCATGTAGCCTACCCCACATAGTGGGATAAAGGCTTGTTGTTGTTGATTAAATAGGAATTCTTAAATATAATTAATTTTATAAATTCTAATTATAATTTATTTAGTGTCATTAGAAGTTTAATTAATTAGGTAGTAAATTTGTAATTAATGATTATTTGAGATGTTATCTTATGCTAATTATGATTTAATTAGCCATTTAAAATATGTTTATGATAAATTAATGTAATAAAATATCACAATCATATCAATCATCAAGTCTTAGAATAAATAGTTGAACAATCTTCTTAGATTTAACCATATTTAATACCTACTATACTAAATAATTTTCTTGATCCACACAGGATTTACTAAAGTTGTATTTACATGATTTACCAAGTCTTACTTGAGTTAAATCCTTTTAAGCCTCTAAAAAATCTTTTTGATGGAAGCAAAGTTTGTGTTGGTTTCTTATGTAGAACAATGTTGATGAAGTGAACGAGGTGTATTGATGAAAAAAATGAAAAAAGAATAGAATAACTTCAGTTAATTTATACCAACTCCAATGAGTTGTTTGATGATCACATATGCCACCATTTTGATTTACATTTGTGGCTATACGGATATTGAGCCTAGTACTTAATTACATAATTCATGTCTGCATTGCGTTGACATGAGCAACAATAATTGAATTCCAGGATTCAGTAGTGTGTGGCTAGGATTCTCTATTTCTGTTTGGTGACTGGTTCAGGAATCACGAACATTGTTGTCACTCATAATACTTTTTCTTCTACTCAATTTTTCTGAATGAAAGCACCTATGTGATTGCCAAAATTGAACTTTTGAGTTCATGATTATTAAAATATGCCGAGAGATATTTTATATGCGGGATAGCCGGTGTGATAAAGAATCATAAAAATTAGTCAAAGAACATAGAGATATTTGCACGATTTGTTAATTCATGTCCATATATTGACTCATGTTTTTTGTCTTTCTTTTACGTGTTACTCATGTTTTTTTTTTGTCTTTCTTTTTAAGTGTTATGAATTTGTCTTTCTTCTAGGACCTAGTCTAGTTATGGTCATATGAATTTAATTGCTATGGGCCACCTGAAGTTATGAATGCAAGAGTTTTTACTACTATTGACATTGTAAATCCTTTATAGAATTTTTTAGGTTATCTACCTTGCTTAAGGATTTAATGGAGGCCTTTTTCTTGAAGTTTGACTATTGGTTGGATTGACTGGTGTGAATTGACCAAATGCATTGAGCTAGAAAATTTTATGGAGCGAAGTTTGACTAAGAGAAAAGTGGAGGGTTGCGTTAGATAGTCGATAGCATAAAATTTGTTGAAAATCATGACATTAATCATTTAATACAATCGGTTAATGCTAGGGTGTTTTAGAAGTTTTGTGTTGTATGGCTTGAATACTTGAAAAAATGTACAGAAACTACATCGGTTATAAGTGCGGTGTTAAATAAAGAAAGATTTTTACATTATGAATGTATACAAAAGAAGAATTATGAAATTAGAATTAGGTTAAAAACTTAGAATATAGTACTCTTATAAGTAAATTAATAGAATTAATAATAGATGATATGGTTCATAGGAAGATAAATATCTTATGTATTCAAGAAACCAAATGGGTTGGGGGAAAGGAGATTGATAGTTTAGATTTTAAACTTTGGTATTGGTAGAATTAAATTTAAATGGTGTAGGTGTGATCATAAATAAAAGTTTGAAGGATATGTTATGAAAATAATAGAATTTGAGTTAAAATTATAGCAAAAATCATTGTTAATGCTAAGATTACTAATGTTATAAGTGTTTATGGTCCTCAAATAATTTAAATATAGTCTTAAAGAAAAATTTTGAAATGATAGAGGGATTAATATAAAAGATATCCTGAAAAATGAGTACTTATTGGAAGAGATTTAAATAGATGTATTTGTAAGTGGTAGAAGATTTTAAAAGCATTTATGATGGTATGAGCTTGATAATGAAGAAGTAAAATTATATTGAATTTAGCTTTAGTTTTTGATTTTGTAGTTCTTAACACTTTATTTTAGAAAAAAAGATGATATTATCACTTATAAGAATGTATTTAGTAAAGCGTAGATTGATTATTTTCGATAAAAAAATAGATCGTTTGAGTGTAAAGTTTTTATGATCCTCGGAAAGTTTAAGTCATCTATTAGTTTTAGATTTTAAGATGAAGTGTTGGAAGATGAAAGATAAATCGAAATATTATCTTAGGTTTAAATGAAAATACTTAAAGAGCATTAATAAAAATAATTTTAAGAATAAGTTACATGATCTTAGAAATTGTGATGTTCATGAGGAAATTAATATTTTGTGGGAAAAGTAGAAAATTGAGATTAAGCATTCTGAAAAAATATTATTGAAGAATCAAAAGAAAAATATTTTTTTAGTTAAAAAGTTGGTGAGTCAAAAAAATGTGAGAAAGATAAAAAAAAAATTGTTATAAAATTAGTTTAGATGTAAAACTTGGAGAATTATGAAAGGTATAAATCTATAGATATTTTATGAAAAGAATGCGTGATATAAAAAATTCCTTAATGATTTATACAATAGATTGGATAAAGGGTGAAAGATGTATGGATAAGTTAGTACAAAGAGATAGGAGAAGTAAATATTTAGTTTAAGTGAAGTAAAAAGATGAAAATCTTAAAGTGATTTTTTAGAAGAGGATATTGAACATAGATCGATGATATATTTTGATAAACTTTTGTCAATGTTGTGAGAATACGATTAATTTTAGCTTACTAAATAAAATAGAATTTTATTTTATCATCGTATTAGTGAAATTGAAGTTGGAGAGATTTAAAAAAAAAATGAAGTGTGGAAAACATAGGACATGATATTCTAATAGTATGAAAATGCTTAGGTAATCATAAAATTTCTTAGATTATTAATCTTTTAATATATTTTAAAGATTAAAAGATGGATAGTGGAGAAAGAGTTGGTTCCTATTTTTTAAGAATAAAGTTGATGCACCATGTGTGCAAATTAAGATGAATTAAGTTTATGTGCTATACATTAATATTATGGGAGGAACAATTTAGCATAGATTACGGATACAAAGCGTTTCTCAAAACCCTTGAATCTATTTTGGGTAGGTACCATGGATGTTATACATTTATTGAGAGGTTTGATGGAGAAGTATAGAGAGATTAAGGAAGATCTACATATGATATTTGTTGATTTAGAGAAAGCATATGATAAAGTTCAAAGATAAATGCTTTGGAGAGTTCAAAAAAAGAAGGGAGTTAATAGTGCCTACACTTAAATCATTAAGGATATGTATGCTGGAGTTGTCACTTTTTTTCAAACACAAAAAAGATTGACTAGTGTTTTTTTATCAGTTGGATTACATCAAGGATCGGTTTAATTAACATTTTGGTTTAATTATGGATGTTCTTCCTAGACATTTACAAGAGGATGAATCTCAGAGTATGCTTTTTGTTGATGATATTCTTCTTGTTGATAAGATTAGAGGGAGTTCAAGAAAACATAAATTGTGGAGGTCTCTAGAGTTTAAAAGCTTTCATTTGAGTAGATCTAAAATCGAATGAGTAGATCTAAAATCGAATACATGGAGTGTAATTTTAGTTGTAGAAGCTCTAGTGACTGAGTGGTGATGGGTGATCAAGTCATTAAAAGGTGTGAATGTTTCAGATATTTCAGATCTATTGTTCAAAGTGATGATGATATTAATTGGGATGTTATTAGTAGAATTCAAGTGGTGGTTGAAGTGGAGGAATTAATCACTTGTTGTGTGATAGGAAAGTACCACTTAGACTCAAGGGAAAATTTTATAAAATGGTGGTAATACTTGCAGTGATTTATGATGCAAAATGTTGGCTAATAAAAAAGAAGCATAAAATTAAGCTAAGTGTTGTAGAGATGAGGATACCTAGGTAGGTGAGTGGCTTCACTCTTAGAGGCAAAATGTGAAATGAATAAATACATGAAAAAGTTGGAGTAGCTCCGATGGTAGATAAGATTAGAGCGACTTGCCTTAGATGGTTTGGTTATATAAAACGAAGGCCATTTGATGACTCACTTAGGAGAGTAGGTGTATTAGATTCGATCTATTTTAAGAAAGGTAGAGGTAGATCTAAAAAGATTTGGTTAGGTAGTATAAAAATGATTTTATTTTATTAGAATTATATGAGAGTTTGTCACTTAATAAGACACAATAGAGAAGAAGGATTCATGTAGCCAACCCCACATTGTGAGATAAAAGGTGGTGGTTGTTGTTGTTGTTGAAGTTTGACTAAGAGCATTCAAGTGGTATGTTGAGAGTTAGGCAATCCCGACTTTGCATCACAATCTTGGAGTGATAGGCGTTAGGATTTAACAAATGTATCAACCAAGATAGGTTGATCCTTTGGGATATGTGACATACTTGATATCAAAGATTGTTGTCATCATCATACATGTAAATTGTGCAAAATGACAGGCAATGGTGTTGTGCGATGCATGCATTAAGAAATGACACATGATTCATTGTCCCCATAGCATGCACTAAGTTGACACACACACACACACACACACACACACACACACACACACACACACACATGTCATTAACATAGATTATCACTCACCTTACATAGATTATCATAACCTACTAGCTTATCCCACATGAAATGACCTTTCATAGACATTCTCTGTAACATTAATTTCATAAGCATTTAACTTATACTAAGCATTATTATGAACACATCAGTTTGTATCAACACATGTCATTAACATATTAAGTAATATTTGATTACTTGAATATGCATGATGGGTCATAAACTTATACAATTAAAACATGACATGTAATTATTAAATAGGTGAACATGTGCAAGGAGTTAGGCTTTTAGATAACATCAGATACTATAAATATGCTCAATATGAAGAAATATCTATAGACATGCCTATTAAAGTCCAATGTAATGTTTAGGGATTCATTGACATCAGGCTTACATATAATTTGCTATCTCTATTAAAGATTTGATCTTCTCATTTTTCCTCATTAGAATTAATTTTTTAACTTTTATCACCTCAATATCTAGATCATTTATATACCAATCTAATAAAAATAGCAAATTTCTAAATCTATACCAATGCCTAAATCTACTACTTAAATTTAACTCAAAATAACCTTAAATAATATTTCTACTTCTAAATAATTACTCCTCATATAAGCCCTTGAATATACTAACCTCAAATCAAATTCAATTTGTACATGAAATGAAATCACAAAAAGATTGAATTTTCTTCATTTAGCTTTCCTCTGCTTCTTCCTCTATTCGCTTGACTGGAGAAGTTACATGGATGAGCATTTAGGATATTATCTATCAAATTTTAGGTAAAATTTTGATTTTGATCTCCTCTGTGCATTTTTGGATATTACACTGATTTATATCAAATCATAATCATTGCTAGTTGTGGCTCTTTTTTCTCTATAATTTATATCAAATCTTAATATCAGAGGAAAAGAACTCTACATTTATGAAGCATTGCATTAGATTATGAAAGAAAAGTATCAGGTGGCTGGAAAAAAAATTTAGTTTTCAAGGGAATAGATTGTCACTTGTGTCAAGTTTCAGGCTGAATGATTTGGTACATATAAGTGTTGATTCTGTACTGAATCAATGTCATGTATTTGATAATTACATGGTAATATGCCTCTTAGATTCTTTGAAATTTGAAATCTTGGAAGGTGATTGTTAGTTGTCCCGTTTCTCCTAATGAGGTTCTTTATTCAGACCAAACATGTCATAGCTGGTAGATATATGATAGAAAGGAGTTTAAAAACAGTTTGCAGAACAACAGTGGAAAAAAGTTATTGAAGCAGTTTTTTTCTGTAAACATATTTTGAGACATTGATTAAATAAAAATTAATTTCTTTGCAGCCAGAATGAACATGGCAAGTGTTTTTGTTAGCCCTTGTCAAGCCACCCTTTATGTATTTTATTTATGAATGCAATTTTTTACTTTAAAACTATAGATGTAATCATTACCTGTCGCTTTTCTTTGCATATAATTTTTAGAAGCTACTCATTCATGGAAGATCGTCATGAACTTTACATAACTAGTTCTCTATTGTGCAAATATTTTTCAGCCTTGTTTGTACAATATCGTTATTTATTTAGCTTTTGCTTCCTAAAAAATGGTACTTGTAGGTAAAAGATGCTCTTATACAGTTTGAAAATGCACTCACTTTGAATCCAAACCCAATGGAAGCCCAAGCCTCACTTTATAATAAAGCTTGTTGCCACGCATATAGGTACTGACGTGTTGATGTTTACTCTTTTGTGATGATGTTGGTATTTTCAGATGAATGCAATTTTCGTAGAATCTGAAGTTTATCATTTGTGTGAATCAATCTGTGACATGGATTACTTTTTGAACAAAGTTTTCCAATTTGAAGGACAGCCGGCAATCTGTGTGTGATGAATTACCTTTTGCTAATTGCTTTATGATTCTTCCTTGTTGTTGACTGATGCCTAAGTGTTCCGATGCCGATAGTGATTTATTGATGCCAATTTGATTGAAAATTGGGATAAATGTTTCTGGGCTTCCTTCCTAAGTATTGATGCTTGTGATCTAAACTTAAACAAAGGATACAATGATCTCTATTTCACAATTGC
Organism: Cymbidium sinense; assembly: GCA_021442155.1. NCBI lineage: Eukaryota > Viridiplantae > Streptophyta > Magnoliopsida > Asparagales > Orchidaceae > Cymbidium > Cymbidium sinense. The sequence continues at coordinate 282,039,487 of CM038215.1, read as the reverse complement.
TTTGCATAATAACTAATTATCCTTTCTAGTTCTTCTGTGTGTGTGAGATTAAACTTCTATGTGATTTGAAATAACTTGGTGGATTCATCAGCTATATATTTATATAGTAAAGAGATATGAAACAACATTATTTACTCCGTATATGTGTTTTGGCAAATTTATACTATAAGTTACTTTTTTTATGATTTCATAATGATAGGGCCAATGTATTTTGGACTTAGCTTTCTGGTCTTACCAAAATGCTTCATTTCCTTGATAATATTAACTTTTAAACATAAATTCTTTCACTTCAAATTCCACTAATCGGTACTTGGCATCAAAATATTTTCTTGTCCGTCTTATCTTGCTTTTATTCAATTTCACATTAGATTTTATTAATAGCTTCATTTACTAGGTTAACATCAATTCCTTTTCTTTCTCTTATCGTTTAGCACAAAGGGGTCCTGTATTTCATAGAGAGCTTCATATAGAGCCATTTCAAGATTTGCTTGATTATAAGTAAATTCTAGTATTGGCACATAGTTTAAGTTAATCTTCTTAAATTTGATTCTATTTTGATTGGCTATTTATATTTGGATGAAATGTAACACTGAAAGTCTATTATTAACCTAATGTTTTTTGGACTTTCTTACATAATTTGGATGTAAATCTATCATCTAAGACTATAAACTTTTGATACTTCATGTAATCTAATGATTTCATCCACATAAATTTTTACCAATTTCTTAGTAGAGCCATTTTTGTTGGATCAGTAGAAAATATGCAAACAGTCAATTTGCCAAACATCATGACTTTAGCTTGACCTTTATAATCCAACTATGAAGTCCATAGCAATTTTATCTCATTTTTATTATAGTATAGAAAAATATTGTAGTAATCCACTTGACTTTTGATATTCGACTTTAACCCTTTTATAAGTAGGACACTTAACAACAACTTCAGTTACACTTGATTTAAAATTAACTATTAAAATAATCTTTTAAGTTTTTGATACATCTTATTATTTTCTAGATGAAAAAAATAACATGAATAATGTATTTTATTTAGAATTTTTTTTAGATTATCAACATTTAGAAGGCTATTTGACTTTCATATCTCAATAGCTCATCACCATCAATCTTGTTCTCTTTAATTTGATGTGTTCTCATCATACATGAGATTTTCTAAGCTCCACATGATGTGATAGTGTATCATGTACCCTATATTTTACAGTGGATTATATTATCATTTGATTTAATAATATTAAATTTTCATTAGTTTTGACTATTAATTCTAGTCAATCTATTTCTTTATTCATTCTTCTTGAGTATCTAGCCACTTTGTATTGTCACAAGTTTTCTTGTTTAAAGTATCTGCAATTATATTTATTTATTTAGGGTGATATTGCATGTGTATCATTATCACGCTCCACTATGTCTTCCCCTTCCTAAATCTAATGTGAGGCGTAACATGTAGTGCGATTCAATTGATTGAATCCATCTGTAGCACCCATTATGGTATCCTCATTATAATTTAATGGGTGATAAATCTAATCACCCAAATGTGTCCAAAATTATATATAATTCCTCATTTTCATCCACACAAAAGTAAATGAAAACAATCTATACATTCCATTCATATATTTGCAGAGCATCTAATAAATTTCAAAATTCATATACAAAAATATTAATTTCATTTAATACATACTTTAGCATTGATCATATCTTATATTAACAACCTATTAAATATGATAATAAAATTTAGTTTGATTCTTACTTAGATTCAACTTTAAATTTTAATTTAGTAGAATTAATTGAAATTAATCCATATAGTCCATTCAATCAATTTAAGCCAATAGAAGTAAGTGAAAGGAATCTCTACATTCCATTCATATATCTGCATAACATCTGATAAATCTCATGATTTACATATACATTTAATAGATACCTTACTATTGATAATATCTCATATTAATTGCCCAATCAAACATGATAATAAAGATTAACTTGATTCTTACTTTGATTCAACTTTAGTAAAAAAAATCAAGTAATCATGAGCTATGAGCTATAATCATAAAATGTAATATTTTTATAAATTATAATCATTGTAACATTTTTTATAAAATAACATTGAATCTAGTGTCATGAGATTTAACATTAACCCTTGTATAAAGGAATAGTACTATAATGCCTATTATAGATTTTCTTAGTTTATTATGCCAATCAAGATGTACTACTTAGTTAATTAATTTACTACATTAATTCATTCATTTTCTTACTTGTTTTCATCATAATATATTTTCACTTTTATAATATGTCATATATAATTGTGTAGGTTTGTTGGTTATCATAAGATAGTGAGCTATAGATTCATACCATATAATATAATATTATAAAGTTCAATAGAACCCATTGAAATTAGACATTATTACTATTGAACCATATTGAGCTCTTTTGTTTTCATAGGGGTCCCTTAGCTTATACTTGTATCATAAACATATCATTGTCAACTCATCATCTTGTAATATGACATTTTTAAAGCTCAATATATTTTCATCATTGATCATTTAAATAAATATTTATTTTATTTTAAAAATATGCTAAGCAACTATATATATCATATGCATTATTTTTAAAATATCATCAATGGGTAAAATATTTATAGAATTATGATGCATTTAATTATAAACTCATATTATCACAATTTCTATATTATAATTTAACATGAATAGTAAGTTGTAACTATGCATTTTGCAATATGAAGAATTTTAATGCAATTCACCAATAAATATAATTAACCTTTTAATGCACTTGCAAAAAGTCTAAAGAATATTTGTTTATGGAATTAGAAGTTGTATATCTTACTTAATTGATAAATTGATCTTCTCGAATCATCAATCCATAAATTCCTTCTTTTGTAAATAATCTTAATAAACAAATTTCTCATTTGAAATTATATTTTAATTTCTAACTCAATCATCTCAATTTAATCTCAAAGTAAAATTTTAACTAACAATAATTCCTTCTTATAGAAGCCTCAATACTCATCTACTGCAAATTGGCCTTAATTTAAGAAAATGGCTGAAAAATAAGAATTCTAACTTCATTTACAAAAAAAAATGCAAAAAATAAAGTTCTTACCTTAATTAATTTTACACTTTTCTTCCTTTGTTCTCCTCTTCATCTTCACTTCTTCTTTTCTATTTTCATCTTCATCTTTTCCTTCTCTTCATTTTCTTCTCCCTTTTCTTTTATGTTACCTAACTCACGCCCCTTGCCTTTTCTTTTATTTTATACCATAACAGGATAAGGCTTGAGGAATGTTAACGGATAAGATGTAATTAGAACATTTTATTAATAATTTAATTATTTACTTAATTTATAATTAATATCATACTTCAATTTTATATATATTTTTATGTATTTAAATGATTGAAATAAATTATAGAATTTTATAACAAATATGTTTGTTCATTTTCAAAGTAGGCGAAAAATGAGGTATAATTTTTAAGAAGAATTTTTCATATCATAATTTCCAAATTTGTAGTATTATAATTTTTCCTTATTAGAATTTCATCTTTGAAATTCTCTTCATAATCTGTTAAACAATGAGAATTTTTATTGGAAGTTTTTTTTTCATGTTGCATTTTTTTATTTGGATTTTCACTTCACTTTTGTATAAGAAATTTGTCAATTTTTTAATTTCTTAACACCAAAATCTACTATTTTTTTTGGTTCTTTTGTATATGTTAGATCTTTTTGTACTTCAATTTTATTATGTTGTACTTTCTTATCTGCATCCGTAACCTATCTTCTGAGCATTGATATATTTTGTGCACATCAGACATCTGCGAATAACGTTAATCTGTAAGCAACTTTTTCAATTCTCTCTATAATTTCAAATGGCTTAATATATATTGACTCAACTTTGCTTTTTGTCCAAATATAGATATGGCTTTCATATGTATAATTTTTAAGTATACAAATTTACTCACTTCAAATTCTATCATTTATACTTATGATCATAATTTTTTACTAATGATTTTAGACAGCCTTCAATGTGTCTTTGATAATCCTGATTTTCTCAATGGTTTGATCAACTAGTTGTGGATCCATCAACTATCTCTCCTTATATTTAAGCCAACTCATTAGAGTTCATCATTTTCTACAATATAATGTTTTATTGGGTGCCTTTTTTAATGTTGGATTGATAGCTATTATATAAGCAAATTTTATCAATGGAATGTAATCTTCCCACATACCTTCAAAGTCCAAAATATGTAGTTTTAGCTTGAATAGCCTTTTTTAATCGGCATTTGTTTGTGGATGAAATACTACACTGAAATGCAATTTGATACCCAAACTTTCATGAATATTTTTTCATAATCTAGATGTAAACTTGCCATTTATGTTTTATACAATGATTTTAGAATTGATGCAATCTGATAATTTCTTTCACTAACAATCTTGTTAATTTTTCTATAAAATCAGTCGATGAATGGTGGAAAGTGTGCCAACTTTGTGAATCTATCAATTACAATCCAATTATAATCATGCCCTTGCTTGAAAACCCGACAATCTATTGCTATGTATTTTCACTTGCCCTCTAGTATTGACAATGACTATAGCATAGCTGTTGTTCATCTTTAACTATATTTCACATTTAGTATATTTGGCTACATTTTTTTTTCCCATTCTAGGCCATCAAAATAATACTTTTAAATCTTTGTATATTTTTATACTCTCTGGATGAATTGAATACCATGAGTTATGAGCTTCATATAAATTTTTTTTGAATCAAACTTGATATTTTTCATACCCATAAGTGTGAGTTACTTCTAATTACACCTTGTTTGCTTATGTTGAGATCTTTTTTTTTGTCACATTGATCGATCAACTTTTAATATCTATTACTAATCTTTTGTGCATTTTTGATTCTTTTCCAAGATTGGGATGAATATTCATTTTATAGAAACTACATGTGTCTTGATCATTTTGTGTTCTAACTTCTAGCTGTATGGCTTCCATATCTTTGATCAGCTCTGCTTCTTGCATGCCCTACAAATTTTCTACTTAATGCATCAGTTAGTTTTTATTTTTGGATAATACTGTATGTCAAGATCGTCTTTTATTAATTCTAATCATCTTCTCCTTCAAATTCAACTTCATCTTTTGTGAGTGAAAATATATTTTAAACTTTTATGATCATTGAATATTTCACATCTTCCTCTATAAAATAATATCTCTAGATTTTCAAAATAAAATTTTTGCAACTAATTTTGAATCATGTGTTAGACAATTCTGTTCATGCGGTTTTAATTACTTGAAAGCATATGCAATAACCTTTTATTTTGCATCAAATCACAACTCAACTCTTTTAAGGAAGCATTGCTTGAAATCCCTCAATTCTTGATAGGACTGTCAACACTGGTGCAGATGTTAAACATATCTTAAGTTCTTGAAAATTTTGCTTAAATTTTTCTATCCATTCAAATTTAATATTTTTTTTGTTAATTTAGATAAAGTCAGTGCAATTTGTAAAACCTTTTTTACAAATCTTTTATAATAAATTTTAATCGTAGAAAACTTCTGATCTCTATCACATTAGTTGGTCTTAGCCATTCAACTACTTCTTTTATTTTTTTATGATCAACTAATATACCTTAACCAATAATGATATGTACCAAGAAAGCAACATTTCAATGAAACTCATATTTAGAGAACTTAGTTAATAATTTGTGCTCCATCAATAATCCCAAGGCAGTTCTTAAATGTCTAGCATGATGATCATCATTCTTAGAATAAATTAGTATATCATTAATAAATAATATTACAAATTGATCAAGATAAAGTCTGAAAATTCTATTTATCGTATCAATAAATATTGCTAGAGCATTTGTCAACTCAAAAGCATAATAAAAAATTCATAATGTTCACACATAAGGCCAAATACTATCTTCTCAATATAACTTTTTTCTCTTTAACTCGATAATATTTAGATCTCAAATCAATTTATGAAAATACAAAAGCTTTTTCTAGCTGATCAAATAAATCATTATTTATAAGAAGATATTTATTTTAATAGTCATCGTAGTCAATCCATAGTCATATCAAACTATCCTTTTCTTAACAAGTAAAATAGGTACACTCTATGAGATGTAATGGGTCTGATGAAACTCTTCTCAATCAATTCAGATAATTAACTTTGAAATTTATGCAACTCTTTAGTAGCCATTTTACAAGGAGTTTTCACAATAGATGTCATTCGTAGTTGAATCTCAATCGTAAACTTCAATTCCCTCTTTGGTGGCAACCCGATAAGTTCCTCCGAAAATACATCAACAAATTTATTCACCATTAAAATATTATTTATATCACCATTAGCAACTTTCGTAGCTTCTAATTTGGCTAAAAAAATTAATTCATTCACTTTTATGCATTCGTTTACCTTAATTGAATAATCATGGATGTTATTACTCCTTTCTCGCATTGGAAGTAAAATACCTTATCATTAGACAGGTTAAATTTGAGCTATTTCTTCTAACATTTAATAGTAGCATAATATTTTACTAATCAATTCATACTTAAAATCACCTCAAATTTTGTTAAAGATAATATAATCAAATCAGATCTAAATGTTCTACCAGCTATCATAATGTCAATTGAATATAAAGTGCTAGCAAACATGCAATCACCAAAGGTAATTTAATGCTCACACCAAGAGTAGAATAAATATGTTTAAATATAATTTTTCATAGAATAGCGGGGATATAAAAGAGTATGATGCACTCTAACAACAACAAAAATAACAAGCATTTATCTCACTATGTGGGGTCGGCTACATGAATTCTTCATCTCCATTGTGTCCTATTAAGTGTCAAATTCACATTTAATTCTAATCATTTTTTATACATCCTAATCAAGTCTTTTTAGGTCCCTCTATCTTTCTTAACATAAGTCTAAGATATCTATTTTTTAAACCTGGGTCATCGAGACGCTTTATGTGACCAAAATATCTAAAGTAACTAATCTTATCTACCTACCATTGGAGCTACTCTAATTTTTTCACTAATATATTCATTTCACATTTTATCTGTAAGAGTAGAGCCACTCATCTACGTGAGCATCCATATCTCTGTAACACTTAATTTTATGATGCACTTAAATAAAAAAAAACTATTCTAACAATGAAATCTGAGATACTAATCATATTTGTCACTACTTTAGAAGATTCTTTAGCTACTTGAAATGTTAAAGCAAAAGCTCGAGCTGATTTTATTTTTGTATTGCCTCTAGATGATTCATTTTTTTCTTGAATATGTGTTTATTTACTATAGACTTTACATCTCTATGTTACTTATTATCTGAAAACTTTTCATTTCTTTGCGTCCTTGAATGTTTTTAGGATAATATCTCTTGGTATGGCGTGAATCACCACATAAATAAGATTTTATAGAATTTAACAAATATTTTCTTAAATGTAACATGTGACACAAGTTGGTATTATACGTAGACCATCATGTTGTTACTGCTGCTGTCCTTGAATAAATTTCTTCTTTTTAAATGACATACTTTTATCATCTAATATTTTGTTTTTATTACTAGTTTTCTATTTTCATCACACCATTTATATATCTTGCTCTAAGAACCTAACACTTTCCACTAATTCAGCAAAACTTTTGATGCACAAAAGAGTTAAAGGTTGTCTTAATTGGCCTCTCTGTCTTATAAACAATTTATAACATTTTTCACTAGGAGTATTGACAAGTTGTGGAGTATACCTAGATAATGATTTACACTCTACCTCCTACTGAATTATGACTTTGACTCCTATGTCAAATTAACAAAACTTTCTTGTATTGCCTAACTTGCAGGAGGGCCATATCAATCTCTAAAGGTTGGTTCACATATTTTCTATGTGATCAACTTTGCAAGCCTGCCTTCGAATTTTTCCAAATGTTGACCTCTCTACCAATATTTTGCCTCACTTTCAACACATAAATTGCCAGAGAAACCCATATGTTTTTGGGGCATTTCATCCATTCAAGATTTCCTCAATTTTGATTATCCAATCTTCAACATTTTTAACTATTACTCCTTTCTTGGGTGCTTCTTTCTTTGAGATTGAGAGAATTGAGTATTGGAGGAAAGAAGATATGTTGGATAACTAGCTTCCAAGGATTGTCTGCCAAGTTCTCAAACCATAAGAATAACTCAATAATTTATAATTGCTAAAATATCTCTTCATTCTAGTAAGAGAGCTATTTACAAAACTTCTTTCAAAAGAAAAGAATTCAAAATATGGAGGGATGGTGGATATATTAAAGCATTAAATTACCTTATTATTTTATCATCCACCCATCAGACATGCTATTATTTTATGTGGGTTCAACCATCCACATGTCATGCTTTGAATTTTTAAATGCAAAATTTCAAACATGAAATTTCTAGAAGAAAATTAAAAATTATATAAATAAAACGATGAAATCATAGATTGAGCCTTAGCAGGCTAATGGGCTAAGTCTTCTTCTTTAATTTTTTTTTTTTAGCTGAGATTTTGTAAATGGACCTCTAATTTTGGATCTGATGTCTACATCAACTCCCTGCTCAATTGAAGATCTGCAGAGTTGAAATCTAAAATATCTTCTACTAATTGTGGGGGCTAAAGTCTCCAAATCAAGACGGTCAACCATGTCTTCTGGTAACTTATTCTTCCAACTAACCAAAAAATGTTCGGATTATCTGCCTCGATAATATAGTCAACTTCAAAGAAAGAGGGCTTCTGCAAGTACGGTGTTATATCTCAAGTTTGAAGACAAGTCCATCACTTGAGATGCTCCTTTTCTTGAAGCAAATTTTTGACCAAATTTGCTCCTTCCAGGCTTTGCTATGATACCAAATTTGATGGAGGTGGGCGTTCTTTCTTTTGATGAGATTGAGAGAACTTGGGTATTGGAGGGAAGAAAAATGTTGGATAATTAACGCCACCAAAGAGCTTGCCACAAGCTCAAATCACAATTATAATAATATATAATTTAAAAAGATCTCTTCATTCTAGCAAGAGGGCTATTTATACCATTACAATCTTCTTTCAAAGAAAAGAATTCAAAACAAGAGGAAAGGTGACTATATTAATGTGAAAATTAAATTTCATTATTTTACCATCCACCATTTCATACGCTATTATTTTATGTGGATTCAACCACTCACATAAATGCTTTGAAATGCAAAATTTCAAACATAGAGTTTCTATAAGAAAATTAAAATTATTATAAAAAAGATGAAATTATAGAATGGTCTGACGGGCTAATTTCTTCTTTTGAATTTTCTTGCTTTTTAAATGCTTTTTTTGGATCCTCATGATGTTCTAATTTCATCATTCAAGATTTCCTCAATTTTGATTATCCAATTCAACATTTTGACAATTACTCTTTCTTAAATAGAGGTGGGTTTAAGCTCAAATAACTTTAGGTATTTATCTATTAACGATGTTAGTTTTACAAATATTTGGGAATGTGTGTGGCTAGTAATCATTGTTGGTGGTACATTATGAGGTTGCATGATTTTTCATCATTTGCATTATTTTCATCATTTGTATTTCCTCTTATAGCCATAGATTTGGTGCAACTACATTTTCTACTTTTAGGATATTTCTCTCATGTAACATATTTCGAGAATATCAATTCCTGCATTGATTGATCATTATTTTCTTTGCACTCACTCCATATTATTTGTAATTTTTCATATCATGACATTTATATATTAATTTATTCATATTCTCACATTAATGCATTTTTATATTAAAACTATATTATATACCATTATGAGTTTTCTCGAACTAATTTTAAAAAAAAGACCACTCACCAATGTTCTGTAGTGATCATATCATATTCAATTTTTTTTCTTTGTTGATAACACTAAATTTAATCAAGATCTCATTATAAATTTTCAAAATTTAAATGCTTTGACATCACTTTCTCTTTCCTAAAATTGATGTATAATGTAATAGAGGTGGGTACAATTCAGCTGATTGAATTTAACTCGAACATTCATTCTAACATTCTCCTTATTATAATTGAGTGAGTGATAAGCCCAATCAGCTAAATGAACCCAAAATAAAATTAAACCGGTGGAAGTAAATAATAGTAATTCATACATTCCATTCATATATCTATAGAGCATCTAATAAACCTCAAGATTCATATGCAAAATAATAAACTTCATTTAATGCATAAGTCAACACTGATCATATCTTACATTAACAACCTATCAAATATGATAATAAAATTTAATTTGATTCTTACTTAGCTTCAATCTTATTTTTTCGTTATCCTTAAAAAAAATAGAGTAATCATCTAGTGAGCTATGAGCCTCAAGAGAATAAAAAACTCTAATATAAAATTCAAATAATCAAGAGTAGTAAGTAACATGTATAATAATCATGATTGGATATAATCATAAAATTTAATATTTTTTATACACAATATAATATTGAACATTAAAATTTTGTGGCGTGAGATTTAACATTAATTTGCCTGCATAAAGGAATAATACTATAATGCCAATTATAGATTTTTTTAGTGTATTATGCTAGTGAATGATATATTTGCTTACATATTAATTTACTTACATCAATTCATTTGTTTGCTTACTTATTTTAATCATATTATATTTTTTTACTTTTTAAAGCATCATTTATAGTTGTCTAGATTTATTGACATCATAGGATGATAGTGAGGCAGAATACACATAATATATATCATAAAGTTCAACAAAGCTTAATTAAAACTTGCCATTATCATTATATCATAAAGTTCAACAGAGCTTAAGTAAAACTTGCCATTATCGTTATTAAACCACATTGAAGATTCTTTTGTTTTCATATGAGACCCTTTTGTCCTACTTGTAGAAGTATCATAAACACATCATTGCCTAATTATCTTCCTATAATATGATATTTCTTAAGCTCAATATATTTTTATTCTTGATCATTTAAATAAACATTTTTTATAAAATTGTTGGTTAACTGTATATATATAAATGAACAATTTGTATATATATCAGATACATTTTTTTATGTGTTATCAACTGATAAAATATTATATAATTATGATACATTTAATTGTTAGCTCATATTATGAAAATTTATATGTGATCATTTAAATAGGAGTAATAAGTTGTAATTTTGTATCCTGCAATATAAAGAATTTTTAATGTAATTCAGTCATAAATATAATTTATTTTTTAATGCACATGCAAAAAGATTAAAAAAATATTCATTTCTTGAATTAGAAGTTGCATATCTTGCTTAACTGGCGGCAAATATCCTCGAATGAATCAATCCATAATTTTTTTATTTTGTAAATAATTTTAAATTATATTTTTAATTTTTATGTTAATTATCTCAATTTAACCTCAAAATAATATTTATCTCATAATAATCTATTCTCATATAAACCTTAATGCTTTTCTACTAGAAATCAACCTCGATTTTAGGCTTAGGAGAGATCGAGAGAAGAGAGAGCAAGTTGGCAAATAGGGCAGTTTGGAAGTGGCGCTGTGCGAACAAGGCTAGGGTAGATATGGGTTGGTTGCAAGTTACATGGGAGACATGATTTTGTTTACTTTTAATTTTTTTTAATGGGCGAACAACAAGGTCAGATGTTATCTTGATTGCTTGCATCTTTCTTGTGGCCCATTGTGCATTCTCTTTATTTTCTTTTTCTTGTGGCATTCAAATGTCATTTGTGTGCATTCATGAAACCCAATTAGCCTGCTATGTTTCGTTGTGTTTGTCCACATGAAGGAAAGTATTTGATCTAATTAATCCATTGACGGGTTAATCTAATGTAGCTGTTTCATGATTTGAATTCATAATATGTGTGTCCTGCTGGGAGCCACAATTTCACTATCGAAGTGGAAAAGTTTTCTGCCGCTCCTCTTCATTTCTTAAGATAGTTGTCATTTTTTTACTTTTTGCCTTCCATTCTGTACAACCAAAAATGTAGGTTCTTTAACAAAGAAATTTCTTTAAATTGCAAATAGTAAACGTGCTTATGATAGAGTTTGACCTCCATTTTGAGTAGTTTTGGAGAAATACACTTGAGTTTCCAGTTAGGTTCAACAGTGTATATTTTATTATTCTTCTCTCGGTGACTGGATGATGTTTTTGTTGTGTAATGCAATTTAATGAGTTGATGTTGATCTAAAATGGTTGTTTTTTTTTTTCTTTGTTTTTCAATCTTGAATTCCTGTTACAGCGTATGGTTGATCTGTTTGGAATTATTACGCCTGATCAAATTCATGTATTTTTGCTCAATCTCTTGTAGGGGTGAAGGAAAGAAAGCTGCAGATTGCTTGCGAACTGCATTGAGAGATTACAATCTCAAGTTCAGTACCATTCTCAATGATCCCGACTTAGCTTCATTCAGAGCATTGCCTGAATTCAGGGAATTACAGGAAGAGGTTAATATTGTTCTGGTGACTGTGGCATCTTCTTTTGTGTGAATAATTGTAATGTCACTCTCATGAAGGTTCTCTTCATTTATTTTCTTGATTTTTATCACTTTTCATGACTTCGTTTATAGGCTAGAGTTGGTGGTGAAGACATTGGATATGGATTTCGAAGGGATGTCAAGTTTATCAGTGAGGTTCAAGCACCATTTCGTGGTGTAAGAAGATTTTTCTATGTAGCTCTCTCAGCTGCTGCAGGAATTTCGATGTTTTTTACTGTTCCCAGACTCGTACGTGCAATTAATGGTGGTGATGGTGCTCCTGGTCTTTGGGAGACTGCTAGTAATGCTGCCATCAATGTTGGGGGTAGGATGTAAATATTGTGAATATACAACTATGGTATATTCTATGTGCTTTGTTATGCTTATACAATAACAACAACAACAAGTCTTTATCTCACTATGTTGGGTCGGCTACATGAATCCTTCTTCCATTGTGTCTATGTCAAATTCTCATTTAATTCTAATAAACTAAGTTCATTTTTTATACATCTTGATCAAGTCTTTTTAGGTCTACTTTTAGCTTTCTTAACATAAGACAAATCTAGTACATCTACTCTCCTAATCGGGTCATTGGACGACCGATGCTTTTTGTGGCCAAATCATCTAAGGCGACTCTCTCTAATCTTATTTGCCATTGGAGCTACTCCAACTTTTTCCCGAACATACTCATTTCATATTTTATCTCTGTAAGCTTAAGTACTTTTCTTTTACTGGCCAACATTCTGCACCATAAATCATTGCATGTCTTACCGCCATCTTATAAAATTTTTCCTTAAGTCTAAGTGGTACTTTTCTATCACACAACAGGCCAGATGCATTACTCCACTTCAACCATTCAACTTGAATTCTGCCAATAACATCTCCATCTATTTCACCATCATTGAACAATAGAGCCTAGATATATGAAACACTCACTCTTTTTAATGACTTGATCACCCAAAAGGTCACAACACCACCACTAAAGCTTCTACAACTAAAATTAACTCTATATATTCAGTTTAGATCTATCCAAACAAAAATCTCTATACTCTAAGGTTGACCTCCATAATTCAAGTTTCTCTTGGACTCCCTCTCTAGTCTTATCGAAGAATGCCATCAGAAAAAAAGCATACCAGAGGTACATCTTCCGCAAATGCCTTGTAAGAACATCCATAACTAAAGCAAAGATAAGGGCTTAAAGGCGATCCTTGTAATCCAATTGAAGTAGGAAAATATTTTGTCAATCCTTATGTTTGGACACAAATAACAGCTTTAGCATACATATCCTTAATGACTTGAATATAACTAATAGTAACTCCTTTCTTTTCTAGAACTCTCCATAGGACTTCTCTTGTAACTTTATCATAAGTTTTCTATAAATCAACATATATCATATATAGATCCTCTTTACTTTCTATCGTCTCTATTAAACCTCTTAACAAATGTATAGCATCCATAGTAGATCTACTTGGCACAAAATCAAATTGATTTTGAGAAACTTTGTATCACATTGTAATTGTCAATTACTCTCTCCCATAATTTTAATGTATGACACATCAACTTAATTCCTCTATAATTTACTCAGTCTTATGCACCCCCTTTACTCTTAAATATAGGAACCAACAAAGTCTTTCTCCACTCATCTGATATCTTTTTAATATTTAAAATAATATTAAAAAGATTTGTAAATCAAGAAATTCCTTGATCTCCTAAACATTTTCACACATTTATTAGAATATCATCGAGTTCTACTATTTTTCACACTTCATTTTCTTTAAAGCTTCTTCAACTTCAAATTTACTAATACAACGATAAAAATAAAATTCTCTATTTTTATTTAGGGTATTAAGATTGCTAAAATCAATTGTATTCTCAGATCTTTCATTGAAAAGTTTATCAAAATAACTCATCCACTTATTTTCAATATTCTTTTCTAAGAAAACACTTTATAGTTTTTATTTTTAATACACCTCACTTGTCTCATATCTTTTTGCTTGACTAACTTATATATATATATATATATATCTTTCATCTTTTTTAGTATTCAATCTATTGTATAAATCACAAAAAATTAAATTTTTTGCATAATATATTGCTTTTTTAGAACCTCTATGGGACCGGGAGGAGGGTGGGCACCTGCATTCAAAACCCTGGCTTTCCTCTCACTCTCGGTGCATTTCTGGTTCTCTAAATCTCTGAATCTGTCCTCCCTCTCGTGTTTTAGTCACCGCTTCGATAGACTTCGCTAAGCGACGTGAAGGTAACCCTTTTTCTCAGATTTTGCCCTCCTCGCACTTTTGCAAGTTAAGTGTTGTTTGGCTGCTGGATTTGAGCAGGATTTAAGCCGGATTTAACTTAAATCCAGCCAAATGGTATTTTTGGACAAGTTAAATCGGGTGCTTTTGCAATCCTAAAGCTTTCGTTAAATCAGATTTGCTAAATTCATTTGGTAGGTGGTTTACGGTTTAGAGAAGGCAAGCGAAAGAGGGTGGGAGGGGACGAGGATTGCCGGACGCCTCCCTTCTCTTTTGGGCAATATAGCAAACGAAGGATTTAACGTTGAAATTCCCTCAATCTCTTCCCTTTATGATTTATTAATTTTATTTTGATTTATTTTTAATTTATTTAAATAATGATTAATTAATATATCATTTTAGATTAATTATAAATTAATGAAATTAGATGTAATGATATAGGCTTATTATTTTATAATTAAAAAATAGATTTATAATCAATTGGTGTATTATATTATGATAATTATATTTAATTAATTTACTTATGATTGTATTATCTTTATGTAAATAAATTAAATAAAATTAGAATAATTATAAAAATATTAACATTCTTGTCTCTTTATATAATATTTTTTGTAAATTGAATATATATATTTAAGATAGAGAATAAATTTTAGATACTTATAAAACATAAGTTAAATAGTCAACCATTATACAAAAATTTTATAATATATACATTCTTCAAATATTAATTTTTATAAACAAAGATAAATAATCATATATTTTTAAAGTATAATTTTATTCAAAATAATATTGAATATCTTCGACAAAATATTCATAATTTATTTTGATATTATCATAAAAATCCAACTTTTATGCATCTAACTTTAATTAAATTTTATTCACAAACAGACAATTTTTAATTATTAGCCTCATTAATTATTTTAAAATAAATATCATTGATATTATTTGTTGACAATCAATAATATCTAATTTTTATCGTTTAGTCAATTTGTATTACTTAGTTAATTTTTATCCTAAAATATTTTCTTTACTTTTAATTTATATTAGGTAATCTTAGGCGGTAGAATATTGAAATATCTTTCGGTTGAACAATCTTTTCAATCGATTAAGGTATAAATATTTTTATTTAAGAGTGTTAATGAAAATTGATTTGTCTGATGATTTGAATATGAAGGCTCGAAGGTAGAAGTTATAAATGGTATGTAATGTGAAAAAAATTATATTATTATGAGATTTTATTTATTTATTTTGTTATATGAGATGTTTTATCTTTAACTTTATATAAAAGTGAATTATTTTTTATCTTATTGTGCCCCACTAAAATAAATTTTGATCCTCCATGGGATACATTATATTTTTCTAAATTCTGAGTTCTTACACCTAAACCAAGTTTATAATAATGTTTCTTATTTTTAAATTTTCGTATATTTTGACTCATTCTAACTATTTTTTATTAAAAGAAGCTTTTCCTTTTGATTCTCGAAGCAAATTTTTTTGCAAATTGCTTAATTTCACTCGGTACTTTTTCTCACGCAACATTAGCTTTTTTATGAACATACCAAATTCTAAGCTTCTGTATCTTGCTCTTAAGAATATTTTTATTAATGTTCTTTAAGTGCCCCCATCTAATTCTAGGACAATAATTCGATTTATTTTTCATCTTCCAATCTTTCATCTAAAATCTAAAACTAATATGTTGGGTATTTAAACTTTTAGTGAATTACAATTTTTACAATCTAAACGATTTATTTTACTTAGAAAAAATAATCAATCATGTTTTACAGATCCATTCTTATAAGTAATAATATATCATCTCATTTCTTAAATAAAATATTAGTACTACAAAATCATAAATTAAAACAAAATCTAATATAGTCTATCTTCTTAATGCTTTAAATTCATACCACTGAATACTTTTAAAATCTTATTACTTTATTAATATGTCATTTAAATCTCCTTCAATAAATATCTTTTTTTTCAGTATCTTTTGTATTAATCCCTCTAAATCATTACAAAATTTTCTTTTGAGTCTAGTCTACGTTTAATTATGAGCGTAAATCTTTATAACGTTGATAATCTTAGCGTATTGATAATCTTTAAAGTTATATCTTATCTCTAATCTATTAATATTTATAACATTATCCTTCAAATTTTTATCTATAATTATACTTATTTCTAATTCGACTTACCATATCAAAATTTAAAACCTAAACATCAATCTCCTTGGCCTTCTTCCCAACCCATTTAATTTCTTGAATACATAAAATATTTATCTTTCTATGAATCATAATATCTATTAATTCCATTAATTTACCTGTAAGAGTACTTATATTTCAAGTTCCTAATCTAATTCTAATTTCATGGACTAACTAACTTTCTACATTCATAATGTGAGAACCTTTGCTTATTTAATCGCACCTGCCGTCTCTTGTACTCTTTGCACATTTTTCATCTGATGTATAAACGTCTAGTGGCTTTAGCATTAACACAATATTTTAAAGGATTCATGCCATGTTTATTTCAATAAATTTTATGCTAGTTGTCGACGCCTATCTCAACTCTCTACTTTTACATCCGAGATATGGGACCTAACAAAGCCACCATTGCTTTGGTATGCTTATGTTTGTATTGAATTATATTTAATATATCTAACAAGTTTCAACTTATGTTCATTATTATTTTGAATCACATGATAGCTATTTTGATGGCATTACCTATTTTAAAGCAACTGCATTGAGAAAACATAGTTGACAACAAATTAGCCATGAACTTGCTACTATATGAATTCCAACTAAAATTTCTTTTTTTTCGAGTGTAGCTTGATCTTGCTGTTGTGCAGCCCTTTAATTCTGAAACATTTTTAGAGAAATTTTTTCTAAAATCTGTTAAGACAACTTTGCAAGGGTGTCATTCTTCAATGCTCAAATTTAGGTATTTCCACTCATTGAGGATTGGGACGTTTCATTTCTAGTGCTGCAATTGTCTACTGTGACTTGGATGGTATCTGTTGGTATCAGTAGATGTTTCTATTACCACCTGAAAGTATACGTTTGGCTTATTTTGTCCTTCAATACGAGTGCTATCCTCTGTTGCAAACCTTCCTTTTGGCCTCATATATCATCAATATTCATGTTAGAAGCTGTTAGTTACCCCCTAATAATCAATGTTGCTTCACATTTAGGTGAAAATCCTAACTACAGGTTGCGGATTTACTGTTTAATTTATATATTGAACTTATTGTGCCTTTCCACCAATTATGCTTTGGGATGGGGATGTTCAAGTTTTGGAACTTTTGACCTCTAAACTAACACGCTTGAGGGCAATGTCTGGTCTTTTTGTGCGCTAGAATGCAAACTTTTCTTACTTCCCTGTAATATGGAACTGACCAGAAACCTTAGTCAAAAAGAATATCTCCGGTTAAACTTGCCTCCTTTAAGGGACCCATATTATTTTCTAATTTTTTTTTGCAAAATACTTATTAGCGGGTGCACAATCTAATTTTTGTTTCAAAACATGAAGATAAATGAATCTCATCTATTGGACCTTTTCTAAATTACTTTTAATGCCTGCTTTTACCACAATAAAAAATAAGTTTCATCACCATTTTTCCTGGACATTTAATTTGCGTGCTTGCTCTCTTGAATAGATCAGGTTTCTGAATCAGCAATGTGTAGGTATTATTATACTTGCGGGATTATTTTTCTGGGACAGCAAGAAAGAGGAGGAGCAGCTTTCTCAAATAACAAGGGATGAAACACTATCAAGATTACCTTTGCGTCTTTCTACCAACAGAATTGTTGAACTAGTGCAGCTGCGAGATACAGCTAGGCCAGTTAGTATTACCTTTCCATTTTTATGACGTCAAATTTGATCCACTACAAGCACTTTACCGTTTCTGGTTGTTGCTAACTGTCGGAAACCATTACGCCACTGGCAACAACTATGCTTTAGTTACATGGCTTTTATTTAGGATTTTGCTCTTCTGAAAAAATACTTCAGGTCATTTTGGCAGGGGACAAGGAAACTGTATCTAGAGCAATGCAGAAGGCTGAGAGATTCAGAACTGAACTAGTAAAACGTGGTGTTTTGTTGATTCCTATTATCTTGGGTGCTTATACGAAGGCTCCTATTGGGAAAAAAGGCTTTGGACTTCCTATTAAAGCTGCTACATCCCTTCCTTCAATCGGAGTATGATTCAGTCTATTCTTCCAGTAATCAAGATTTTCAGATAAATTAGTTTAGTATATTCTCATATTATAAAGTTACCACTCATATTGTTAAGTATTTTAGTTAAGTTCTTTTCTATTCAGTAAACAAAAGTACTTAACCACTATGATTGATGATCGTATTAGAAAATTGCAGCTAGGGTTTTTATCTGCTTCTGCATTGGATTGGATTGTTGATTATTTTTATTGTTTGAAACTGCTGAAGTTGACTAGGGATTCATTTTTTTTACTTTTTGTATCAAGCAACTAATGGTGCTGTACACGCTTTATGATGTTTTATTTGTGATTTCTCAATTTGTTATTTATGATTTAGAAAATGCCGCCCAACATAATTAGCTGTTTATGATTTACAAATGTCACTCAATACAGCGAGTTAAGAAAGTCCATAATTTAGACGGCTGTCTCATGAAGTCCTGTTTGGATAAGTCTGGTTCTTGAGCCTTCTTCCACAACCTATTGATGTCAAATGGATAATCTTTTAACAGCACTAAACTAGAATTTTAAGTCTTGAAGTGATCATCATCACATAAGAAATAGTAATTTGGATTCTAATGCTCACTCTTTCAAGAATAACCTTCTTAAGCCTCCACCCTCACCACACAACGCAAAAACCTCTTCCCGACAAGGAAGCCTATAGTTTTGAACTAACTTGATTTTGCCCATCTCTTCTTTTAAAAACGTGTATTACTTTCTCATATTGTATTTCCATTGATTTCACTAATACCTCAAGTTTTGTACATGAAAAAAATTGCAACTATATACTGTATAACTATGTTTAATATTTATAACAGGTTGTTGAATGATCGCTCAGGAAAAACACCTTTTAAAAATCTCCGCCGTCTTTATAGTATGTTTAAGGTTTCGTTCTTGATGAGGCAGATTAATTTATATTCAACCAGATTTTCCTCAATATTATATTATGGTTTATTTAGATCTGGGTTATACTTTCTATGAACGCAAACATTCATAGTTAATTACCCCTCTTACCATAGTAGGAGAACATTCTCGAAGGTTAAAAATAACTAAAATCTCGATATAAATTGGTGTTTAGTGATGTGATGTGGATGTGTCTAAAGAAAAAAATGAGTGTAGTTTTGATCAAGATCTCATGGTCCTGTCGTCCCCGGACTACATTATTTCAATTTACTAATATCAGAGAGCTATTAGCCGTAATGCCTAGAGAGTTTGATTAGCGCATGGTTGCCTCATCTCGAAGATCCCAACTATAGTTATGTGCAGATTTTTGTGGTGGTGTTTATTGAAGTATTTAAGTTAAACTTAATTTATGAGTCTACCAAATAATTTAATTTTTATGAAGTCTGTATTACAGACATATGTAGGACTTACATCCGTTGGAATGCCATTTAGGGTAATGCTCGTATGACAAACATATGGATTGGACTTACATCCTTTTGAAATGCCATTTAGGGAAATGTTTGCATGGCAAATATATGGACTTAAATCCATTTGGAATGCCATTTAGGAAATGTTCACATGGTGAACATCTCGATTTGACTTCCATGCCTTTGGAATGCTAGTGTTATATATGTGAATTTCGCATAATGAATGATTGGACTTACTTCCATTGGAAAGCCATTTAGGATTGGTGGTGCTTGCATTGCAAGCAGTCAAACTTACATTTATAGAAAAATTAGATTTATATCCCTTTGGAATGCCGAGATTTAGGTTGTGCATTGCAAGCACAAGTCGGACTTACTTATATTAGAAAGCCGTTAGATTGAATTTATATCCTTTTGGAATGCATATATGATTGACGTTCGCATGGAGAACAGATAAATTAGACTTACATTCCTTTGTAATGCCAAGTATGTTGAGTTGTGTTTGCTTCTCACCTCTAGGAGACAACACCTCGACGTCGGAGAAGTAGCGTCACGACACTGTGAAATTAGTGCCGCGGCTCTATAAGGCAAAAATTTAGGCTTCAAAACCGGAGCACCTGCGACAATCTGCGTAGTGTTGGTGGAAATTAATCTTCAAAATCGTGACCTTAGCAAGTCGGAGACTTTGTTTTTATAGGTCGTTCTTTCTGCAGTTTATTAGGATTATTAAATTCAATAATTTTCATAAAAATTTTGGTAGCATAATGGCTTAGCAATGCTATATTTTGCGCCATTCAGTGCGATACACACTCTTCTTCCTTGTTTGGATCCAAAAGCAACGGAGGGAGATATTTCATCTCACACCGGAATTCAAGATCAACGACAGAGGTCTTCATAAATTTATTAAATTGAAATAAAATAATTTAAAATTTGAATTTAATTTTAATTTCGGCATTGCCTATTATTTTTGTGATTAGTGCAATCACGCTCTCTCTCTTGCTCATTCAAGATCTATACTAGAATTTTCATCTCGCACTAGAACCAAGTTCAATGGCGGAGGCCTTCGATTTGACCTCAGGAGGCAAGCAATTAATTATAATAAATTTTATTTTAAAAATTTACCTTAAAATCAAAATTTTAAATCTTCTTTTCTCTCAAACTGGACTAATATGCCCCCACATATTTTTACCTAAAGCTTAGAAGGGAAGGGGTATTTTTGGAATTTTGCCTTATTTTACTTTAAATAGCCCACAAGAGGTTTTGGCTAGGAGAAAATATTACATGTGGAGTCCGGATGTAGCTCTACATCAGGATCAAATTTGGACATTGATGAAACATAAAATACGATTTTTAAGTTATTAAGTTAACGAGCACGGCACGGCTTAAAATAACAAAACTACATCATTTTAGAAAATTGAATTGGACGTTTGAATGTGGAGAAATTTAAATGCAATATATAAATTTAGGGCACTCAAACAAATAATAAGCATATTTAAATTTTTTTCACCCGAATTTAGGAGAAAAGAAATAAAAATCTCTCATTTTAATTGAGAAAAAAACTATGAAGATGGAGAACGAGCAGCAAAGTGTTAGACATTATATGGAGGCCAGCTAGCGGATGATGTCATAAATTTGAATGGGTACATTTCCTACACAGTTGTATATACATAGTTATTTTGAAACACTGCTTAGTGATCTTCTTTGAAATTTTTTTTGAAATATAAATTTCTTTCATATTAAAGTTTATTACTAAATACTTATAAGATCATATAAATAAAACTCTTGAAATATAAGAGTATTTGAGTATTATAAAATATTTTGAGTGAGTTTTTAAAAATAATTTGAGTGTCTTTAATATGTAAAGCATTGTTTACTTCTCAAATATGAATCTGATATTTATTTATAATTTTCAGGGGTATTTTGATGTTTGATTGGTGCATACTCCTCATATGATATTATTAATCTAATAGCTATAAAAATAATATTATCTTATACTTTTTAAGAAAAAAAATCATCATATAAATTTTTCTAAAACACTTTTTAGATAATAAATGTATAATTAATATCAAACAGCTAATAATATCATATAGATTCATAATTGGGGAGTATATAATGATTTATATATAAAAAAAAAGCGACACTCAAATGTATTCTAAAAATAGATCAAAATTAATCAAATATTCTTGGAATGGACTCAAACATAATAATTTCTATAGATCTATAATTAAGTAATTTTACATATAAAAAAAAGGCAATATACTCTCAAGTGTACAAATTGTACTACTAAAAAAATGGTTCATTTGACCTCACTGTCCATCAAAATAATTAAAAATAGTTTAAAACATGAATTTGATCTCCTAAATCTCAATACATTGCTGTATAAACATGAAATAAAGCGATTCTAAATGTATTGAGCTAAAAATTATAAACTTAAAAGAGTCTAGAATAATACCTTATAGAGTATTGACGGAGGAGATGAGATGCTAATTGCCGAAACAAATGTGAAAATCTTAAAATTTCTAAAGTTCAAGAATGACCGAAATAATAACTCATGGAGTCGTTTCGATGGAGAATATGAGATAATACTTCGATTTTTAATGTCTTAGAATTAGCTATAAATCTTGGAGGAATGTCGGATGCTCGTAGTGATGCACGGAGCTAATCTCACGAATGAAGCAGTACAAAAATGAAAAAACCTAAATTTATCCTGCACTTCGAAACGACATGGAATCCCGTTATTTTAACAGGCTGGTTGGGTCCTGGCCATGTTAATGGCATCGGTCTGCGTTACTGTGGTGTCTAAAATCTATTTTATGCTTTCTCACGTGTCCAAATTTGGCTTTGATGTAGAGCTACATCTAGACTCCGCATGTAATATTTTCTCTTTGGCTAGGGCTTTTCTCAAGCGAGATGGAGGAATTGTGTAGTTCTTTCACGCGATAGAGATGTCGGCTTCGGCTTGGGCATGGGAAAAGGGATCAGCGGCTTCGGCTTCTGCAAGCGAGAGAGGGAGGAATTGACGGCTAGGGTTTCGATTGGGCAAGCAAGAGAAGTCGGCGGCTTCAGCTTGCTCAGCTAGGGGCGATGGCAGCTCTATCTCTCTCTCTTTCTCTCTCGCACGAGTGTAAGTGAATGAGGTATGCTCGAAAACCCCCACAACCGACCCCCTCTTCTCTTCTTTTATAGTTGATTAAGCTTATAACTATTTCTGCTACTCTCTCCGTTCAGTTTTGTCGACATGGAAGATCGTGGGTAGGTGGTTAAGGTTAGGTTGAGGCGGTTTGACTTGGCTAACGTGGTATTGGAGTTAGGGTAAGCTTCGTTTGGTCCGATTCCTCTCTTCTTTCCCCCTTTTTTTATTTCAGTTGCAAACATTGTAGGCCACTTAACTATTTGAATAGCTTGCAAATATAACCAGCATTCTTTCGAGCCGCTACCAAAAAACTTCAATTTTTTACACCCAGTTGTTCAGGAGTTATGAACCTTTGAATCTGAGATAATGTAGTTGATACTTTATATTGGACATGAGTTGCCTGCAAAATATTTGTTTCAACATTTGATTAACTTCACATAGTCATTTGCATGCAGCATTTTTAGTTTGCAGTACTCGTTACCTTCAGTGAATCGTTCTTTGGTATCACAAATGTCTAAACTTAAAAACTCTAAACTTTCATTCTCTTAGCACTTGATTGTGTTTGAGCTGAGACTGTGATCGTGTTTTTAATAGCCTGGCTCGTGTCTTTTGATTCCAAATACATCATAGCAGGAAGACTTTGAAAAGCGAACCCAATCAATATCTGCCAAGTCACGCTTGAAAGCAGAAATGAGATTTAAAGCCGAGATAATATCTCCTGAT
The DNA here is from genome assembly GCA_021442155.1 of Cymbidium sinense. Classification (NCBI taxonomy): domain Eukaryota; kingdom Viridiplantae; phylum Streptophyta; class Magnoliopsida; order Asparagales; family Orchidaceae; genus Cymbidium; species Cymbidium sinense. Next base: position 282,015,335 of record CM038215.1, on the reverse strand, counting down.
GAGTGGGAAAGGTAATCCTACCGCCAATCTAACATATATTAGTTGATTTGATATCACTCTAGTTTGAAATGTTTATGTATTATAGTATTTTGCCTCGTGTTCACAACTTATGTTAAGTATCTGCCAAAGCAATTATATTCTTCTCAACAGGGTTATAATCTGAAAGGCATGTTTGAACTGTTATCATGTTGCTGTTGGATCTCTTATGTGATTGTCGTGTGCAAATATTGATTAGTTTATACGATCATTTTAATGAACTCTTGTACCTTTAAGGCATTTTGAGAACTGGAGAAAAAAAGAAGCAGCAAAATACATTTAATCAAGACAACTTAAAAGCTACAGATTAATATGCATTTACGAGGAGAGAAGCAGTCTCACTCAACTATCACTTAGATCTAGAATGCAAAAGTCACTGGAAGAGTTATGGCATCTAGTTTTGAATCTTATATATTTAGGTGAGTATTTTTTTTTTCCGATTTGTGCTTCCACAAAAAAAAAAAAAACAAACTATAATCTTTTATTATTCATTAAACTAGTTAAACTTCTAATTGATATTGATACCAAACTGAGCTAGAGTCATCAATCACATCCATGCTATCAATTATATGTAGTTTTGGGTAGCAAAACGGTAATATCACAAGGAGAAGAGAAAGGAGTAATAATTGCACTCTCAATAGGTTGAAATATTGTTCCTCCAGTCATTTCTCTTGAAATATTAGTAGGCCTGGCATAAATATTCGATGATACCTATGATGGATGAGCAAGAGTGGTAGTGATATTCACAAACCTACAATAGCAATGGAAGATTCTAAATCAAGAGAAGAAATTAAAAGACTATCTTGAGCATTAGAGCATCTGTAGTAATAAAAGCATAGGGAGAATTTCTTGACAAGTTAGGAAGCTCCAATTGATATTGAGAATCAACCATATAAATATCTTGTGAGTTAGAATCTTGATTGAGTGTTGGTCTATAATTAAAAAAAAAAAGAAAAGAAAATACCCACGTTACCCCACTCATGCGAATTGCCCCCACATCGCCCCACTTTTGCACGTAACCCGCTCTCCCTCCGTCTCACGTAATAAACTCTAGACTGAGCATAATGATCCCATCTCCACTCTCTATTCTCGATCTCACTCAATACCCAATGACTATCCCTCTATCTCCTCCTCTCTTACTCACATGCAGAAGCCACACATCCCTGTTCTCCTTTTCCTCGTGCAAGAAGCTGATTCCATCACCCTCACCTATGCTGCAACCACCTCATCTCACTCAATCTCACCTATTTCATTGCATCTCCTGCTGCTGGCTCATCCTCCTCTTAATCTCTCTTCGAAATCTGAGCAATCACTGCTTTCTCCCTTTGTCCAGAGCTGCACATCATCATCGTTTAACGTGCATTGCAAAACTACTCTCTTCCTCTTTGTGTGACTAAACTGCATCAATTCCTTTCCCACTTTACTCTTCAATAGCCCCTCATCTCTAGTTCTCCTTCACTCTAATTCACCTTCTGCTGGTCACGTCCCAACCCAACCAGGCCATCTCACTCTTTTTTTTCTCCTTTAAATAGAGAGATTATTTTCTTTCTCTAATTAAAAAAATCAGCTACAAAAAATCTTTCTTTTAAGTAAAAAAAAAATTATCCTCAAAATTTACTTTCATCTTGTTATTGCCTTATCATCATTTATATGAATGTAGCACATGAATTTTTTTAAGTACTCGTTCATATTGTTTCAACGTGGTGGAGAAATTTGCTTGAATGTAAGTACTAGTTTGAGCTATTTCAATGTGGGGAGAAAAATTAGGGGTATTTTCTCGTGCATGTTTTGAAGACCTATGTGATGCTTCTTATAATTGTAGTATGTTGGAAGACTCTTCGGTTGTGGTATTGCAAAACACAATCTATACACATTTCATATGAGTATGATGTTAAGGCCTAGCTCTCCAGTTACTATGTTGGGGAGGCTAAGATTAAAATTTTGCTAGAATGTGATTTGAAAGAACCAAAAAATGATTTTGAATTGAATAACATATTAAATTAAAAAAAAAAATATAACTTTAGTTTGCAAAAAAAAAAAAAATGAAAAGAAAAAAAAAGAATGAAATGAATTTTCAACATGATGTGGACTACTTTGAAAGAATATAATGAAATATAAATAAGGCTTATATGGTGTTATAAGGAATTTGCAATAAATTTCAATGCTCATTTACAAAATTTCTTTCAAACTCATTAATGAATATATGTGAAGTAATCTAATGATTGTTTAAATGGTCTTGCACATCCTATTAAATGAATTAAAAAGAAATATAAAGAACTCAAATGAGACTTTCTATTAGATATTTAGGTGATGCAATATATTATGTTAAATTGATTAGAAAGAATCAAGAAGAATTTGAATAAGACTTGTAATGAAATTGAAGCATTATTAAGAAAATTTGGTAATAAAATCATATGCACAACTCTATTTGAAAAATGATTGGATGAGAATGCTTCATGTAAAGGCTAAAAGCATCATGTTGAAGTTTATTTAAACTTCTTTGATCGCTCAGGAAAAATAGCTTTGATATTCCCCACCATCTTTATAGGAATGGTTATGGAGTTCGTTATTCATGAGGCAGATTGATTTATATTCAATCGAATTTCTCGCATTATCATGTTATGGTTTATTTAGATCTGGGTTCTACTTTCTATGAACGCAAGCATTCATAATTAATTACCCCTTTTATCGTAGTAGGAGAGTATTCTCGATTAAGGTTGGAAATAAACATAAGTCTTTGATATAAATTGATGTCTAGTGGTGTTGTGTGAATGACTATCTAAAGAAAAAAGAGGAAAGTCCTGATCAAGATCCCATGGTTCAATCATCTCAGGATTGCCATTATTCTAGTCTACCAACATCAGAGAGCTATTAGCCATTATTGTCCAGGGAGTCTAATTAGCAACCATGGGTTACCTCGTCTCAGATATCCCGAGTATGCTAGAGATTTAGTGTAGGTTTTGTGGTATAGGTAATCTGCGTTGCAGACGTACGTACGATTTATATTCATTGGAATTGTAGTTTGCATATGATGGAAGTCTACATTACAGACAAGCATATGACTTACATTTATTTAAACGTCATATAGGGTTTTAGATTAGACTTATATTCCTTTGGAATGCTATATTGGGTTTTAGATTGGACTTACATTTCTTTGGAATCCCATAATTACAGACTTACATCCCTTTTGAATCCCAAAATTGTAATGATGTTCCCATAGCGAACGAATAGATTGGACTTACATTTTTTTGGAATATCATATAAGGTTTTAGATTGGATTTATATACCTTTGAAATTCTAGAATTATCAGTGGTGTTCGCATAGCGAACAAATAGATTAGACTTACATCCTTTTGGAATGCCAGAATTTTAAGTGTTCGCATAACGAACATTTGGGTTGGACTTACATCCCTACGGAATGCTAGGTTTAGGATGATGTTGGTGTAGAAAACACAGATCGAGCTTACATCCCTTAGGAATGCCATTAGATTTAGGATGATGTTCGCATGATGAACATATAGATCAGACTTACATCCTTTTGGAATGACATGTATGGCTTAGAGTTCGCATGAAAAGTGAATGAATTGGACTTACCTCTCTTTGGATTGCCATAATTATAGATGTTCGCTTAGTGAACGAATGGGTTGAACTTACATCCCTTTGGAATGTCAAAATTACAAATATTCACATAGTGAACGAATAGATTTTTGATTCTTACCTTTAGGGGGAACGCCTCGGCACTAGAGAGTTAGCGCCTTGGTGCTAGAAATGTGGCACCTTGGCATTGGGAAATCAGCGCTTCAGCCCCAAAATACAGAAATTTAGGCTTCAAAATTAGAGATAGTGGCGCCTTGACAGTATGAAATTAGCACCGCAGCGTTGAGGCGTAAAAAAAAGAGTGATGTAATGTTTGAAATAAATGAAAGCAGGTTGACTGGTTGACAAGTGTCGAAGCTTTGGTAAAGTAGCATCACGGCGCCAGTCAAAAGGTCATTCAAAAAGACTAGCATGTGGCAGACACATTTAATAGAAATGATGACAATTAGCCGACATTGTGTTGCAGAAGAGCTCCATCAAGCCCCGATAGAACTTTTGAGCCAGAGGTGCTCCATCAATGCCTGGATAGAACTTTTGACCAGCGCCAAGGTGCCCATCAATGCCTGACGTGCTTTAACGTACTATGTTAGTTACATAATTAATTGTGATAAATATCATAAAGGCATCTTTTTGATAAGCATAGTAATCATCTTGACCGAATGACTAGTGCTTAGGCGTTTCATTTCAAGCATCGTAGCGCTGGTCTTGCATTCTTAGAATCGAGAGGCCAATGCTTAGGCACTACAAAAGAGGCGCCGTGGCGTTGGATCCAGTATATAAATAGGACTCTTAGGCTACCTATTTTTTCACTCCAAAGCTCTTGTTCTTTTTGCAATTCTTTACAACCCTTTTTCTCTTTGGCCTTTGCTCATATTTAAGACATCAAATATGCCGGTCAAACACTTCCACAAGTTTAAGAAGAGGGTATGACGTCGACCGATATGTTAGCGTTGATGTAGAAGAGAGGTACCAGCACTCTCTAATTCACAAGCATCTTATCTCGGAAAGGAGCTTCCACAACTCAGGTGGGAGTGTGAAAAGGATCATCAACTAGCGAGGTTGCGAGTATTTTGCCTACGACAGTAAAGCTTGTGTCGTTCTTGTGGTGCCGGAGTTTTTCGCCAATGCGAAAGAGCATCAAGATAATGGGACGAGTCTTTAACAATCCTTCTATTCATAATGAATTGCTCCACAAAGAGGTTGGTGAGTTCATTAAAGGTATGGATAATTCTCTTTATGAGAGAGTAGAACCAAGTGCAAGCTTGACCCTTGAAGGTGTCGGGGAAAACTTAATAGAGGAGCGTATCAATGGCTCGTTAAATATGCATAATAGTTATGTAGTGATCAATATGCTCTTATGCGTCAGATGTTCTATCATAGAACAATTTGAACCTTGTTGGATTATGATATTGGAGAATAGTTTCTATTAGTGATGAAGACTTCTGATAACCTTGATGAAAGAAAAGATGATTTCTACCTCTATGGGAAACTCTTCTTACATCAAATGTAGTAATTTCTCACGATTAATATGATGGGGGGTGTTAGTAAGATGAGGTTGAGCTAAGTCCTCAATGTCAATGGATTGAGAATTGGTTGGGCTGCATGGGATGGATTAGTAAAACTAGTAGTGTTTAGAAGATCGACATTATGTTGTGGTATTGGGGAAGCTCTAATGCTTAGCATGGGTGTTCTCAGCTTGAATTTTATGACTGACAATTGAGATGAGTCCCCTCTTGCTACACTAATGCTGGTTGTAGAGCTTTTCGTAAAGTTGAATGGTCTCATTCTGAGACTTCCCCATTCTATGAGTGCAACGTTCTAAAAATGAGCCTGTCGCACCTCACCGGTGGGATAACCTCTATCAGGGAAGAAAGATGCAGAAGGTTGGTGCCTTGATTTAAAAATTAGTCTTGAGAATGATGGGTGTTTGAGTGAGAGGCTATGTTGTTGTGAATGTTACACCAATTGGCCATAAGACGTGCTTGTAGAGCTTATGATTATGGGACTCTTTTCCCACAAACCATGCTAAATTGTTGTGTGCCAATAAATTCTTAACGGTAGAGCAAAATTAGATCATTGCTTATGAAAATATTCAGCACATACATAGATAAATACAACAAAATTTTTTACGTGAAAAAACTCAATAAAGGAAAAATCCTCAAGGTCTTGTCCAACCAAAATAGTCCACTATATAATTGAAATTACAAGATTTCACTCTTCCTTTTTGTTGGAGAAAGTTGAATTGCAAAATAGAGAATTTAAGCAACAATAACCTAGAAAAATGAACAGACAATATCAGTCTTTGGTGATGATGGTGATAGATGCTTATAGTCATTGGTTTCAAGCTTTTTTCACTTATAATAAGCTTTTTTACAACATCATGTTATTCCCTACTATTTGTTTTTATTATTATCAATATAATTATATTACTATATTTAACTTGTTATTATATTATTTTTATATTTTTTTTTACTTTATTATTCACTATGTACATTGATCAATATTTACATTATTATTTACAAATATTATAGCATATTATTATTATGATTATTTCTTTAATAATATTATCACTTTATAAACTTATTATTACATTATTTTATTAATTTTGTTCTCATTCATTTCTAATATCTCATTTATCAATTTCATTAATATTATAATCTTGTATTTATATTATTATTATTATTATTATTCATTATTATCATGATTTCGTCTAATTTACTATTATTATATAAATGAATTATTATTATTATTATTATTATTATTAATATTCCAATATTAACATTTTATTCCTAATAATATCATTATTTATATTATTATCAATATTATCTATTTTTTATATAATTATTAAAGTACTAGATTATAATTATTACTTTACTAATCATATTATTATTATTATTATCATTATTTTATTATTATTATTCTATGTTATTATTATTGTAATTGATATTATTTATATTAATATTACTATATTATAACTTATTAGTATTTATTTTATTTATATTACAATGATTATTTTACTAATATTAGATTAATATATTTTTATTTAAATTTATACATGCCTCCCCTTCTTTCCATTCTCTCTGTCTTAATTTTCCCAAATCGAGCTTGTGGTTGAGCTCCAACCACCGTCTCTCCAATCGCGTGCATCGTGTGTACCTCCCCTCCCACTCAATGCACACATTGGCAAGTGAGGTAGGTGTGGGTGTCGTCTCCTTCACTCAACTTCGATGCTTGCTCTCCATCGTTCGTTCGCTACGGGTGTATCCTTTTTGTGGTTAGATAGTGATATTGATGCTATCCCTACTATTTTTTTTTTTTGTAATTTTGGAGGAAGATAAATCACACATTGTAGCTTCTTAGCTTTGTTTCTTTTTGAACACTTCTTGTACTTGTTTTATTATCAATGCAAATGCATACTTTCAACCATTGTTCGTTTGCAAGTAAGGTTCTCTCCCCTTGCCTTCTCCCTTTCTTTCTCTGTTTTTCTCATATCTTACTCCATACAACTTGTCATTCCTTTATATAGGCATCAATTGTCATGAAGTCAGTGGTGATTTGACATCATCCATGACCGAAGCTACGAGGAGTTTTGCATAATGGATGATGTCCTCTCTCTCTCTCTCTCTCTCTCTCTCTCTCTCTCTCACTTTTTAAGTCGTTACAATCTCCCCTCCTATAAAAAATTTCGTCTTTGAAATTTAAAAATATGAATCAATAAAAATTGTATCTTTGTTGAAAAGTTGTGGATAGCTTTTTTTCATCTTTGATTCTTTTTTTCATGTGGCATCTCATTCTTTTTCATGCTTTCATAGTACTCATACAAATGGAATAGCTCGATTTATAAGTTGCTTCACTTCATATCCCAATATTCTTTTGGGTTCTTTTATGTATGTAAGATTAGGCTGAATGTTTATTGGATCTAAAATAACCTTGCAAGTCTCATCTGTTGTATATTTTCATAGTAAAGAGATGTGAAATATATTGTGCACTCCATACATATGTTATGGTAAAGTTTATAAGCCACTTTCTCAAATTTTTCTAGTATTTCATAAGGTCCAACATATCATGGACTTAACATTCCAATTTTACCAAAAGGTTTAACACCTTTCATAAGGCTAGCTCTGAGGAATACAAATTTGCCCACATTAAACTCCACTGGTCGATGCTTTGCATTATAGTATTTTTTTCTATCTTGAATAACATTTAATTTATCACGAATTAGCCAAAAATTTCAATAGTTTCATTTACCAAATTTGCACCAATTACTTTCCCACTAATTTCTGTCCAAACATAAAGGTGTTTTGTATTTTCTTCCATAAAATGCTTCTTATAGGGCCAAATCAATACTTGCTTGAAAATTGTTATTATAGTCAAATTTTATTAAGGTATATGAGATTCCCAACTTCCACCAAAACCTAGGACATATAATCTAAGTAGATCTTCTGAGTTTTGAAAATTTGTTTCTATTAATCATCAATTTGAGGATGAAATGCACTACTGAATGCCAATTTAGTGCCTAAAATTTCTTGAATCTATTTTCGTAATCTGAATGTAAATTCCCAATTTCTACCAAACTCTATGTAATCACATAATTTTATTCACATATATTTTTGACAACTTTTCAACAGGATCAACTTATCTAAATAGGCAGGAAATGTGCTGATTTGGTTAGTCTGTCAATGATAACTCACATAACATCATGATCCTATCTTGATCTTGATCGTCCAATAACAAAATCCATAGCAATTTCATCCCACTTTTATTTTAGTGTTGGCCAAGGTTGTAAAAATCTATTTGTCTTCTAATGTTCTGCTTTAACCATCTGATAAGTAAGACTTTTAACAACAAATTCTGCTTCCCTTCACTGTAATCCTAACCACCAAAATAATTTCTTCAGTTCTTGACACATCTTATTACTTCCATGATGGATATAATATCTTGAATAGTGCGCTTCATTAGATCACTAGCATTTGGATCACATTCTTCCTTTGTATCTTAATAGATCATTTCCATCAATCTCATACCCTTCTATATGATTGACCTTCATCAAACTTAAGATTTTCTGAAAATTGGCATCCTTTAAAGTTGAATGTATGATCATCTGAATCAATGATATAATCTTTTCTCGGTGCGTTTGACTGTTGATAATTCCAAACAATCCATATCTTTTATCAATTCTTCTTATCAAGTAATTAACCAATTTGCATTGTCACAAGTTTTTCTACTTAAAACATCCGCAACTATATTTGCTCTTCCTGGGTAATAGATTCAATTCTCGTGTAAAAATTTATTTCAAATTTTGATGATTTGTGAAGAGCTCTCACCTAACCCCATCTAAATACAATCTCCATAATTTTAATGTAAATACAATTGTTACTTTTTCTAGATCATGTCAGATAGTTTATTTCATGATTCCTTAGTTTTGTAGAGGCATAAGCCACCATTCTTCCATTTTGCATAAGGACACACTCTAATTCTCTTAATGATGCATCACTATAGATTTGTAATCCTCCTATTCCGAAGGGATAGTCAATAGTGTGGTAGTCATCAAAGAAGGTTTTAACTTCTGGAATGGTTCCTCACATTGATCCGTCCATTCAAATTTCATTGACTTCTGTGTCAGTATGGATAATGACATTGCTATCTAGGAAGAATCCTTCAACAAATCTCTTGTAGTATCTAACAAATCCTAGAAAACTCCTTACTTTAGTCACGGTAATAGATCTTGGCTAGTCTGTTATTGCTTGAATTTTGTTCTGATCTACAGAGATGCCTTCACCACTAATCACATGTCCAAGAAATTTGACACTCTTCAACTAGAATTCACACTTAGTAAATTTTGCTTATAATTCATTTCTTTTAAGTGTTTATAAAATATTATAGAGATGTTAACATGACTTAGTTCAACCTTTGAATAATTCAAAATATCATTTATAAATACAATAAAAGTCTATCCAGGAATTGTTTGAAAATCATGTTCATGAGATCAATAATTCTGTTAGAGTATTGGTTAGACCAAAAGGCATCTTCACAAATTCATAATGCCTATACTTTGTACTAAATGCTATCTTTACTGTATCTTCTTCTCTAATTTGTAATTGATAATACCCTGATCGTAAAATAACCTTTGAAAACATCGAAGCTTCTTCAAATTGATCAAATAAATCATCGATTCTCGATAGTGAGTATTTATTTTCAATTGTAAACTTATTCAATACTTGATAGGTAGTGAACAATCTTAGACTTCCATCCTTCTTTTGACAAATAGAGTGATGAACTTGATTGGCCCTTCTTCTAATTCTTCCCTTGCAAACTCCTTAATTGTCATTCTGTATGGTGCTTTAGACACAAGTTTTGCACTAGATATGAGATTGATAGAGAAATCAATTTCTTTAATTGGAGACAAACTTAATAAATCATTCAAGAAGACTTCTAGATATTCATTTACAACAAGTATCTCTTTCAATTCTTTCACCTCTTCTGTGGCATCATTTATTTAAGCAAGAAATACTTGGTACCCTTTTTCATTTAGAGATGATATTATCATAGATAAAATTCCTCAATCTCCAAAGAACTTGAATTCTTCTTCACTAGGAAGGTTGAATTTAATTAACTTATTACATCTATAGACATGAAATGGCAGGATAGCCAATTCATTTCTAAGATTGCATCAAATTTGGATGATGGCGGTATTATTAGATTTGCATCAAGGCTCTTATCACCAATGATTAGGTTGACATGACATAATCTACTAGCATTTATAGAGGCCCTATTTGGCATTGTAATAGACAAGACATTATGTATGATTGAAGTACTTAGTCTAATAAATTTAACAAAATCTTTAGATACGAAAGAATGTGATGTTTTAATATCAAATAAAATTATGGCAAGTTTATCTTGAATAAAAATAGTACTTTTGATGACATCTAGAGATTCTTTCGCTTCTTGCTGTGATACCGCGAACACCGGATATTGGGTATTATGTCTAGTTTGATTCTGGATTAGAATTGGTGTAGATGTTTCGATCACCTTCTACTTGCCATAAATTCTTTGAGTTGGCATGATACTCGTTCTAGCATCAATTAGTGGCCTCTATCCCAAAGTAGGACAATACTTTGCCATGTGACCAGGTTCCAAACAAACATTCTCTTTTATGTGTTATTAGACATTTATCATAGCTTTTAACATTTAAATTGCTCTCACTGTTGCTTGGCTTATGTTTTTTCTAGTTTAAATTTCTGGGCTAACTTGCTCACTCTTTGATCCTTCAGCATTCATTTTCTTTTGAAAATTTCTTCGCCTCTTAAGTTGTTGAAGGTATATCTCCAATCTTGTTGCTCTGTCTACTAATACTGAGTAGCATCAATCCCCAATGGAATCAACAGTTGTTTGATCACATCTTTTAGCCCTAGTAAAGCTCTATGATATTTTTCTTTTACATTTGAATCAGTTGTGGTGCATATCTTGAAAATGTAATAAATTTGACTTAATATTGCATAGTAGATCTATCTCCCTATACCAGTTTGATAAACTTTGTCCACATTTGTCTTCTTGTTGAGAGAGAGGCACAAACTAGTCTCGTAATGTCTTTACAAATTCTCTCCACTGAATAAGATAACTTGGTTGTTCGTTGAATTTATCTTAAAGTTGTCGTTGCCACCATCTCTTTGCATCTCCTTCACATGCAAAAGTAGCTATCATGACTCTTCTTTCTTGTGGACAAAACATAGTATCAATAATCTTTTCTACCTACATCAAGCAAATTTCTACTTCAATTGATCCTCTAGCCCCAGAAAAGAGGGGCAGCCTCATATCTTGAAATAATATTAAATATTTATCCATGGAGGGCTCCTCTACTTGCTTGAGACTAAATACTTCGAATTAATTGTGCTACACCAGTCATTATTTGAGTAAATGTATTTATAGTAACACTAGTGTCACTAAATTGAGTTTCATTCACCCTTATCTCCCTTGTATTTACACAATATTTTTTTGGGTGAGGTCCATGATCCTGTAATACAAAACTTATATTATTCATGCAAATGTGATCGTATTCTCTATATCTATCTAAATATCTTAGCTTTACTAATGACTTGATTCTTTTAATAACTCTTTAAGATCATCTTCCTAGTCTAATCTTCTTTGATACCACTCTTGTCTCATGAGGGAGAGTATCGAGGTGAGAACTAATGGTCGGACTACAGATTTTTTTAGTAAATCAAAACATATATCTCTAAAATATAAAATAGTCAACTAAAATCCAAAAGTTTTATTCATATCCACAAGATACAAGTATAATAAATATTTATTTTTCTAGTTTAACTAGTACAAAATTTTTACTACAATACCTATCACAATTTGACCCTCGATGACTGTAGAAAAACTCTCCTTTCGCATATTTAAATTTACAAGAAAATTTCTTAAAAATGTTCATCAATTATTGTGAGTTAAATAACTCATTGGCTAAATATGTTTCTAAGATATAGTAATTTAAGAATTAGAAAATAATATACTTGTAAAATAATTAATATATGTCATTTTGACTGGAAAGGTAAATTAACAGTTGCAATTATCTTGATAAAGTATAAAAAATTAACAATTTCATATTGTATATTATCTTATCTTATAATACACTCATCACAAGAGATATTGTCTAAATGTCCACCTAAAAGGCACATCATAATCTTTTCCAACTTAACCCAAAAGAGCAAACCACCTTTTCATTGTAAGTCATATTTGTACTTTATAGCGAGCTATTAATTGATGTTTTTTTTGACAAGTTGGCTACTAGGTTGGTGCAAGTTCATATATTAATTTTGATGTGAGAGTAGGCCTCCAAACTTGATGCAAGTCCCTTATGTCTCATTAAACGTCAGCCTTGTTTGCATTTAACTTGAGTTTTGTGTTATTTCGGATTTTGATAAAATTTTGACATTTCAGCGTTCTCCCCGCATAAGGGGCTGCATCGGGTATGTTGGGCCTTTCCACCATTATAGTTATGAAGTTGGTCTTTGCAATAAGAAATGGAGGGTCCATGCTTATAAAGAGCGACAATTAGGCATTTACGTACATTCAATATTAAATTAATTTCAATTTTAAGTTTAAAGTTCATTTTTTGTTAGGTTATTTAAGTTCCCTCTTAGTGTGAAGTTCGAGCATTTTAGCAGTATATCGGCATCATTTTCGCATAGTGGATTGCATCCAGAGTGCTGGGCCTACTCAGCACGCCAACAAAGGCGTGTATTGCTTGTATAAACATCACACCTAATCTACCATTCCAGCACGCTAAGAAAGACGTGTATATGTATTCAAGTACCTACATGAAGGAAATGTGCAATTTTTCCCACATTGGAATAACGCACATAAGTACTTAATTTGCAGGTTTCTCCACCATATTGGAACAATGTGGGTGGGTATTTAATTTGTTTTAGCATTTTTATCTTCGCACACAAATCAAGGTGGTGTTAAGTGGCATGGATTTTAATGCAATGAGGTAGAGAGGGGAAGGAGCTATTCCCCTCTAATATTTTTTTTTAGGTTTTTAGAAAGAGAAAGTGGAGAGGAGAGAGAGGTAGAGGTAGAGAGAGAAAGAGGGAGAAAGAGAGTGATCTCTTATTTAGAAAGGAGAGAGTAAAAGGATAAGAGGTGGAGATAGAGACTGAATGGGATGTGGCTAGGAGAGGGGTGTAGCCAAAGAATGAGAGATGCGTGAACAATGCGAAATAAAGAGCTGCTGGCAGCCTTGGGAATCGAGGATTATGGTTTGATTGAAGGGACTGCACTGGATGACCGATAAGGAAGAGGAGTTTAATTACACATGAGGGAGAAAAAGGAGTGTGGGTTGGTGAGGTGGGATGCGCAAGAGAGTGAAAGAGTCGACCAGTAGAGGCAAGCGGTTGTGGGTGAGTGTTGATTGAGAGGAATCGAGAGAAACCAAACGCGGATTCGCATAGTGAGGAGACAACGAGAGTGATCAAGAGACCTGAGTGAATGAGGAAGTTGTGAGCAGTTCTCATGCGAGAGAGGAGGCATGGTGCGAGTTGAATGGAGAGAGGGATCAAGAGGCTTTTGTATGTGAATGGGGGGGCAACTCACGGGAAGAAGAGGTGCTCAATAAGGGAGGCATGGGCTTTACTTTTTTGACGGGGATTGGGCGGCTGGTGGGATTAGGTGCGATTTGGGGATTAAACCATTTCTCTAAATTCATGCCAATTTCGTCAAAATTTCACGTGTGAGGACTTTGAGCAATATCAATATCTATTGTAGGTAATATTGACGTTCGGGATGCAACAATATTGTCCGTTTTATGATCGAAGGTCGTTTGAATGATTTCGACGTCAATCTAGGTGATTTCAGCTCGAATCATATGACATTGCATTCGTTCGCTCGACATTTGCATATATTTAGTCAATTGATTGTGAAATGTCTCATTTGATAGAATTCTACACTTCGGTGATATCAACGCAGTTGTTGTTACGAATAAAGCATGTTTTGATGTTGTCGAGTCCTCTTGACTCTTGATATGTGCGAAACGCATCAACCGTTTGTCTCTTCCATCAAGTGGCCATCGGTGATGCAATGGACTTCTCTTAATCGATTTCAACATTCAGATGTATCGACATAATTAGTTTTGTAATCAAAGGGCATTTTGATTGGTTTCAGTGATGATCGAGGCGTTTCGACTTCAACCGGTGTAGTGTTATGTCTGTAGTCCATTGATTTGATCATATTTGTCCAATTTGATTAATGAGATAGATATGTAAGTTAACAATGATCTCTTATACTTCCATGATATTGGTAGACGGGTTTCCCTTCTTTGCCTTGTCTCTATAAAAGGCATTGTAACTCCTTCAAACATTCTTTCTTCTTCTTATGTGTCATATGTCCAACAATTTCTTCTAAATTTATTATTTATTTAATATTTTATTAAGATACATAATTGTTTTGTAACTTTCTATTCTTTGTATTATGTCTTTGAGGATCTTAGCTCGAAGAAGATTCATATAGATGTTGAAGCCAATGGAGTCTACTACTTGACAACAATTGTTCCTTCTACCCTTTTCTCTGCTATCACTTCTTTTTATTGCATTATCGATTTCATCATCTTTCTTCCAACAAATTTTGATGATTCTCTCCACGCTCATAGCCTCGCTCATTGATGATTCTCTCCATGCTCCCACCTGGATGTGTAGAATCCCTTCTCCGGAATGAGATGTTTGTTGATAAGTGCATGCTAGTACTTTTCCTCTACCTACGCTAACAAATTGGTTAGCGTCGCTTAGGGCCGCTTTCTTATTACCCTTGTGAAAGTGTTTGACCGATATATTTACTCTAGATATGAGCAATGACTAAAAGGGAAAGGTTGTAAGAATTCTTCAAGGAACAAAGACTTTAGAATGAAAAATAGATAGCCCAATGGTCCAATTTATAGATTATATCCAGGGTCGTGACGCCACTTTTGCAGTGTCTAAGCGCTGGCTTCTCGGTTCTAAAATGTGGGGCACTGCATAGTAGTGGTCAGCATGCAACACCTAGGCATTGGTCAAGACAGTTACTGTGCCCATCAAAAAGATACATTTATGATATTTGTTATCATTAATTATGTGATTGACACAATACGTTAAAGCATGTTAGCATTGACGGAGCGTCTCGACGCTCTGACACAAAGTCGCGGTGCTGGTTAAAAGTTGTCTTTTCTGTTAAATGTGTCTGTCCACCTCCTAGTCTTTTTGGAATGACTTTTTTCATATGATGCTACTTTGGGCTAATCATATATATATATATATATATATATATATATATATATATATATATTTGGAACATTACATAGTTCAGAATTTTTTTTTGCGACGGTGCCTCAACGCTATGATGTTGATTTCGCAGCACCAAGGCGCTGCCCCCGCTAGTCTTGAGGCCTAAATTTCTACCTTCTAGTGTTGCAATGCTGATTTCCTAGCATCGAGATGATTCCTCTTTAGCGCCTTGGCGTTGCTTCTCTAGCACCGAGGTGCTACCTCTTTAGCGCTTAGGAATTGCTTTTCTAGTGCTGAGGTGTTGCCCACCAAAGGTAAGAATAAAAAAATATACGTTTGCAAATGCAAACATTAAATTTATTAATTTTTATAACATCTAAATCTTATCTAACATTCCAAAGGGATATAAGTCTAATCTACATGTTCATCATGCGAACTTTCCTAAACCATATCTGACATTCCAAAGGGATGGGAGTCCAATTCATACGTTCGTTATACAAACACCCCTATAATTCCGACACTTCAAAGGGAGTAAGTCTAACTCATCTATTTGCTATGCGAATATTTAAATCTTATCTAGCATTCCAAAAGGATATAAATCCAATCTACATGTTCGCCATGTGAACTTTCTTAAATCCTATCCGGCATTCCAAATGAATGTAAGTTCAATCCATGTGTTCGCTATGCGAACACACACACCCCTATAATTTTGACACTCCAAAGGGTGGTAAGTCCAACTCATATGTTCGTTATGCGAACTATAAATTTTGTGTGGCACTCCAGAAGTAGGAAAGTCCAACTCATATGTTCGCCATGTGAACATCTAAATATTATTTGGCGTTTCAAAGGGATATATGTCTAATCTGCATGTTCACCATGCAAATTTTCCTAAACCTTATCTAGCATTCCAAAGGGATATAAGTACAATCCATGCGTTCACTATGCAGACATGCTAAAGGGAGGTAAGTCCAAGTTATATGTATGCAAACTATAAATTCTACATGACACTCCAAAAGAAGAAAAGTGCAACTCATATGTTATTAACTCTAAATTCATAGTAACATACCAAAGGGATGTAAGTCAATCTATGTTTGCAATGCAAACATCAATACCAATCCAAAATTATGGCATTCCAGAGGATATAAGTCTAATCCATGTTAAACATCACCCATGGTTGCTTGGCATTCCAAAGGGATGTAAGTATAATCCATATGTTCACTGTGCGAATACTCTCATAATTATGGCATTCCAAATGAATGTAAGTCCAACATGTGCTTGCGATGCAAGTGCAACCTGAATTCATACTAACATTCTAAAGTGATGTAAGTCCAACTTAAATCTTATCTAGCATTCCAAAGGGAAGTAAGTCCAATCTAACGGCTTTCTAATAGACATAAGTTTGACCTGTGCTTGTAATGTAACTACCACCAATTCTAACTAGCTTTCCAATGGGTGTAAGCCCAACCTAACCTATGTTTTCCATACAAATATAACCTAATTTTATATGGATGTAAGTCCTACATACATATGTCTGCAATATAGACTTTAATAAACACTTATAATTAAAGTCTAACTTAAATAAACACTTGCACTACAACACTAGCCTACTCATGATATTTGAGATGAGACAACCCATGACTGCTAATTAGACTTTTGGACATTACGACTAATAGCCCTCTGATGTTGGTAGATCGAATAACACCGATGAAAACTATAGGATCTTGATCGAGACTATTCATTTTTTCTTTTAGACAGTCATCCACACCACACTACTATATATCGATTTATATCAGTGATTTATATTTATTTTCAACCTTAATCAAGAGTGTTTTCTTTGTAAGCTATGGATGCTTACGTCATGGGAAGTAGCACTCAGATCTAAATAAACTCTAACATAATGTTAGGAGAAATCTGGTTGAATATAAATCATTCAAACTCATGAAGAACGAACTCCCTAAACATCCTATAAAGATGATGAAGATTTTTAAAGTTATTTTTCCCGAAAGTCGTTCTTCTAAAGAAGTGAGTCTTCTGTCGTAAGCTTATTGCTACTTCTATGGAGGTTCAAGCTATATATGATGATGAACCTCTTGATGATTCATCCGATTCAAAGGTTAGGTAAGTTGATTTATCTAAAGGGTTAGTCACACAAAAAATAATAAAAGCATTGTGAAGTATATCGAAAGTATCGAAAGAGTTGCTAAATATTACATTTGAGCATCGAATATTGAATCATTTTCCAAGTTGATTGTGATCAATTAAAGGCATGATGTCTACGTTATGATATTGCATTTTACTGGAGAAATTTGGTAAGTTAGAAAAGCAATAAAAAGATTGTTGTAGCCATTTCTAGTGTTGAAGCTAGATACTGAGTTATAGGCCATTATTTGTGTTGAAATTTTTTATAAGAGCATGATTTTCTTATTACTCAGCCCATGATTCTATATTGTGTCATTTGATTGTCATCTATATTTCTAACACTTTTTTCTTTAATATAGCTTTTACTCATTTGCTTTAAAAACAGACAGAAAAGGAGGCAGTTGTGAGAAAACTATAATTTATCAAGGAGTCTTGCAATGACATATTAGTGGTAAAGGCAGTTGTGAGAAAACCATAATTATTAAAGTAGTTTCTTCTTTGTTCTTTATCACTCCCATAGCGTTTTAGTATCTTTTCACACACAAATATTACTTTAATTTGATTGGACGTTATGCCATTTTCCAAACTTTGATTACCACTTAACTTACTAGTGTTAAAGCAATTAAACTTACATAACCATTCATGTCATTTTACCCATGAGGAACCCATGCAACAAGTGTGATGTTATAAAATTTTTGATATATTTTTTCAAAATGATAGTGCATTTCCTATTGCCTTTGAGTGTTTCTTTTGTATCATTGTCCTCTCACTAAAAACTCAGATTATGGAGGCCTAAAAATTGGTTAGTTTTTTGCCATTAGTATTTCGAGAATTCATTTATGCACCTATTATACTCATTGTTATCTTAACTGACTTGTAGTCATTCCAAGTTCTTCCTTTCTATTTCATGTGGAAGTCTAAGAGTATGTTTGAGAGATGAAGAAAGGTGATTGCATCATTTGAGCTTCATTTTATTGAAATCTGTGAAGTCAGATTTTCCAACCTAACGACTATCTGCACTTAAAATGAGATTTGATTTTGAAAAAAAAAAAAAAATTGTATACCCACTACTTCTTTATATATAGCTTTCCGCGTTTACCACAATTTTTTCATATAACTGTAGCTATCCCAAACAGACTCTAAATTGTTAACATCCATGTGAAAAATCCCATTATATCAAAATTTGGAAGATTTTTCAAATTATTTTACTTTCCATTTTGCTTACTATTTTACTTTCCTATTAGGTTGGCTTGGGTAGCTTAATAGCTCCGATCATAATTCCCTATTAAGTTATATGTGCATTTTTACCTGTAGTCTTAAGTAAATCATTTACATAACATTAAGCTACATAATGATCATTTTACGTTAATTAATATGCATGCATGTGTAGAGTTGACAATGAGTTGAGCTAATTATAGAACTTTTTCCTCGATAACATACCTAAAATTGATTTTAAAATTTTGGTTGCTGATTTCTAGTTTATGAAGATTTTTTTAATTTTTAATTTTTTTTATTATTATTTTTTTTTTCACAATAAAATTCAATTCCCCTCATTTGTTTTGTCACATTAATGTCATCTATTTAAGATAAGAGATAGTTGGAGTTGCATCTATTCAAGATAAGATGTTGAAAAATTTATATAGTTTTAAGTTTATATTGAGGGTAGAAAATGCACTAATAAGATAGTGGATAAAATTTGTAGGTAAAGATTATGAAAGATAATAGGCATGCTGAAGATTGCATTAAAAAAAATTGCACAACAGAGTTAACATCTCATACACATACAAGAATATTTATTGGTATTCATAAAGGCAAGCTAAAGGAGTTAGAGTAACATTAATTATGAAAATGATGATGATGATGCAAAATCTCTTTATACGTTTTTCCATTAACAAGCATTGAGCTTTGAAATTGTTCTTGAACTATCATGCACTTATCATCATCTTACATTCATTTTAGATGGATAAGTGATCAACAAATATCCGAGGGTGTTAATCCCGTGAAAATGTATACATTATTTTGCGTTGGATTATCAGAAGGTGTATATATAAACTCAATTTAATTTTTTTACTACTACTTGTGGAATGGTTTCATGCTTATTATTATTTTTATATGAGTCTTATAACAATACCAGGTTGTGGGGAACACAGATTTAACCATTTGTATGTATGACCTAATATGGATATCTTTTGTGTCATGATGACCTGTTTTGGAAGCACCCAAGTAGCAAGATGGGAATATCGATTAGATGAAAATTTTAAAATTTTAGTTTCTAACATTTACTAATAATAAGATAATTATTTATGCATTTTTTAATGAAACATCTAATAATATATCAAAATTACTACTAAAACAGAAATCATTTTAGATCAAATTATATAATTCTAAAATTTTCATAGAAGCACATCTATATTATATTGATTCTCTTCTCTCACTCACTTTCTTTTCAGTCTCATCTTAAAATGTTGATATAATTGTGAGTTATCAACCAAACTACCTCCAATTTATAATAATGTAATTTGAAGATAATATGCATGTTTGCTAAATGAAGTAAATTTGGACTTCAACTCTTTGCTTCCCTTCTCTCTTCCTCTATATCTCTCATTTTCACTCTCTCTCTCTCTCTCTCTCTCTCTCTCTCTCTCTCTCTCTCTCTTCTTTTTTATTCCTCCTGAGGTATCTTTTGTTAACTTTCTCTTTTCCGTTCTGTAAGTTCAACCTCCTTCGACCAAAATTGACTAATCAGTTCAATTGAGACAGTTATGATTTGTCTTATTATACTGGCTTTACATTTTGATCCACAAGTCATAGAAAATAAGAAAGTTTAGTTGAAGATTGTTTGAAACCATAATAATCACAAAAGACTGATCTTTTTGATGTTAACATCCTTCAAGCAATCTTTCTTAAAGTGTTTTTTCAAATGGAATGATAAATGAACTGTCATATATCATTATGTATAGTTAATAAATTTAGAGTTATAACATCTGTGCAGGGCATGCCTGATTGGCAGATTGTGAAGGAGTTGCCTCCATTGGAAGCCTTCCTCAGCAAACTCGAAAGGTGATTTCTTCAATCAGATGAAGAAGTCCTTCGGAGTTTGGATAGGGGAGATGAGCCTTCCCTTATGCTCGTAACAGTTATGCGTAGAACAGACAAGTTAGATTTTTCATCCTATCATTTCTACCCCATTTTAGAAAGTCTTAGGGATCGTATTTGCTTTTGTAAAATTCATATCTATGCTTTAGATGTAAATTTTATTATATATTTTGCCTTGGGAAGTTGTGAAAAAAAAATCAATATCCTGTGCTGCTTTGTTCAAAATTTGTTCAGGATATGTATAGATTTCTTCTGTCATCATGTCTTAGCCCAACAAATATGTGTTAAATTTATGAATGCTCTCCATTCATATCCATTAAATGTTAGATGAATAAGTGATCAACAAATGTCCGAGGGTGTTAATCCTGGTGAAAATGTATGCATTACTTTTGGATGGTTATCAAGATAAGGTATGTTATATAAACTCATACTTTAATTTTTTTTACTACTACTTGTGGAATGGTTTCATGCTTATTATTATTTTTATATGAGTCTTATAACAATACTAAGTTGTGGGGAACACAGATTTAACTATTTGTATATATGAGCTAACATGGATATCTTTTGTGTCATGATGACCCGTTTTAGAAGCACCAAGTAGCAAGATGGGAATATCGATTAGATGAAAATTTTAAAATTTTAGTTTCTAACATTTACTAATAATAAGATAGTTGTTAATTTAATAATTACTGAAAGTTGTTTCTTAAGAAGCATCAAATGTAGGTTTAATGTAATGATTTGCAAATGGATTGTATTAAATATCAGTAAAGTTAGTAGCATGAGTACTTTTAAAAATTAGATTTTTTTTTAATCATCAATTTTATGTTTATACTTTTTATAATAAATATTTTGATTTTATGAGAGAATAATTTTGATTTGAAATGTAAATTTTTAAATGATTTAGAATTTATAAAGGTGGGCTTTTTATTGGTATCTTTCATAATTTGAATGATATTGATTGTCAAAGTATTTGAGTAAAATTAGATTTTAATGGTGCTTTTAGTTGTGATTTGATTATTGTTGTATCTTATATATGATTCATAAATGATAAAATCATTATCGAGATCGATGAGATTTGATTCATATGTAAATCTTATATTGTAGATTACCATTTTCAACTTATTTACAAAATTAGTATATATTTTAACAATTTTCAATTTACTAAACTATATCACAAAAATGTGTGCTAGTTTATCGAGTGTTTTATTCATTTAATACTGTTCCTGATCTCAAAGGAATGGACTTATTAAGCTTGCTATCCGTTAATTTTAAATTCATTATATGTAAGTATGTATGTATGCATATATGTATGGATGGATAATATAATCAAGAGAGAAAGATGCATATATTACATAAAATGGCACCAGAAAGTGATTAAAAAAAAAGAATTTAACAGAGCAATAATTTTATTGTTCTTACTTGAAACAGCATAAGATAAACCTCTTACATAGAATGCTTTTCAAAAGGAAATTATTTTTCACAAGAGCTACAATCCGATGGAAGCTGAAGTACTGAGAAATTGAGGCTTTTAAAGTTATTATAAGGATTAATTCAAGGATCTTTAATGAGGAAGCTCTGCCTCAAAGATCATTATAATTAATAAAGAAGATTGATACGTGGCTTGCAGCAGTTGGAATCATGCTCAGTGAATTGAGCTTCCACTATGAAAGCATTCATCTCAATAAGAACCATTATAAGGGTCACAATAACCAGAAGTGCTAATGTCGACTTACCCATGATTACAAAAAAAAAAAATGATGAAAGCTGCTCAGTTCTACTCGTAGATTTATAGGCTAACAGATTGGGTGATTCAGTTTTTATCCAGTTATCACATGTATTGATTATTTCCTAATGTCATTGTAATTATAGCTACATATGATTGGATCAATGAGACAAGTCAAATGATTTATTTATTTTTTCCACACTTAAGAGTTTTCAAACAATCAATTTGCATGATATAATATTTATATTATTTCATGTAAGGTCGATATTCAATTTTGTATTACGCTATCTATTGCAGTTTGAAAAATTTTTTATACTTTCTGTCATATATATATATATATATACAGCAAATTTGCTCATGTATATTTACAAGAGGGGCAAAACAAAATATGTGCTGGTTTGCGTTGACGGGATCTTTCTCCATAAATGTATATACAGCAGATTTGGCTCATGTATATTTACAAGAGGGGCAAAACAAAATATGAGCTGGTTTGCGTTGACGGGATCTTTCTCCATAAATGTACAAGGGAATTGTTTTCTCCAGAAAGAGTCAATTTATTTATTATTTATTAGACTTTCAGCAAATTTAAGCTTAAATATCATTTATATACACAAGCTTTAATTGAATTATGTAACCTCCATGCACAAGGATGGGGTGGACGCAGTCAATGGATAACTTCCTTCTCATTAATATATCTACATAATATATGATTTATAGGAAAGAAAGAAATTTAAGAGATTATGATTATAATTTTTTATATTTCTTTATCTTTATTTACATATTTGATTCATATGTCAAAATCTTGACATAAATCTCTACATTAAATATTTTATGTATACATATCATACAATTCTAATGTATTTATATATCTAATACTTAAATTTTAAATTATATATATCTAATACTTAAATGTTAAATTATAATAATGAGTCAGCAAACATTGTGTTTCATGTTATTCTATGATGGTGAATTGAATTTACCAAATAAATTTGCACTTAAGTATTCCAATGTCACCCAATTCAGATAAACACAATTGAATTATGACTATTATAGTGCAAAGTTATTCATGCTCTTAAAATTAATCCAAGGAGGAATAGTATCTCTTATATGCAGATTTTTTTGTGTGAAGATTTTATTACAATGCATGTTGAAAGATGATAATATGTTCTCATAGAGGCTTCAAAGTAAATCATAATTTTTACAAAATGGCATTATTGATCGACCCAGCATGAACATAATGCTTGAGACATGGACCCTCATCACGATACTACTTGAATTCATTGAGTTTCTAGACTAGAACTCATGTACTTTTAGGCTACACATGAGTCTAAAATAATTCAATCATTTTTTAATCATTAAATATGTTCCATTCTTTGGTGTACCCATTACATCGCAATTTAGTTGATTCCACTTATAAGGGATGAAAAATTATGCATAGGGATGAGTATGAGACGATGGAGTGGCAAGTGACATAACATGATGATAGAATATATGCACCATAGGAAATGGAGCCAACTAAAATAATGGGTGACTTCCAACACACTCTATAGTTAATGTAGAAAATCTAGAAGCTATGATGACTTCCAACTGAACTTGTCATATAACCGAGAATGAGATGAGAAACATCAATGTTAATAGTGTAATAAGAGATTTAAACATATTATCCAAGGACTTATTCCTATAGAATTGGTAAAGAATATGATATTGCAAACCAAAATCTATTTTACAATGTGCAAATGGGTTGTGCATAGTAAATAACGTTGAATATTGTTGTATTAATTTAATAAACTCATTTTTCCATTAAAGGTGTTCACAACAGTTACTCATTTTAGACCTCGTGGTGTTTACATCTCATTAAAAGTAAGAGGTTAGGGGATCATAATTTCAATGATGATACACACACTTGTGCATATAGAATTTTGGTAGTGGTCACCTGACTTCTAAATTCATATGCTATTACATTCTACCGATCATTCATCATCAAATAGACTTGAAGCCTAGGGAGATAATGGGACAAATAGAAGTAAAATTTAACGATGCATTTTATATAAGCTTGGGATGTAAGGAGGAAAGCTATACAAACTATTTTAGTAGTTGGGAGGAATCATATCATTCACCATATAAGTGATGAATGATATTATGCTATGAGGAGTTCAATATTGAATATAATATAATAGCACAAACTTATTTTCAAGATTATTTTAAAACCAACATATAAATATTGAATATGAACAGAAGTATATATTTTGATTCAATATCACTGACATAGAAATTAAATCATGAAAAGGGTTCTATATAAATATCTTTTACTTATGAAAAGCTTAATGGCAAATGGAGGATTTCACTTTATATTCTAATATATACATGCACATAAATTAAATTAAGCAAGTGCATGCTATTGTTAAACCACAGAAGTGAGATTATCTAATACCTCCTTGGGGCTACTTAAAGCCTCATATTTCGCTGATGTTCGGACAATATACTTGTCAATTCAAATACATGAATACATAAGTATAAATATATGAATAAAATTATCAATTGACATCTTTTTATTACAAGTAAATGAACATTTCATTTTCACATAATTAGTTATTTATAATAAGCATTGATTTAAAATTCATAATTAACAAATAGTTTCAAAATAGCTTAAGATTTACTAATGATAATAGCCACACCATATGATAATATTTGTCTAATTCATGCAATTTAAATGCAATCATATTCTCTTAAACTTTAAACATAAATACATTAAGCACATGACATGTACATTTATACTAATTGAAAGGAAGTAATTGAATACCATCACACAACATGCTTGATTTCATTAGAACCTAAGGACAATCAAGTTAGATAAATATCTCTTAAATCTAATCAAAGTTTATTTAATGTTTAACTTTAATATTTAAGTTGTTGAAACTTAAATACAAGAAATAATAGTTAGTGTTCAACCCATATCCATGTTTGTTTGTTAATAAATTTAAACAAAATTTAAGTGGCTTTTATGAATTAATTAATTTTGGCCTATTAATAATTCATTTAATTACCTATAAAAATCTCTTAATTTGATTAATTATTAAGCAAGAGCTCACGATCATGATATGCTTGAAAAATAAAATTTGCAATATCCTAAGAATTCTAATGCAATTAAGCTCATGTTTAATAAATAATTAAATTAAGAAGATTAAGCTAATTACTTTTATAATTCCCCACACCAATGAAGAATCATAATTTTATTGAAAATCCTTATACTAACTAAGCACATAAGGAGGGTCAATTAAAACTATTTTTATTAAATGAGTTAATTATGATGGTTCATATTTAAATTTCATCTAACCATTTAATTAATTAATTAAGCACCTTGTGGGCTCTGAAAATTCACCACGACCTCTCGACAATATTTTGATATTGAAGAGAGTATGATTTGAAGCAGTGTAATTTTAGAATACAGATGGAATAGTAGATATGACACTACTCAGAGATTTGGCCCTCATTTTGTGAGGACTTTAGATCTGGTTCCAGGTTTCCTATAGACGCAAGCCCCTATAGTTAATTACCTCCAATGAGTGAGAGAGAACTTTCGATTAAGGCTAGTCATTAAATCGCTTAATGCATAGTGTATAGTAGCATCATGTGGAGTTTTAAGAATTTAGATTATGAAATTCATCATTTTATCTTAAACTGGATGGTTGGGGGAATGATGACGTGTCATCTAGCCCATGGTTCCATCCCATTGGTGGTCCCTAGTCTACTTAGTGACGAGGTAGTCGACCAACGAAAGGATCTTATCGAAACATACATGGGTTACGCCGCATCCAAGAAATCCTTGGAGGGGTGGTGTTTGTCTAAGACAATCTTAAGTCTACCTTAGAATAATAGTGTTGTTTGCACTATCAAGTATACCCTATGATTCACAACTCAAAGGGTGAGCCATTGATATACCTGATCGTGATAAGTAATATAATGGAGCCTTGGCCAAACCACCGTCGGAGGACTCACGGTCTAATTGCTTCATCATGAGCTCTTGGCCAAACCGTAGTTAGAGGACATGGGTCACGTCCATATTGGCGTGAGATTGATTGAGAGTGAACATAGTAGAATACTTGATTTGACATTGGCTCCTTTGTGAGCTAGAGTTTTCTTAATTTGTCACCACAAACAGTTGTAGAAGGTGGATAGATTGAGTTGGCTTTAAGTTTTTAATGATTGAGTTTCATTAAAGCAGTTTGAGATTTTGATTTAGGTTAAATTGATTAGAAAAATTGATTAATTTGAATATATTTAAGAGCTTTAGATCTTGTCAACTTTGTTTAGCTGCTAACAGAGGATTAGATCTACTATCACCTGACAGAATCAGTTTCTCAGATATTTCATTGATTTGAAACTCTTATTATAATTTTTTAAGGTTTTGTTAAGGACCCAGTCCTAAGACTAAACCGGGAAATAACCCACGCAGCATCCTCAGACACTTTAATTTAAGCATTCAGCGTAGTGTCGGGGCCCATGCGGGTGTATAGTAATTTTAAGTAATTTTATGTTTGAATTATGAGATTGATTTTGTATTTCATTTTTTTATTCCAATTTAGCACATGACCTTTTAGACATTAAAATTTGCACTTGAAATCTCTATACATGCAAGAATTTATAGTTTTAGATAATTTCACTTAATTAGTGATTTCATTGGTTTTAAAATTCATAATTAGAATGAAATCCCTCAATTTTTTATTAAAGGAAGCCCATGATTTTATAGATTTTGATTTAGTATTGCCGCTGCCTTGTACAAAGAGTTGCAGATTTGATGGATTGATGTTTTTGAAGCTCAGGTTCAAAGGATAATTTAGTTTGTTATTTTAAAAAAGATTTACCCCTCAAAGTAATTCTCATTTTCCCCTCTTTTTTTATTCAAACTTCTACATTCGTTTTCCCTCTTTTTTTATTGAACTCTTACATTCATTTCCCCTCTTATTCTTTTGAAAGCAACCCATTCACTACCTCTTTTAATTTCTATAAATAAGGCCAAGAGGAGTCTCCTATTCTATTTTGTTTGAAGGGTTGGAGTTAGGATATTTGATAGGGATTAGAAACTTTAGTCAACTGCTCTCGATAAATTTTGTAAGTGCTTTTCACACTTCTTTTTTATTTTATTTTACTTTTATGTTTGTCATATATCATTTTACTTTTCCCCTTTTTTGTTTGACGCTTTTAGCTTAAAATTAGCTGCAAGTTTTCTTACTTAGCATTCTTAAGTCAGCTCATTTTACTCTCCCATTTTTCCTAAGTCAAAAGATTTGGCAGAATTTTAGCAGCCTCCCGGCATCATTCCTGTGTAGGGGCTGCATCGGGGGTATTTTGGCTTACTCGATATGCCATCTTGAGCATATCGTGTCTTGTGAGTTCGACACCACGGTTTTCATCTCAGCCCTCTTGAGCAAGAGGCCTTGGACTGAAAGAAGACATACTGATACAATATATATTCATCCCCCCACTTTTTTCTAAGTCTAGAAATTGACAAAATTTTGACTTTTGTCTAGGGGAGCGACATCTAACAGTGTTGGCTTACTTGTACACCCTCTTGAGCGTGGCTCTTGACACCACAATTATTTTTATCGCCCTCTTGAGCACAAAGAGACCTTCAAACCTGCAAAGAAACATATATATATATATATATATATATATATATCCACATTCATAGATCACACATGTTCTGACGCATTTTTTGGCACGCTGCAATACTCGACAAAGGAACGGGGTTAGGTATACAATTGGGAATGTAAATAAAGGCTGACACAAAAAATGAAGAAGAATTACCTCTTGGATGATGTTCAAGCAGGTTGGACAGGTTATGCAGGAATGCGAAGAAAAGGAAGAATTACCTCTTGAGATGTTCTTCCTCGGTTTTGCAAAGTGAAAATGGGAAGGCTAAAGCGAGTGCGACAAATTGAAATAAGAATTCACCTCTGGATGATGTTCTTCCCCAATTTGTGGTGAAGCGAAAATGGGAAGGCTAAAGTGAGGAGTGCAATGCCGAAAATCAAAATAAGAATTTATCTTTCTTTGGGACTTTGGATTGACATTTTAAACTAGCTTGAGTTATTCTTCTCCATAAGCTCTTCCTGCATAGTTTGATACAAAAATAACATACTTCAGTGGGTTTTTCTTTTTTACCATTATTTATTTTAAGATATGAGTGATGCAATATTTGGTTACTTGATGTTCAAAAACATGTTCTAGCAAATGAGATATTTGGTAATAATGTGTTGTAGTCATCTCAAACTTCAAAAAGGTTTAAATGGTAAGATTAAATTTTGTGGGAAATAAAACATTTAGATAAACATTTTGTAATTCTTAATATAAAATATATAATATTTTGGAAATACATCATATATATTTGATAGAGCTTAATAAATTGAATATGGCTTATTTTATTATAAACTAATTCATATAGTTCTCACCAAATATAAATTAGTCAACAAATTGAGAAGCAAAGTATCCCATTATAGCTTAAATATTTTATGAGTAGTATTTTATTAGTATTTAGTAGAAATTATGATTGTCAAGATATGTAAAAGCATTTGATCATCATATATGTTAATTTTTGTAGGAATCAATGGATTCCAATACTTGTAGAAGAATTTCCCTTTACTATTTGATTAATTATCATTTCAAATTTGCAAAATTTTGATTTGAAGGTGATTGAAAAATTCAACTTTTTGAATGGATTTAATGGCCAATCAAGATAAATATTTGTCTAAAATATTTAAATATAGAGGATATTGAACTTAGGTTAAGAATCAAGTGAAGAGGAAAATACAATGTTGGGAAGCAAAGTACTATTAAGTTTCAAAAAGATATCATATGTTTAGATGTGTTGAAGAAAGAGATTGAAGCATTTTGTTGGCTTAGGGAAAATGTTTTGAGTTATATTACCACATATTTGGAACATCAACAAAAGACTATATGTCTATCACTAATGTTGTAGAAGTGATGCAAATGACTACAAAGTCCAATGGAAGTGAGGGTGTTGAGATAGTAGTCATAACACAAGATGATAAAGAAGCTACTATATGTTGATAAGGTCAATAAGTTAGGGAGGGTAGTAACATGTAAGACAGCTATATGTCTATCACTAATGATGTAGAAGTGATGCAAATGACTACAAAGTGCAATGGAAGTGAGGGTACTGAGGTAGTAGTCAAAACACAATATGATAAAGAAGCTACTATATGTTGATAAGGTCAATAAGTTAGGGAGGGTAGTAACATGTAAGACAATTATCATTCAAGATCTGTGAGGATTTCTAATTACCCAAGTTGGATTTCTTTGAAGATTTAGGTCTATTTAGGGAAGTTGTAGCGGTATTGAAATATAGTGGTTGAGTTGTTGTAAAAGAACTTATTATTTAAGAAATTGTAATGGATATTACATTTTTTATTTAAAAAAAATTAGACCATATACTTTTCACCACTCTACTAGGTTAGGTTAGAAAATGCAATTTTTCCACTACAGTTTCTTTAAAATGCGCGGACTACAGTTTCTTAAATGACATTTTGCGATGCAAAAAACATCACCACTTCAAAAACTTCATTAGCGTAGGTGCTTACGTGATGCTTAAAGCTTCAACAAGCTCACGAGATCTAATGATATTATGAAGAACTTTGGTGTGAAGAATCAATCTAATAAATCTCAAGTCATTGATATTTATTTTTATTATGGACATCCTTAGAGAGTGAAATATAATGTGCAAATGGTGAATCTTTTGAGGTGCATAAATTAGAGCATACACATTTATGCTAATGTATAAATAAAGCAAAGTAACAACAAGCAACTTCTTCATGAGTAACTCAACAAATTGAAGAAATTATGAAAATAAATCTTGACATCTCTCCAAGGTAGATAAAAAAAACTTAATTTGTATTGGTTATCTCTAAAATACATAAAGTTATGGCGATCAATGAAACAACCTCACAAGATCATTTTGGATTGATTAATGATAATTATAGATATGTACCATTTCAAGCATAACTTACCAATAACAACCCAAACTCGCAAAATTTATATACTTTAAGCATGCATGATTCATCTTTTATGCGGTTCCATGTTTGCTTCATGGTTTTCATCGATGGTTTCTTAGTAGATTGTAGACATTTAATTGGTCTTGATGATTGTCATTTATGCTCACATCATTCAAACCTTAGTGTGGTCAACAACTAATGCACACACTAATCATGAATTTGATTGTAGGATGTCTGAGTTATAGAATAATGTGTGCACATGTTCATTCTTACTTGTTAACTTTATTTTATAATTAGTGAAGGAGTAAATTTTTTGTCTTAGATTAAAAATTATTATAATACAAATAACATGGCAAAATCATTTAATTCATGGATTAGAGAAGCAAGGAGCAAGCCCGTGGTTGATTTGATTGATATGAATAGAGTAGTACTTATGGAACAAAGAGTAGAAAGAAAGTTAAATTATTTTACATGAAATGAGGAGCTAGTGCCATATGTAGAGAATTACTTAAACGAAATAACTACTAGAAAAGAGAAATTTATTATACAAATCAATACCACATAAGGCTGACATTGAAGGGTGCTATGAAAGACATGAAGTTAATATAAAAAGTAGATATAATTGCTTTAGAGTGTGACAAGTAATTATCCTATCAATGCATTCACGAATCGCTTTTATTAGAACCAAAGAGTACTCATGGTGGCATACTTATGTTGATAATAGTTAATATGTTGTTAGGTTGATGATATGAATAACATTATTTAATATTTCTTTAATAGATACTAATATTTTTAATTTGCTTTAGGTAAAAAAGGTATATGAAAGTTTCTACTTTTTTGAGAAAGGGTCAATGGAGTAATGATGATGACATTTTGTTGGAATACCTAATAGTTTGAGGCTTAGAAGAAGTCCTAAAAAAGACGCATAAAAACTTTTCTAGATAACAATGCCAACAAAAAAAGTAGAAATATTTATAATAAAAGTGATCGTTGCGACATCACAAAAATAACTTGCAAAAGCCCATAAGGCTAGGCAAAGTCACAACTATTGGAGTTTGACAGTGCCACGTGTTACTCTGAATAAACAAGCTACAACTATGAATTTAGAGTGAAATTGACTATTAGAAGGAAAGAAATACAGTAAGGTCTACAAGTCATGTGGTGGTAGATGAGCATTAAAGAAAAACATGATATTTTCTCAAATATTTTATTTTATATTTTATATAAGAATTGTTTCATATAGCAATTTTTTTGCTCTCATATAACAAGCCAAGGTATGTGCTAACGAGACAACTATAATTTACATACTGTCAACTATATTTTTTTGCAAGAATCAACTCTTATTTTACATAAACTCTTATTGCAAGAGCCTCTCACCTTCAAGTGCACAAATTGCTTCCAACCGCATTTGGAAACCTCAACTATTTATGCAAGCAATTCTGAATGCCTTGTTGAAACCTTGCACTTAATTCAATTTGGTTTTTACTCAAATTGATTTATAAGAAATGTGCAGTAAGGTTATACTGTAATCCAGAGCAGACGATTTTATGCAATAACTACTCTTATTTATAATCGCAGTGCAATGATATGAAGAAACCAGGAAGCATTAAGATATTTGATTGCATCAAAAACCAGCAAAAGCTTGTTATGGTGGAGGACTCACAAGACTGATGAGACTCTATTATAATATATATATATATATATATATATATATATATATATATATATATATATATATATATATATATATATATATATATATATATAATAAATTATAATAACATTATTCTTAACATTATTATTCTAAACATTATTATAATATAAATATTAGTTGTGTAACTTATAACATAAATTAAATAAATACAAATAAATTAATTCATAACTTAAAATAACACCTAGTAACGGCTATAAATTATATTTAGGAGATTTAATATTGAGCTCTCATCTTTCACTTATAAATAGATGATAATGTGAGCTTAAATGGAATGACAAAATCTGAATATTCTCTCTTCCTTTCTCCATTCACAATTTTTCTTGTCATTGTCTTCATTTCATTTTTTGGGCAACAAGAGACACATGGTTAGTTTGAAGTTTTGCGATGTGGTGCATACCGATCAAGGGGGATGAGTTTTATCTCACAAGTGGAAAAGAGAGCCACAATTTCACATGGCTTGATCTACTCTAAGGATAGTGTCAGCCATGCCTCCCGGCTATTACATCTCATTACTTTTATTTTTATTTGCTTTGTTATGTTAAGTTTATTTCTTAATTGCCAATTTATTTTCTTATAGTTCTAACAATCTTAAAGTAGATCAATATATTTTCTTAGTTTTAATTATTTTCACACTTTGTCACATAAGCTAAAAAAATTTATAGGAACACACTTTAAAAGATGGCAAAAGAAAATTATATATTGACATGTTTAGGATTAATTTCTGTAATATATAATCCTCCTTCATCCGATCCTAATTGAAAGAGAAAATAATTCTATTTTCAATAAAGGGTTAGAAAAAGGAAAATCTCCACAAGAAATTAATTTTCTTTATCTTGGCGCATTCGTAGTGTTCTTTCCGAACGACTTTATTCTTTTAAGCTTTGGAAAGCACTTGAATCAAAATATGAAAATAAAGATGTGGGTCTAGAAAAATATTCAGTCGAATCATTCAATGGATATAAAATGAGTGATTCTCGACCAGTATTAGATCAAGTAAATGAAATCCAAGATATTATTCATGATCTAAAAGAACTTGGCAAAAGCATGACGGAAGCATTTATAGTTGCATCGATAATAGAAAAATTATCATAATCATGGAGTCAATTTGCACTAACACTTAGGCATAATAAAAATAAGATGTCTCTTGACGATCTTATTATTGCACTTAGAATAGAAAAAAAAAATAAAAAGAAAAGAGAAAACTCTCACTAAAATTGAATCTCAAACACATGTCAAC
Source organism: Cymbidium sinense (assembly GCA_021442155.1). Taxonomy (NCBI): domain Eukaryota; kingdom Viridiplantae; phylum Streptophyta; class Magnoliopsida; order Asparagales; family Orchidaceae; genus Cymbidium; species Cymbidium sinense. The sequence goes on along the minus strand of CM038215.1, from coordinate 281,982,032 downwards.
AGAACAGAAAAGAGTAATTTTAAACTAAAAACTTTTAAACCATTTAATAAAAAGTTTAAGAAACAAATTTTACACTAGTCTAGCAATAAAAATAAAAAGCATAATGAGATTTAATGTATGCGAGAACCAACCATCTTGCAAAGGCTTGTTATTATCGAAAGATAAGAGATCCAAAGAAAGTAATAAGACTTTTGAGCAAAATCGATCTCAACCATAAATTAATAAGATCACTTCCCCACTCTTCCTGAGGATATTGATCTAGAAAGATATTGATCTAAAATTGACATAGAAAATATTTAAAATTATATTTTATATGTACCAAATATTAAGAGAATTTTAATTAGTGGTTCACTGCTTGTTCGACATAGTTATTGTCTAGTTTTGAGTCAAATAAGATTATTAATCAAAAGAATCTTCAATAGAAAATTTGATAATAAATAATGATGATACTATTTTAACTAACAACAATGAAAAATATTAGAAAAAAATAAAAGAATTAAAAGAGAAAATTTTAGGTTATGATTTTTATTCTCTTTTAACTAAAATATTTATTTTAGAAAATGATCTTACTACTTTTGATGAAGCTATGAATTCTATAGATGCACCATTTTGGAAAGAAGCTAATAATGAAATAGATTCTATCATATCAAATAAGACTTGAGTACTTTGTGATTTACCTCTAAGTTGTAAAACTATTGAATGTAAATGGATATTCAAAAAAAATTTAAAATTAGATGAATCTATAGATAAATATAAAGCAAGATTTGTAGCCAAATGATATATACAAAAAAATGGTGTTGACTATTTTGATATTTATTCTCCGATTTCTAGAATTTTTACAATTCGTTTGCTTTTAGTATCTTCAACATATAATCTAGTTATACATCAAATGGATATAAAAATTGTATTTTTAAATGACGATTTAGATGAAGAATTTTATATTGATCAACCTGAAGGTTTTATAGTAAAAGGTTAAGAAAATAAAGTTTGTAACTTAGTAAAATCTTTATATGGATTAAAACAAGCTCCTAAACAATGACATGAAAAGTTTGATAAAATAGTATTGACATATGAATTTTTTATTAGTGAGTTTGATACATGTGTTTATATTAAAGTTGTTGATCATGATTATATTATTTTATGTCTTTATGTTGATGATATTTTAATTTTTGGTACAAATCTCAATATTATAAATAATATTAAAGAATTTCTATCAACTCAATTTGATATGAATGATTTAGGTGAAGCTAATGTAATACTAGGTATAAAGATTTATAGAAATGCAAATAACATTTCTATTACTCAATCACATTATATTAAAAAATTTTTTAAAAAATTTAATTTTCAAGATGTGAGTAAAGCATATAACTCTAGCTTACATCTTATAAATAATTTAGGTGATAGTGTATCAGAATTAAAATATTCTCAAATAATTGATTGTCTTATGCATCTAGCAAATTATTCTCGACTTGATACTGCTTATGCTGTAGAAAAATTGAGTAGATATACTAGTAATCCTAGTGAAACTCATTGAAAAGCACTAGAAAGAATTTTTAAATATTTAAAAAGTACAATAAACTATTGCATTCATTATAGTGGTTTTTTATAGTATTAGAAGGTTATTGTGATGCTAGTTGGATTGCCGACACTAGTGAAACAAAAGCTACTAGTTATGTCTTCACATTTTGTGGTGGTGATATCATGGAAATCTACTAAACAAACATTAATCTCTAGATCTACTATGAAAGCAGAATTTATAGCTTAATCTACTAAAGTCGAGTGACTTAAAAGTTTATTATTTTGTTTACCTTGTTTTAAAAAACATATACATGCTATTTTAATAAATAGTGATAATTAAGCTGTTATAGCAAAAGAAAAAAGTGCAAAATATAATGATAAAAAATATCATAAAAGAATAAGGCATGAGTCTTTATATGAATTATATAAAAGAGGTGTTGTTACTTACCATTTTATTTGTTCTGAGAAAAATATTACAGATCCATTGACGAAAGGGCTTGCAAAGACTTCTATATTGAGATCATTATAAGGGATGGGGTTAAAATAGTCATCACAGTAGAAACCCAACATTCATATTGGAAACACCAAGATAGAATTTTCAATGTGATAAAAACAAAGCTGATCAAATAATTCGTAAAAGCACAACTTTAAATATTATAAATACCATCTTTATATACATTTGTGCTAAACTGCAATGAAAATAAAGTTGAGCTATAGCTCTTACTGAGATCAAAGGCAAAATTTTGCTAGATATTATAATTGCGTATATCTTGGAGATCTCACCTATATAAGTGCGTAATAGTCTATAATGAGATCTTATTCATCCTAAAATACTTATGAATTAAGATGAAAGCATATGGCCTTTAAAGCACCATTGAGTAGAACTTATAACGTTTTCATATCATGTGTACCAAATGATACACTAATTTATATACCTAGTTCAAAACTTTGATTACTATAGTATTTATTATAGTTAGATTTTGGTTATACTAAGTGAAAGTTCAAACCCGGAAGGTACTTTTATCGAATGCATTATAAAAGTTGTCCAAAATAAAAAATTTGAGTCTTGATCTCTTATTTTATTCACCTCAAGTTTATTTATAAATATTTTATTTATTTATTGAGAGGGAATTGTAATGGATAATAATATATATATATGTATATATATATATATATATATATATATATATATATTCTTATAACGTTATTATTCTAACATTATTATAATATAATATAAATACTAGTTGTATAACGTATAATATAAATTAAATAAATAGAAATAAATTAATTCATAACTTAAAATAATGGCTAGTAACGACTATAAATCATAATTAGGTGATTTAATATTGAGCTCTCTCTTCACTTATAATGATAATGTGAGCTTGAGTGACATAATAAAATCTGAATATTCTCTCCTTTCTCCATTCACAATTTTTCTTGTCATTTTTTTCATTTCATTTTTGGGGCAACAAGAGACAGACAATTACTTCAAAGTCTTGCAGATCAATCGTGATGCATGCACGATCAAGGCAAGAGGAAGAATTGTATCTCACGAGTAGAAAAGAGAGCCGCAATTTGGTGCACCCAAGGGTTGGTCTACTCTAAGTATAGTGTCATGCCTCCCTCCCAGGCTATTTCAATCTCATTACTTTTATTTCTATTTGCTTTGTTATGTTAAATTTATTTCTTAATTGCCAATTTAATTTCTTATAGTTCTAACACCTATGGTGTCTAGAAGTTAAGCAATTTGATTTCAATGCTTCATAATTTTGTTAAAGAATATAGCAATTTCTACTCCGAGACTTGTCCCATCAGCTTGTTCTTAAAGCTCTGGACACCATTCTTTGTAGAGGCTTCAATCAAGCTAGCTAACTTAATGATTGAATGCAACATATATTCAAATGCCAATTCTATTTTGGATTACATTCATGTAATTATTATATTCATGTCAAAAATATGTTGTATTTTGTTGCAGTTTGCTTCCTTGTAATGATAATACTAATGTGTGCAAGGGGAGTTATAGTGAGGGCACCGGGGCTCATGCCCCTACACCAACAAAATCACAGACGTTAGCTCAACTAATCGCTTTCACGCCTCTTAACCGACACCAGCCGACCTCGACATCACGTTCACCAGCCCCATATAGAATCCACAACAGGGAGGAAGAATTTTTTATGTTTTCTTGGTAAGTGGGAGCAAGATGAAGAGGGCGGGTTCTCTGCTTTGCTTGTCGTTGTCCTTTTACCAATTGGTGTTATTGTTCATCTAGGTTATGGGGAGAGAAATTAATATTTTATTTATTACAATGAGAGAGACACATATTAACTTCCTTACACAATCAAATTTAATTAAACTTAAGTAAATTTCATTTTTTATTTTAAATTGATTTATGTTATCTCATAAAAATAAAAAATAATTTTTAGCTTCCCTCTCTTTGTACTATTTGTTATTTTAATATATTTCCAAAATAATAATAATAATAATAATATTGATGAAAATTACTAATATTTTATTAGTAATATTTTAATAAATATGTATTTAAAACAAAAGCAATCTATGCTATCCTATTTTTTTTTTTAATTCATATAAAAACTAAATTTTAAAGTTAACTTTAAATTTCAATCATTTTCACCCATATAGTTGTTGTAAAATAATAATTTCTTAAAAGTATTATAACTTACAATATTTTAATAAATTGCAAATTATGATGATTTTTTGTCAATAAAATGATATATGAATATATATATCAACTATATATATATATATATATATATATATATATATATAACTTAAAATATATTAATATAATAATTTAGGTATATAATTATTAAAAATATTTAAAAATTTTGTCTTACTATCATAAAGCAAGCAATTTCTTATTATTTTATTTTAAAGTTCTTAATTTTTTTTGCCATTTTTATCAAAATAAATATTTAAATTATAATTATTTTATCTCTTCTATACTAAATGAGGTGACTCAAAATAATAAAATAAAGCTCAAGTTCAAACTCCATAAATCAGTCAATCAAGTTCAACGGTGATTTGAGATCGGCTTGACTCATTTACATCCCTAGCAGGTTAAGCGCTTTTGAAATTCTTAAAGGTCGCTTTGGGATCACTTTTGTTTTTCATTTTTTATTTTGCAGTTGTTTGTTTTTTGTTTATGTTTTGTTTAAAAATAAATTTATTTGATTGTTGTTTTTAAAAACATTCAAAAAATCTTTTAGATATTTTGAGTATTTTAAAAACAACATTATTTGTTTTTGAAAATAAAAATAAAACTACATAAAAAAAAAACTCTAAACAAACATATTTTTAAAAACAACATAAAAATAAAAACGAAAAATATAGAACAAAATTGATCCCAAACAGTCCCTTAATTTATAGCCCCACTAGTAAACTTTCCTAGCTCTGCTAATGTGTGAACACTTTATTCATCTTCTATATGGAAAAAATCAAACTATAAAAAAGAGTTTTTTTAATTTAATTTTATTTTCAAAGAAAATGAAATATTTTAATTTTTTTCATAATCATGTCCATGAATGATACTCTTCGTGTAGTCCATGTTAAATAATATATTGTCTACTTCATTTGTCTATTTGAAATAGTTATAATCATGTTCATATTGATTTTTGGCTTGTATTTCAGTTGCTAAAATCATGAATGATATTCTTCTAGTCCATGACTAACATTGCATTATATAGAAATGAGTTGGATGGCTTGTCAAGGTTGGACTTGTGAGTACATTTCGATTCAATAACTATAATGCATATTCTAATTTTACATAATTTTAATATATGCAGTGATTTGGGAGCCATAGACCGAATCATACTACATCCAAATACATGCTCAAGCTTTGATATATGAGTCACATGATCACTGGAAGAGGGTACAGTGGCATTTATCTGATCGAGTCGCTGCGAGCTCATACCTGAGTGATGTGACATCATTTGACCCTAGTTTCAAAGGGTCGATGGTCGACAAAGCTGACTGGTTGATTACCAAGACATTGCCGCTTAGAGAGGCGGAGGGATTACCGTCGAGGGCTTAGATGAAGATGAGGGCGGTGGGCTATCAACCAAGACATGTGCTAGTTCATCGTGGGGCTTCTCATTTAATGGGTCGCTCAGATCCTCGACCACTTATTATCCCATAGCACCTATAAAGCGATATATGTAAGTGTTAACATAAGTATTCATTTGAATTCAATATGTGCTAATTTCACACACTATTATTTCGTAGTGACATTTTCCGCATTTGGGTGGATGAGCATGAGTTTGGAGCCGTTGATAGGTACAAGGTGCGAGACTTGACAGTGTATATCGGGACACAAGATGGATCGAGCCTGAGAGATGTCCCACACTATGATTGGAGCACCGGTCCATCTACATATGCTGATCGTGTCCTTCTATCGCCTAGTATGAGTCACAACCACTTATCTTCCTCTGTGACTATCCACGCACTCAAGATCTTGCATTGAGGGTCACCATCAGTGATCATCCATCACGTGAACTGACCAAGACACACCTAGGAGCGATTTCATGCAAACGACGGAGGGCGTTAGATGTTTAGGATAGTCTATTTGTGTTTGTACTACATTTATTCTTATCTATTTTATTTTTATTTATGGATCATCTATTTATATAAATACTTGTACTCAATTTTTGAAATGAAAACTTATAAATAATCTATTTTGTTTTTATCTATCAATTTGTATTTGTTCTTAGATATTTTAGATCTACTTAAATAAAAACTTGCAGATTTTGAGGTCCCTGCTTATACTTGATGGGCTTTAAACTTGCAAACAAACACCTAAAACTAAAGCAAAAACATAAGAGCTCAAAGCCAATCCTTGATGTAAAAAAAAATTTCATATGGCGACTAGCCTACAGATCCTACAGATCTAATCGCCCACTTAATGGGCGATTGACTTCACATTATCGTAACTTTACACGCCATTCAGGCTAGTGGGCTAATTATATATATTTCTAAATTTTTTTTTAATTATACTTAATTGCCTAATTACGTTTCTAATGAAACTTATTTTAAAAAAAATGCCCCTCTAAAAATCCCGCGAACTTCTAGTTCCACTCCTTGATCGTTCATTTGGCTTCCCCTCCTCCACGCAAGACCCGCAAGCCCTCATCTCTCGTTCATTCGGTTGAGGAACCGCAAACCGCACGCATGATTTCTACCCCTTCCCTCTGGTCCAGCAAAAAGCCAAAATCGATCCCTTACTTTTCACTACTTTCTCCAAACCCATTTGCATTCAAACCATACCGTAACTCTTCCCAAAACCAAGCTATAACTGCGGGTTGCTAAGCGGGAAGAGTGAGACAGAGATGGCCTCGCCAAACGTGATGACATTCAAGAAACCAAGCGACTGCTGACCTATAACACCCACTCACGGTATCGCCATCCACTACTCTAAGTTGGATAATCCCTTGAGGATGAATCCAACTGTTTCAAAATGTGATCGACATCGAATTCTCTAGATTTATCGGAGCGCCACCTTCTCCAATCATACTTTGCTTGCCTTTGTCGAGTCCGCTTTCCAATCTCCTCCGATCCTTCCCATATCAATTCACTCTCCTTCGTGGTTTAACGTGTTCCATCCTTTGAGGAAGGTCACATAATAGCCTTCATCTCGAAGGCTTGTTTTTTATCCACGAATCACCAATATGGATGGATACACACTTCTCGATGAGAAATAGAGAGTTGTAGGAGGTGATTTAGAGTTGTCTAAACTTAGGATCCCGCATATGAAAGATACACAGGACCCCAAATCCAAAGTTATAGACTAAGAAAGATATATATGATGATCAGAGAATCTCTTGTTAGTTCCTTTATGGCCTCTCTCTTATTGGAGGATATGTTATTGATGAGACGATGTAGCAAGAATGAACCCGATGGACATTAAATAGTGTGGTCTAAATTTGTTTTGGAGGCCACAACACCGATTTAGAAGAAAAGCTTGGGAAGTTGGCACCACCTCATGCACTTTGGATTGATATCTCCTTATTTTAGAGACGCTCCACTTCAAGAAGGAGGTTATTCGGTCGTGAGGCAACCTAAATAGTTTGGTGTTTGACCCTAAATACACGTGGTGATCTAGCAATAAGCCTTGGAACCAAGTGATACTTCTAATAACCACCAAGCTAAAACCCAGCCTAGAAGGACATGTTTTCCCAACCCTATTGGCCCCCAATGCTATATGGTTATGCTAGTTTATAAAAATGGATACTTATGCAAGAAGATATACGCAACCATCATGCAGATCATTCTTGGGAAGTGTTCAACAAGTGTCTGGAAAACACACATCCTTTAAATGGTGGAAAGATAGATAAGAATGTCATTGGACTTATTAGTGCTTGTGGTTCTATTTGTAGGTTTCAAGACTCTGCTAATTCCCAATGGTGGTGTGAAGAAGCAGGGTGTCACACCACTGTAAGCTCAATAGAGCATACCGAAAAGCCAAACAAATTGTTAGATGTCGCCTCCCTATGCAAATGTTAAAATTTTGTCAAAAATCTCGGACTTGAAAAAAAGATGAGGCTTAAATACGTGAGAATTATATATGTTTGCTATATGCAAGTAATCGAAGATCCCACTAATACTCAATAGAGCTTAGTAGGCATGAAGACTCAGCTGTTGTGTAACAAGACACCATCTGCGACGCTTAATAGAGCATATCGGGTAAGCCAAAACAGTTTCTATGTAGCACCCCCCCTTACGTGGGGATGACGCCAAAATACAGCCGAAATGTTGCCAAAATTTCATCAATTTTTTTAGACTTAAACTTAAAATTAATTGGAAATTAATTTAAATATGAAATCGAAAGTCCTAAAATTTTTTACAAAATTAAATTTAAATTGACAGAAAAAGTATTATTATTATGTGAGAATGTACTAAGTAAAAAAAAAAGGAGTTCATTCGCAATCATCAAATGAATGCTTGAAGCTTGTTGTTTCATATATTGAGAAAAACACTCAAGTCAAATATAAATAGAATTTGAGATCAATATTAGACTCATAATATATTTGTGAAAAATATAAACTTAACTTTGAATAAAATAGGACTTGAAGTGGAATAAAAAATGAACTCTAATTGAGTTTAATGTCATTTATATCGAGAACAAATTTTATAGTATAGTTGAAAGCTCATTCTCATATGAAGATAGATTCAAATAATATTCAATGCTAAACACTTCAATGAAACTTGCAATGACTTGTATGTGAGTTAAAATATTCAAGTGGTAAGTATTTTAATGTATGTAAATCTATTACACATCTCAAGCAAACTTATGTCATGTTCAAGTGTTTAGAGCTTATGCAAGCTTTTAAATGAATGAATTGAATGCCACCAGATTCACACATATCGCAGCGAACATAAAATGTTAATTAAGGCTCGTTGACTAAGCTTTTTAGTGCTTTTACTTTTGAGCGTGAATTTTAATTTTGATACCCGTTTGAATAGTGCTTTTGAAACTGCATTTTAACTCCATTTCACTGAAAGCTCTGTTTTAGCCCCTTTTCAAAAAGCAAAAGACAAATAGTTTTTCAGGAAATACTTTTAAATCAGCTTTTCAGGAATCCGAAAAGCTTAGCCAAACTTAGGTTTCAATTGAACTCTTACACATATTATAAAGTATGACTAAAATTTAAATTCAAAGCCTTAAAATTGTGCAAGCATTCGGCCTTGACACTATCTTTGAATGTTTAGATTCAAGTGGCTGAGGGATCTTTAGGTTGTTTCCGGTTTGGTCTTAGGATCGGGTCGAGGTTAACAAAATCTAGAAATCTAATTATTATAAGAATTTACGCTTATTAAAATATCGAGCTAATTCGTCATGTGACGAAATATGATCCTCTATTATTAAACTAATAAAGTCGACAAGATCCGAAACAATAAATTAAATTATCAAACAATATGTCTACCCTAGTGATGATTGAGTTGATTGTAAATTTCAATCAAAGGGGTTCAATCTTAAAATAAAATTATCAAATCATTCATACCCTGATGATGGCTATGATAAATGGTGATTTCAACTTGAGGGGATACTTCAAACAAAATATATTTAAAATTTTAAATCAAATAAATTCAAATTAAGTATCAATCTAAAAATACTTAAATGAAATTCAATCTCTAAAAACTTTAAAGCTAAAATCCAACTCACCTTCAATTGTTTATCAGAGGTGACAAATTAAGAAAACTCTAGCTCACAAAGGAGCCAAAGTCAAATCAAGTGTTCCACATGTTCACTCTCAACTAATCTCATATCGGTGGGGCTGGCTTGTGTCCTCACGAATGCATTGGCTTGGCCAGTAAGCTTCACATATGATGCAGTTACGACTAGAGTCCTCTGAGGTGGTTGCCGCCAAATGGAACCATTATATTACGATCACGACTGTAGCCCGTATGCTCCCCAATGGCTCTGCCTATTGAGTTGTGAGTCATAGGGTATACTTGATTGGGAAAAAATCCCTCTGTCAGCTAAGGTAGACTTAAGTCTGTCTCTTAAGACAAATACCACCTCAGGTCTACAAGGATTTCTTGAATGACGTAACCCATGTGTTGCGGATAAGGATCTTTCTGTCAGGTTGGGTTGACTACCCATGGGTTGACTACCTCCTCTGACTAAGAAACCTGAAACCAGATCTAAAGTCCTCGCAAAATGAGGGTAAAATCTCTGGGTAGTGTCTTATCTACTATTCCATCTGCCTTCTGAAAATTACATAGACACATTTAAAATCAATCAAATTCTCTTCATTTATCGAGAGGTCGGTGGTGAATTTTTTAGCCCACACTACCAATTCAAATCTATTTTTTTAATCATTATTTTACCTTGTTATTTTAATTAGTAGGTTGAGCACTTTTAATCGATCCTATTATCATAACAAATAATTAAGGAGGAAAGACTTAATTGATGCACAATATAGCCTATAGAGATAGGAATAAAATCTCAAGGCATATTATGGATACATAGTATAACCAATAATTTTATAGCATGATGATGGGCATTTTATTACATTCGTGCATCCATTATCAATAAAATCTCAAGGCATTTAATTTCCTTATATTTTTTTTGTATTGTAGAATTCATGCATTCAAGGTTCAATCTAACTCTCCCCTACAACAACAACAACAACAACAACAAGCCTTTATCACACTAAGTGGGGACAACTACATGAATCCTTCATCTCCATTGTATCCTATTATGTGTCAAATTCTCATTTAATTTAAGTATACTAAGGTATTTTTTATACATCTTAACCAAGTCTTTTTAGGTCTACCTCTACCTTTCTAAACATAAGTCAAATCTAATGCATCTACTCTCCTAACCGGGACATCGGACGGCCGACACCAGGTCGCAAGTTCGGATGTGAAAAGTGGAGGGTTGCGATAGGTAGTCGACAGCCAGCGTAAAACTTGTTGAAATAATCATGACTTAAATCTAACTCTCCCCTCATCATAATAAAACTAATAACTTCAATATTTCTTACAATAACACAAAGGAGAACATTATTAAGCCCCGAATGGGGTGATTTTGGCACTATAAAAGAAGATTACAAAGAGCTTCTTCAAACTTTTATTTCCTCACTTATTTTATCAAGTGGGTTAGGAACAAGATATTCAAGAGAACTTACGATACCAAAAAAACTAAATCAAAATAATAATTAAAACTAAAAAGGAACAAAAATGACCCGATCAACAACAAGCCTTTATCCCACTATGTGGGTTCGGCTATATGAATCATTCTTCTCTATTGTGTCTTATTATGTGTCAAATTCTCATTTATTTCTAATAAACTAAGGTCATTTTTTATACATCTTAACCATATCTTTTTAGTTCTAACCCCTACCTTTCTTAACATAAGCCAAACATAGTACATCTACTCTCCTAGCTGGGTCATTAGACGATTGACGCTTTATGTGGTCAAACCATCTAAGGTGACTCCCTCTAATCTTATATGTCACTAGTGCTACTCCAACCTTTTCTCAAACATAGTCATTTCGCATTTTATCTCAAAGAGTAAAGCCACTCATCCACTTGAGCATCCTCATCCATAATTATTTATGCATTTTTTAATGAAAAATCTAATGGAAGATAATATGTATGTTTGCTAAATTAAGTAATTAATACAATTATATATATATATATATATATATATATATATATATATATATATATATATATATATATATATATATATATATATATATATATATATATATATATATATATATATATATATATATATAATTGTATTTTTGTGGTTATTTAATTACATTTTTCTTTCAAATTTACAAATATTATTTAATTAATTTCTGCTTTTAATTTTATAAATAAATATTTAATTTATTAATTTTGAATTTATATTATTATTATTATTATTATATTTAAGTTATGAAAACATTATAATAATTAAACTATTATCTTTCCAATTGTATTAAAAAATTATGACTAATTTTCTAAATTTAAAGTCTTAATATTTCTAAAATTAACTTCATGACCAAAATATAAGTTTTGAATTAAAATTAATTTTTGAATTTCGTGATTCATATTCTTGAACAAATATTGATCTTCCTCTGCAAAAATTATCAATTAACCGCTCTTCTTGTTATACTCTTCTCATCTACAACTAAAACCCCTAACACCTTTTAGATTAAAAAATAAACTAAATCTAAAGTTTCTATATTTAGAAGAAAAAATAAACCTAGGTTAAGCTACCTTTGAATTAGATGAGAAAAGAAAAAAAAGACGAGCCATAATCTTTGATATGTTCGCTCTAATGTGGACTTCAACTCTTTGCTTCTCTTCTCTCTTCCTCTACATCTCTCAATTTCTCTCTCTCTCCCTCCCTCTCTGCTCTTCTCATATCTTTTTTTTTCCTCCGCTCGAGGTATCTTTTGTCCGCTAACTTTCTCTTTTTCATTCTATGTATAAGTTCAACCTCCCCTCTTGCGACTTTAAAGGGAAAAATTGACTAATATCAGTTCAATTGAGCCAGTGTTAGTTGATTTGTCTTATTTTTATATAGGGCTTTACATTTTGATCCACAAGTCCTAGAAAATAATTTTAGAGGCGTAAGTTTAGTTGAAGATTGTTTGAAACCATAATAATCGCATAAGACTGATCTTTTGATGCTAACATCCTTCAAGCAATCTTTCTTAAAAGTGTTTTTTCAAAGCGGAATGATAGATCAACTGTCATATATCATTATATATAGTTAATAAATATACATTATCAGGCATGAGAACGGATTGTGAAGGAGTTGCCTCCATTGGAAGCCTTCCTCGACAAACTAGAAAGGTGATTTCTTTCAATGAAGAAGTCCTTGAGTTTGGATAGGGAGATGACCTTCCCTTATGCTGTAACAATTATGTGAGAGACAAGTTAGATTTTTCATCCTATCATTTCTACCCCATTTTGGAAAGTCTTAGGGATCATTATGCTTTGTAAAATTCATATCTATGCTTTAGATGTAAATTTTATTATATATTTTTAGGAAGTTGTGAAAAAAATCAATATCTGCTTGTTTTGTACAAAATTTGTTCAGGATATGTATAGACTTCTTCTGTCATCATGTCTTAGCCCAACAAATATGTGTTAAATTTATGAATGCTCTCCATTCATATCCATTAATTGTTAGATGGATAAGTGATCAACAAATGTCCGAGGGTGTTAATCCCTGTGAAAATGTATGCATTACTTTGCGGTTGGATGGTCGTATCAGAAGATCGGGGAAGGTATGTTATATAAACTCAATAATTTTTTTTTTACTACTACTTGTGGAATGGTTTCATGCCTATTATTATTTTTATATGAGTCTTATAACAATACTAGGTTGTGAGGAACACATATTTAACCATTTGTATATATGACCTAACATGGATATCTTTTGTGTCATGATGACCTGTTTTGGAAGCACCAAGTAGCAAGATGGGAATATCGATTAGATGAAAATTTTAAAATTTTAGTTTCTAACATTTACTAGTAATAAGGTAGTTGTTAATTTAATAATTACTGAAAGTTGTTTCTTAAGAAACATCAAATGCAGTTTTAATGTAATGATCTGCAAATGGATTGTATTAAACATCAGTAAAGTTAGTAGAATGAGTGCTTTTAAAAATTAGATTTTTTTTTAATCATCGATTTTATGTTTATACTTTTTATAATAAATAATTTTGATTTGAAATGTAAATTCTTATATGATTTAGAATTTATAAAGGTGGGCTTTTTGTTGGTATCTTTCATAATTTGAATAATATTGATTGTCAAAGTATTTGAGTAAAATTAGATTTTAATGGTGCTTTTAGTTGTGATTTGATTATTGTTGTATCTTATATGTGACTCATAAATGATAAAATCATTATCGAGGTCGATAAGATTTGATTCATATGTAAATCTTATATTGTAGATTACCATTTTCAACTCATTTACAAAATTAGTACATATTTTAACAAATTTCAATTTACTAAACTATATCACAAAAATGTGTGCTAGTTTATCCAGTGTTTTATTCATTTAATATTGTTCCTAATCTCAAAGGAATGGACTTATTAAGCTTGCTATTTGTTAATTCAACTGTAATTAATTCATCATATATGTATGTATGTATGCATGCATATATGTATGGATGGATAATATAATCAATAGAGAAAGATGCATATATTACATAAGATGGCACCGAAAGTGATTTAAAAAAAAGAATTTAAGAGAGCACTAATTTTATTGTTCTTACTTGAAGTAGCATAATATAAACCTCTTACATAGAACGCTTTTCAAAAGGAAATTATTTTTCACAAGAGCTACAATCCGATGGAAGTGATGCATGAATGTACTCATATTTGTTTACACACTTAATGAATGTTGATGTATGAATTTAATAGAAAAAGAGGTTTCATCTCATATTTAAGCATGCAAACATGTATATGAAGTATTCAGAAATGTTCATGTTATATACTTGCCAATTCAAATACACATGAACATATACATAAACATAGAAATTAAATCATGAAAAGGGTTCTATATAAATATCTTTTACTTACGAAAAGCTTAATGGCAAATAGAGGATTTAACTTTATATTCTAATATATACATGCACATAAATTAAATTAAGCAAGTGTGTGCCATTGTTAAACCACCAGTGAGATTATCTAATACCTCCTTGGGGCTACTTAAAGCCCATTATTCATGATGTTAGACAATATACTTGTCAATTCAAATACATAAATACATAAGTATAAATATATGAATAAAATTATCAATTGACATCTTTTTTATTACAAGTAAATGAACATTTCATTTTCACATAATTTGTTATTTATAATAAGCATTGATTTAAAATTCATAATTAACAAATAGTTTCAAAATAGCTTAAGATTTACTAATGATAATACACACCATATGATAATATTTGTCTAATTCATGCAATTTAAATGCAATCATATTCTCTTAACTTTTAAACATAAATACATTAAGCACATGACATGTACATTTATACTAATTGAAAGGAAGTAATTGAATACCATCACAAAACATGCTTGATTTCATTAGAACCTAAGGACAATTAAGTTAGATAAATATCTCTTAAATCTAATCAAAGTTTATTTAATGTTTAACTTTAATATTTAAGTTGTTGAAACTTAAATACAAGAAATAATAGTTAGTGTTCAACCCATATCCATGTTTGTTTGTTAATAAATTTAAACAAAATTTAAGTGGCTTTTATGAATTAATTAATTTTGGCCTATTAATAATTCATTTAATTACCTATAAAGATCTCTTAATTTGATTAATTAATAAGCAAGAGCTCATAGATCATGATGATATGCTTGAAAAATAAAATTTGCAATATCCTAAGAATTCTAATGCAATTAAGCTCATGTTTAATAAATAATTAAATTAAGAAGATTAAGATAATTACTTTTATAATTCCCCACCAATGAAGAATCATAATTTTATTGAAAATCCTTATACTAACTAAGCACATAAGGAGGGTCAATTAAAACTATTTTTAATAAATCAGTTAATTATGATGGTTCATATTTAAATTTCATCTAACCATTTAATTAATTAATTAAGCACCTTGTGGGCTCCAGAAAATTCGAGCCTCTCGACAATATTTTTTGATATTGAAGAGAGTATGATTTAAGTGTTGGTGTAATTTTAGAATCTGAGATGGAATAGTAGATAAGACCTTTTCGGAGATTTTGCCCTCATTTTGCGATGACTTTAGATGCGGTTCTGGGTTTCCTATGGGCAGCCCACATAGTTAATTACCCTCCGAATTAGTGAGAGAGAACTTCCGATTAAGGCTAGTCATTAAATCTTAATGCATAGTGTATAGTAGCATCATGTGGAGTTTTAAGGATTTAAATTATGAAATTCATCATTTTATCTTAAACCGGATGGTTGGGGAATGATGCGTGTCCGATCCCAGCTCCCATGGTTGTCATCCAGTTGTGGTGGTCTCGTAGTCGGCGAGTAATCGACTGACGAAGGATCCTTATCAGCAACACATGGGTTACATCGTCCAAGAAATCTTGTAGACATGAGGTGGTGTTTGTCTAAGGAGACAATCTTAAGTCTACCTTAGTTGACATAGTGTTGTTTGCACTATCAAGTATACCCTATGACTCACAACTCAAAGGGTAGAGCCATTGGGGAGCATCTACGGTCATTGATAATATAATGGAGCCTTATTGGCCAAACCACGTCGAGGACTATGGTCGTAATTGCTTCATCACGTGGAGCCTGGCTAAGTCAAGTAGTTAGAAGACGGGTCCATGCGGCATGAGATTGATTGAGAGTGAACATAGTAGAATACTTGATTTGACATTGGCTCCTTTGTGAGCTAGAGTTTTCTTAATTTTTCACCACGACAAATAGTTGTAGAAGGTGGATAGATTGAGTTGGCTTTAAGTTTTTAATGATTGAGTTTCATTAAAGCAGTTTGAGATTGATATTTGATTTAGGTTAAATTGATTAGAAATATTAATTAATTTGAATATATTTAAGAGCTTTAGATCTTGTCAACTTTGTTTAGCTGCTAACAGAGGATTATATCTACTGTCACCTTACAGAATTAGTTTCTCAGATAATTCACTGATTTGAAACTCTTATTATAATTTTTTAAGGTTTTGTTAAGTCGGACCCAGTCTAAGACTAAACCGGGAAATAACCCGCGCAACATCCTCAGACACTTTAATTTAAGCATTCAGCGTAGTGTCGGGGCCCATGCGGGTGTATAGTAATTTTAAGTAATTTTATGTTTGAATTATGAGATTGATTTTGTATTTTTATTTTTTATTCCAATTTAGCTTCCACAGCCTTTTCAGACATTAAAATTTGCACTTGAAATCTCTATGTCCGAGCACACGTAAGAATTTATAGTTTTAGATAATTTCACTTAGTTAGTGGTATCATTGGTTTCAAAATTCATAATTAGAATAAAATTTCTCATTTTTTTATGAAAGGAAGCCGTATGATTTTATAGATTTTGACTTAGTATTACCTTCTAGCTGCTTGTACAAAGAGTTGCAGATTTGATGGCGATTGATGTTTTGAAGCTATAGGTTCAAAGGATAATTTAGTTTGTTATTTTAAAAAAAGATTTACCCCCTCAAAGTAATTCTCATTTTTCCCTTCTTTTTTTTATTCAAACTCTTCTACATTCATTTTCGCCCTCTTTTTTTACTCGAACTCTTCTACATTCATTTTCCCCCCTCTTATTCTTTTGAAAGCAACCCACTCACTACCTCTTTTAATTTCTATAAATAAAGCCAAGAGGGAATCTCGTATTCTATTATATTTGTTTGAAGGGTTGGAGTTAGGATATTTAATAGGGAGTAATTAGAAATTTTAGTGGGCTTTCAACTCTGCTCTGATAAATTTTGTAAGTGCTTTTCACACTTCTTTTTTATTTTATTTTACTTTTATGTTTGTCATATGTTATTTTTCTTTTCCCCTTTTTGTTTGGCTTTTAGCTTAAAATTAGCTACAAGTTTCCTTACTTAGCGTTCTTAAGTCAGCTCATTTTACTCTCCCATTTTTCCTAAGTCAAAAGATTTGGCGGAATTTTAGCAGCCTCCCAGCGTCATCCCTGTGTAGGGGCTGCATCGAGGGTGTTTTGGCTTACTCGGTATGCCATCTTGAGTATATTGAGTGGTGTCTTGCGAGTTGCGACACCACAGCCGGGTTTTTCTTTAAGGATTATGGTATTTCAAATGAATGTAAGTCCAACATATGCTTGTGATGCAAGTGCAACCTAAAATCTTATCTGACATTCCAAAGGGCAGTATGTCCAATCTAACGGCTTTCTAATAGACATAAGTTTGACCTGTGCTTGTAATGTAAGCACCACCAATTCTAACTAGCTTTCCAATGGGTGTAAGCCCAACCTAACCTATGTTTTCCATACAAACATAACTTAATTTTATATGGATGTAAGTCCTACATACATACGTCTGCAATACAGACTTTAATAAACACTTATAATTAAAGTCTAACTTAAATAAACACTTGCACTCACTGTAACACTTGCACTACAACACTAGTCTACTCGTGATATTTGAGATGAGACAACTTATGACTACTAATTAGACTTTTTGGACATTACGGCTAATAGCCCTCTGATGTTGGTAGATCAGAATAACGACAGTCCCGAGATGACAAAACTATCGGATCTTGATCGGGACTACTCATTTTTTCTTTTAGACAATCATCCACACCACACTACTAAATATCAATTTATATCAGTGATTTATATTTATTTTCAACCTTAATCAAGAGTGTTTTCTTACTGCTGTAAGCTATGGATGCTTACGTTCATAGGAAGTAGAACTCAGATCTAAATAAACTCTAACATAATATTAGGAGAAATCTGGTTGAATATAAATCATTCAAAGTCATGAAGAACGAACTCCCTAAACATCCTATAAAGATGACGAAGATTTTTAAAGTTATTTTTCCTGAGCGATCAGGTTCTTCTCAAAGAAGTGGGTCTTCTTTGTCGTAAGCTTATTGCTACTTCTATGGAAGTATAAGCTTTATATGATGATGAAGAACCTCTTGATGATTCATCTGCACCTATTATACTCATTGTTATCTTAACTAACTTGTCATTCCTATGGGGTAGTTCTTCTTTTCTATTCCATGTTTGTGGAAGTCTAAGAGTACGCTTGAGAGAGTGATGCGACAGTGGTGCGGTACGAAAATGCACCGTTGCATCATTTGAGAGCTTCATTTTAGTTGTGTTTTGAGGAATCTAGGTGGAAGCTGCATTCTAGTTTTGTTTAGAGGAATCTACGGTGTGAAGCTGTATTTTCCAACCTAACCTGGCTATCTGCAGTGGCACCCACAAAACTGAGATTTGATTTTTGTAAAATAAAAAAAAAATTGTATACCCACTACAACTTCTTTATATAACAGTTTCTTTTGCACAACTTTTTCATACAACTGTAGCAATCCCAAACAGACTTTAAATTGTTAACATCCATGTGAAATATCTCATCGTATCAAAATTTGGAAGATTTTTCAAATTATTTTGCTTTCCATTTTGCTTACTATTTTCTTGTCATCATCAATCTTAGCCTATTTGGTTGGCTTGGGTAGCTTAATAGCTCGGTCATAATTCCCTATTAAGTTATATGTGCATTTTACACTAGTCTTAAGTAAATCATTTATATAACATTAAAAGGCAGTTTGGTTTCCTGCATTTGGAATGCAGTGTAAAAGGAATGCAGCGTAAAATAAATTTAGTGTAAAAGGATTATTTTACAGTTGTTTGGTTGAGAGTTTTACAAATTCATGACTTTGCTTTTTTCTATTTGGTTGAAAAAATGTAATGCAAAGTATTAAGGTTCGGCCTTGACGGCTAACGTGCGGTGGCAATGAAGGCGGCGCCATCGCTTTACATTGGCCGGTGTATTTGGAATTCACCAAAAATGGCATTTGTAATGTATTTGGAATACATTACATTACATTGAAAATTTACTTTACTTCAATCCAAACACCAAAAAAGTTAAAATCTCTGCATTTGCTTTACACTGCATTCCAAATTCAGGCAACCAAATAGCCCCTAAGCTACATAATGATCATTTTACGTTAATATGCATGCATGTGTAGAGTTTACAATGAGTTGAGCTAATTGTAGAACTTTTTCCTCGATAACATACCTAAAATTGATTTCAAAATTTTGGTTGTTGATTTCTAGTTTATGAAGATTTTTTTTTCACAACAAAATTCAATTCCCCTCATTTGTTTTGTCACATTAATGTCATCTATTTAAGATAAGAGATAGTTGGAGTTGCATCTATTCAAGATAAGATGTTGAAAATTTTATATAGTTTTAAGTTTATATTGAGGGTAGAAAATGCACTAATAAGATAGTGGATAAAATTTGTATGTAAAGATTATGAAAGATGATAGGCATGCTGAAGATTGCATTTAAAAAATTTGCACAACATAGTTAACATCTCATAGAGCACTTAATATACAAGAATATTTATTGGTATTCATAAAGGCAAGCTAAAGGAGTTAGAATAACATTAATTATGAAAATGATAATGATGATGACGATGCAAAATCTCTTTTATACATGTTTTTTCTATTAACAAGCATTGAGCTTTGAAATTGTTCTTGAACTATCATGCACTTATCATCATCTTACATTCATTTTTAGATGGATAAGTGATCAACAAATGTCCGAGGGTGTTAATCCCGATAAAAATGTATACATTACTTTGCAGTTGGATGGTCGTATCGAGATCGGGAAGGTATGTTATATAAACTCATACTTTAATTTTTTTACTACTACTTGTGGAATGGTTTCATGCTTATTATTATTTTTATAAGATCGGGGAATGATTCTCATCGGCGCCTCCTGACCTTGATATGCGTGCAGGCACATTCACGACTCGAACGCTTGATCAGTTAATCATCAAGTCATGCAATATTTATATCATTACTAATTTCGATGTTCTGAACGCGATGGCGAAGTCTGTTCGTCGATCGGAGGTCATTTGGTTTAGTTTTGACGACGTCTTGTGTATTTCAGCCCGATTTGCGCGCTACCACTTCCGATTATTCGACATTTGCACAGACTCATCCGAATTGAGCGCGAACAGTCTCATTTGATAGATTTTGATATTTCAAAGCTAACGACGCAATCAATTTTATGAACGGGGGTCATTTGGCATGCATCGGTGCCTCCTGACCTTGATATGCGTGCAAGCATGGTGACAACTCGAGCACTTGATTAGTTGATCATTAAGTTATGCTATATTTATATCCTGACCAATTTTGATGTTATGAACGATATGGAAAAGTCCCTTCATCGATCGGAGGTCCTTTGGATTGATTTTGGTGACGTCTAGTGTATTTCAGCCTCGTTTTGCGTGCTATCACTTCAAATCATTCGACATTTGCACAGACTCGTCCAAATTGAGCGCAGACAGTCTCATTTGATAGTTTTCAATATTTTGAACTAACGGGGTGATCAATTTCATGAATTGAGGTCGTTCGGACATCGTTGCAATATCTCTACTCTAATATGTGTGTCGACACCTTATTAGCTCGAGCGTTTAATCGATTGATCATTAGATTTTGCAATATCTATATTCTGATCAATTTCGATGTTCTGAACGCAACGGTGAAGTCCAGTTGTCAATCGGAGGTCATTTCGACCATTTTCAGTGATGTCCGGTGCATTTTGAGCCTCAATTTGCGCACTATCACTTCCGAAGTCTGCCGAATTTTATTTATGGGCTTATCTTGATTTATGACACATATGTGGAGGTCAAAAAATGCCCCCCAACAAATATGATTCGCGCATGGAGTGAGTCATGTTTGTTGAAAACTAGTTGATCATTTGGGTCGGCCATAGAACTTGGATCATTTCGGCTTTGATTGCGATGGCTTACGGAATTTTGACAAAATTTGTCATTAGTATGCTGCCTTATTCAGGACATGCTAAATGACGAGCTTGACCAATTTGTCAGAATCGACTTGTCAGATAGAGAGGAGTTCTTACACCATTTACTGGCTGGTTCAATGGCTTTACAACTCAAAGGACTCTGGTCGTGACTACTTCATCTGTGGAGCCTATTGGCTAAGCCACGCAGTCAGAGGACACGGGCCACGTCCTTACTGGCGTGAGATTGATTGAGAGTGAACATAGTAAAATATTTGATTTGACATTAGCTCCTTTATGAGCTAGAGTTTTCTTAATTTGTCACTCCCGACAGACAGTTACAGAAGGTGGGTAGATTAAGTTTTATTTTAAGCTTTTAATGATAGAATTTCATTTAAACGATTTTTAGATTGACATTCAATTTGAGTTAATTTGATTTAAAAAATTGATTAATCTGAATATATTTAAGAGCTTTAGATCATATCAACTCTGTTTAGCTGCTAATAGAGGATTATATCTACTATCACCTAACAGAATCAGTTTCTCAGATATTTTACTGATTTGAAACTCTTATTATAGGTTTTTTTTAGGTTTTGTTAACCCGGACCCGGTCTTAAGACTAAACCGGGAAGCAACTCGCGCAACATCCTCAGACACTTGAATTTCAGCATTCAGCATAGTGTCGGAGCACATGCGGGTGTATTTAAGACTTTATGTAATTTTCATTTCTGAGTTATGAGATTGATTTTGTATTTTCATTTAATTCTAATTTAGTCTGCGCAACCTTTTCAGATATTAAAATTTGCACTTGAAATCTCTATGTCCGAGCACATGCAAGAATTTATAGCTTAGCTAATTTCATCTACTTAATGAAATCATTGATTTTGAAAATCATAGTTAAGATGAAATTCCTTAATTATTTTATCAAAGGAGGCCCTATGATTTTTGTAGAATTGGATTTAATATCGCCTTCTGTTTGCTTGTTTAAAGGGTTGCAGATTCGGTGGCGAAGAAGGCCTTTTGATTTAGATTGTAGTTTAACACATTGTTTGCACTTAGTTTATCTATTAAGTTTTTGTAATTTTCTCAACTTGATTATGCTCAGTTTACATCAATTTTTATAAATTATCGATTTCAATGTTTGTTGTTTTAGCCTTACTCATGCTTATTAGCTAGCATAATAATCACCTCCACATTCATATAAGAGTTATTAAATTCAATTTGGATTAATACTTAGATTTTGAGTTTATTGCAAGTTTGTTGTGAGTGTGGCATTAGTCCCCTCAATTCCAATTAAAGCTTGTTTAATTTTGAGGAATTTACAAGAAAAGGAAATTCACTTTACCGCTTCAATTTAAGCTATAGAGGATTATAATTAGAGTTTGTGAGTTTAATATTAACCTCTCCTAAAGTTTGTGAGTTTAATATTAACCTCCCCCAAACTTTACTTAAATTTTAAATGAATATTCTATTCTTTCAAAGTTTGCTTTAAAGGTTCCCCCCTTTTTCTTGCTTCCCGCTTTTTAGTTTAAAGTTAGCTACAAGTTTCCCTATTTAGCGCTCTTAAGTCAGCTCATTTCACTCTCCCATTTTTTCTAAGTCAAAAGATTTGACGCAATTTCGGTAGCCTCTAGGTGTCATCCCCATGTAGGGGGCTGCATCGGGGGTATTTTGGCTTACTCGGTGCGCTCTATTGAGCATAGCGAGTGATGTCTTGCGATACCACAGCCGGTTTTCATCTTCTCGCATCCTGCTGAACACGATGAGATTTTTAAACCTTAAAGAGGACATATAATGCAATATATATTCATCCCCCCCTTTTTTTTCTAAGTCTGGAAATTAAACAAAATTTTGGCAGCATTTTATCTGGGGGAGCGACATCTAACAAGTGGTGGCTTACTCGGTACGCCCTGCTGAGCGTAGTGAGCGGCGTCTTGCGACACCACAGCCTATTTTTTCATCGTCGCTCCTTGCTGAGCACAACGAGGTCTTCAAACCTGCAAAGAAACACAAACACATATATATTCACATTCACAAATCCCATATATTCCGATGCATTTTTCGGCGCGCTGCAAGGCTATGCAAAGAAATGGGGTTAGGTATGCAATTGAAAATGTAAGGCAAGGAGTGCGACGCCGGAAATCGAAAGAAGAATTTGCATGCTAACGATGTTTTTGCCACGCAGCGAAAACGGGCTACTAAAGCAAAGGGTACGACACCAGAAATCGAAGGAAAAATTCGCCAGCTGACGATGTTCTTCCCGATTCTGGTCGTGAACGGATGGCTAAAGCGAGAATCGACGGAAATCAAAAGAAGAATTCGCCGATGTTCTTGCGATTTGCGATGCGTAAGCGGATAAAGCTTGAGGTGACGTCAAAATTGAAGGAAGAATTCGCCTACTAATGATGTTCTTCCCCGATTTGCGGCGCAGCGAAAACTGGAAGGCTAAAGCGAGGGGTGCGACGCCGAAAATCAAAGGAAGAATTTGTCTGCTGACGATGTTCTTTCCCGATTTGTGATGCAGTGAAAACTGGACAGCTAAAGCGAGGGGTGCGACGCCGAAAATTGAAGGAAGAATTCATCTGCTGACGATGTTCTTCTCCGATTCTTGTAACAAAATGACAAAATTTGGATGGGTTGCGAGCTTGGAAGGATCATGAATGGGCGATTTTGTGGTGGATTACAAAAGCAGGCCAAAATAATCATAGGGTTAGTTCTGAAATAAGGTTTGAAGAGTGGACTAGTGATTTTATGGTTGAGTTGGAGGAAGAGCCGACCTTGTAGTTTTATTAATGAGGAAGGAGGCTACTTACCTGGAGGAAAGAGGCTCTTGGATGGAGGAATTGGGGTTGGGCCGTGGCCTTGCGGGTTGAATGGTGAAAGGTGTGTAAATTGGTGGAGTGAACAGGCCAAAATGGGTCCAGGCTGACGGAATCTGGAAAACGGGCCGTCGTGAACAGATATAACAATTAGCGCAGTTTAGCCAGAGCAGCTGGAGCTAACCGGGAGGCAGTCTGTGAACAGCGAAGCGTGTCGGAGCGGGTGGTCGGGCGGGGCGGAAGCGAGGCGAGCAGTGTCGCTGGGCGGTGCAGGATACAGGTCGATGGGCTACGCGAGATCCCGGCTCGGTGGGCGAATGGCCAGGTGCTGAGTCTTGTGGGTCCTTTATTTATATCAAGAGTGCTACTCTAAGGAACATATGTCAAGGCGACCACACACACAAAGACTTCTTAGATATTTCAAATCTCAAGGCCATGTAGGTTTGACCACTCGTTGGCTTATTTGATATATCGGAAGATTCTAAACTAGTAAAATCCATATTTCTTGGAACTTTGCGACTTGGAAAGGACATTGAGGAACTACTCTTGCTTGACTACGGGTGAGATCATGGTTCCATATAATAATAAGAAGTATTACATAGATATTGTGGAAACAAAGCCTAGTTCGTAATTAGCATTATTAAGGCAGTTGTGAGGCCGATTTTGCACCCACACTATAAAGAACGAACAGCAACCATCTATTCTATCTAACAAATCACAAGGTCATAGTACTTAATCTCATTTCATTCAAGCTACCCCATGTTCTTTTATGCTTTTTTCTTGCTACCCTATGTTCTTTTTTGCTCTTTTTTAACGCTTGTTCCCTTGTTGGTAGTGTTTTGTAATGCTTGCTACTTCATACAATTTCTAATTTTCTTTCTTTCTTGGCTAATAATTATTCATAGTAGGATAATTCTAAATCACGTCCCATTATCACGATAGGATAATTGTAGGGTATGTTGGAAATTCAGAATTAATGTGCCAAAACATAAAAGCTCAAGCCCAGGGTTGAAGGCATGTTACCGTTAATGCTCCGTTTGATGAATTTGTTCTAAGGGACTTTATGATGCATCACACCTTATGCTCTCTAGGTATAAAATAAAATAGTTTGATAGGATCTAGTTGGGTGAGATTTGAGTTTAGTTCAGTGAGTTGACTCACTCTGAGTGGTCTGAACCCGGCTGAGTTAATTGAAAATCGGGGAGAAGTATCGGGTGCTTTCTGAACCGTTGGATTTGCGCCCTTTGTGCTTCGTTGGATCTAGCACTTGGATTGAGTTTCTTTTGAACTGAGCTCTGAACCGTCAGATTTGATTGGATCTTTTCACCATTGGATTTGTATTTCGATCAGTGGTTATTGTTTCTTGATTAGTGGGTTCCACGTGTGGCCTTCTGCATGGCTTGATCCCTTGCCTTGTTCTGTGCTCCTTGGAATGAATCTGAGCCCTTGATTTGGGTTAATGTGGCTGTTTCTAGGTCGTGGGATGAAGCTTCTAGAGGAAGCTTTCCTTAAGCAAGGCTTTTGTTTTGTTTCCTTCGACCATTCGAGCCGTCGGCCGAGGGATGAGAGCGAGAGCGAGAGGAGGAGAATCCCTAGGGTTTTCGGTGAGAATGGTTCGGCGAGATAACCAGGAGGAAAAGATGAGCGAGGAGAAGAAGAAGAAGAAGCTTGAAGAAGATAAGTTCTTTCAAAAAATGTTGATTACCCCTCTGTTTGTCTGTTATCCTCTATTTATACTATTTGTCTAACCTATCTCTAAGCCTTCTTTACATGAGTAATGACTTTCTGTTACAATGGATCATTTATTCACTTTTTCTTACTTCTCTCTCTCTGGAATATTAGTTGGTTTAGTCGTCGATCTTCTTGATTTCCGATAGATCTTGTTGTTTCATCCATTACATTTACAAAATACGACTTATTTTGTTATTTGATTTCTTGATTCTTGAGTTCGATTCTAAATTACATTGATAACTGCTGCGGGGTTTTTTTTATCTATATTATTGTCTTTGTCCTTCGTGGTGTTACTTTGGGATTTTAATCTTTGCTGTTGTTATCATTCTAGTGATCTTTGGTTCTAGTCTTATTCGGACATGTTGTATTTGTACTATGTAATATTTGTATTTATTTTACTCTGAATTAGTATACTTGTAATCTTTTCTTTTCTGTTGTTATTATATCTTGTCTGTCTGTTTAGTCTCTGTAAAGTATGGTTGTATTTGTCCCTCCTTACTGTCCTGAGTAATTACTTATGTTTATGTTGTGAAGTCCTTTAGCCAACTTGGAATTCTTCTTTCCCTTTTGCCTTTGTTGTCTATTTGAGGATATGGAGTCATATCATTACTCCCCCCACACATTGACCTTGTCCTCAAGGTCAAAGTTAGGAAAAGTTCCCTGGAATTCCTTAATTTCCACCCAAGAAGTCTCTGTTTCTAGGATACCTTCCCATTGTACTAAGACTTCTGTGATTGGTCTGTCTCCTTGTATTCTTATCCTCTGATCTAAAATTTTGATGGGTCTGACCAGAGGATGCCCTTCTAAGAATTGAGTAGGTAATATGGCTGGGTGAATTTTTGAATCTTGTCTGAATTGCCTAAGTCTAGATACATGGAAGACATTGTGAATCCTTGCTGTTTCTGGAAGGTCTACTTTGTAAGCCATAATCCCTACTTTCTGTAGAACTTTAAAAGGACCATAATACTGTCTTTGCAGCTTTGTATAGGGTTTCTTTGAAACTGATGTCTATTTGTATGGTTGTAATTTAACTAATACTAGATCATTTATATTAAATTGAAGCTCCCTTCTGTGTTTGTTTGATATTTGTTGCATTCTATTCTGAGCTTCTTGTAAGTTTTTCTTGATTCAGTACGGTGTCCCTTTGTTGCAGTAATGTTTCTACTTCTATATTGGTAGCTGTATTGCCATTATATGGTATAACTTCAGGTGGTAGTCTGCCATATATTATTTGGAAATGAGTTATTTTTGTGAAAGTGTTAATGGATGTATTATAGGAAAACTCTGCCCATGGGAGAAATTGTAGCCAATTTTTGGGTGTCTCCAATACAAAACTTCTTAGGTATTATTCTAGTGTTTTATTTGTTACCTCTGTTTGGCCATCAGATTGAGGATGATAAGCACTACTATGGCTTAATGTTGTTCCACTTAATTTGAATAGTTCTTGCTAAAAATTGCTCATAAAGATAGGATCTCTGTCTGAAACTATTGCTTGTGGAATTCCATGCAGTTTAACTATGTCTGAAATGAAAGTTTGAGCTATGTAGGTAGCTATAAAATAAGTTGGAAGGGCTGAGAAATGAGCATACTTTGAAAGTCTATCTACTACTACTAGTATAGCAGTTTTGTTGTGGGATTTGGGTAGACCTATGATAAAATCCATTGATACTTCCTCCCAAATGGCTGTTGGAATAAGTAAGGGTTGTAATAACCCTGCAAGTTTCTGAGTATCATATTTGATCTGTTGACATACTGGACATGTGGCTATGAAGTGTTTTATATCTTGTTTCATCTTTTTCCAGTAGAATTGTTGAGTAATTCTGGCCCCTGTCCTCTTAATTCTCCAATGTCCTCCAACTGGTGTTGAATGTAATTCTCTTATAAGCATATTTCTTATTTCAGAGTCTTTTGATATGACTATTCTATTTTTGTAATATAGCAGTCCATTAGTACATCTGTAATTGGGAAATAATTCTGGACTTGCTGAAATTTGTTTATGAAACTGCTCTAGTTCCAAATTAGATTGTGTTTCTTCTTTAATCTGTTGTAGCAAGGTTGTGAACTGCTGAGTATAAGCATATAAGATGTGTTGTGTTGAGCCTTCTGTTGTTACTGTTTCCTCTGTATTGTATGCTTTTCTGGATAGGGCATCAGCTTCCTTATTGGTGATCCTTGGTTTATATTCAATGGTATAATCAAAGCCCAGGAGTTTAATAAGAAACCTTTGCTGTTCTGGAGTCTGAATTGTCTGTTGTATTAACTCCCTTATGCTCTTTTGATCTGTTCTTATAGTGAATTTATTGCCTAACAGATATTGTCTCCATCTTCCTACTACTTCTGTTATAGCATAAAGTTCTCTAGCATATGTTGATGTTTTCTGTAATGTTGGAGATAATTTCTTGCTGAAATAAGCAAGAGGATGATTGTTTTGAACTAATATTGCTCCTATTGTTGTACCTAAGGCATCTGTTTCCAGAATAAAAGGTATAAAAAAATTTGGAAATGTTAAAATTGGTAAGGATACCTTAGCCTGTTTCAGTTGTGTGAATGCTGCTTTTGATTCTTCTGTCCACTGAAATTATTGTTTAGCTAGCATTGATGTTAATGGGGATGCAATTGCTGCATAGTTTTTAACAAACTTTCTGTAATAGTTAGTTAAACCCAAAAACCCTCTTAACTATTTGACTGAGTTGGGTAAATGCCATGCTTGTACTGCTTGAATCTTTTTGGGATCCACTGCTATACCCTGTGCAGACAAAATGTGTCCTAAATACTCAATTTTGTCTTGTATGAATGAGCATTTAGATGGCTTGATAAATGACTATCTATTCAATTTTTCTAACACCGTTTGTAAATGGATTTGATGTTGCTCAGGTAGTATATTAAGATGTCATAAAAAAAACTAATACAAATTTCCTTAGGAGAGGTTTCAGTATTCATCATAGCTTGGAATGTTGAGGGTGCATTTGTTAATCCAAATGGCATTGCAAGAAATTCATAGTGCCCCTCATGTGTTCTAAAAGCAGTTTTGTAAATATCTTCTTCAGCCATTCTGATTTGATGATATCTTGATCTTAAATCCAGCTTTAAAAATATTGTGGCTCCATATAATTCATCCATAAGCTCTTCTGGGGTGGGAATTGGGAATCTGTCAGAGATTTTTATTTTATTTAGAGCTCTAGAATCCACACAGAATCTCCAAGTTCCATCCTTTTTTGATTAAAAGTGCTGGGGAAGAAAATGGACTGATGCTTTCTCTGATTATTCCACTGTCCAACATTTCTTTTATAAGTTTCTCAATTTCAGTTTTCTGGAAATGTGGGTATCTGTAACTTTTTACCTTGATTGGTTGAGTTCCAGGGGCTAAATTAATATGGTGGTCAATACTCCTTTGGGGAGGTAAGGTCTGTGGAGCTTGAAATATGTCTTGGTATTTCTGTAATATTGTTTGAATGTTTTTAGGTAGGCTTTGGAACTCACTTGCTGTAGCCTCTGTAGAACTTTGGACTTCTGTTATTTGCAGGTATGAAGCTATTTCATGTTTATTCTGTAATTTGGTGAATTAGTGCAATGTGATGCCTTGAACCTTAGATGTTGTATCTCCTTGTAGTTGTACCAAGGTGTCCTTATACTTAAATTTCATTGTGAGCTTTTTGTAATTAGTTATACATTCTCCTAATTGTTCTAGCCACTGAACACCTAATACTACATCTGCTCCTTGCATTGGCGAAATAGCAATCGATGAAGGTGTATCCTTGTAGTTGGATAGGAATATTAGAGCATATTCCTGAACACTTTAAAGTTTTCCCGTTTCCTACTAATACTTTGAAAACTGATGCAGATGTTACTGTGTGGTCTATAAACTTGGCTAATTTGGACTGGATAAAGTTATGGGTTAAACCACTATCAATCAGTACTTGCACTTTTTTATTTCCAATTATCCCTTGTAGTCTTAGGGTTCTGGGATTTGATTGCCCTGTGAATACATTGAAACTAATTTATGGAATATCTTCTTGTATTGACAGGTTTTCTTCTTGATTTTCTTGCTGCAGGTTGTCCTCCTGCTCCTCATTGATCACCATGAGGGCAAATAGCTTTGATTTACAGATGTGGCCCCTATGGAATTTCTCATCACAGTTAAAACATAATCTTTTTTTCTTCTTTCTTCTAACTGTGTTGGTGTGAGTCTTTGTATTGGAATGGTTGGTTTGTTATTAGTATTGTTGTTGTGAATTGGCATTGTTGGTGTAGGGAGCAGAGGTTGTTGATATTATTGTTGATATTTTATGGCTGGTACTTGATTGAATCTTGCTGTTCTTGCCATAAACACCTCATCTGCTAACCTATCTTCCATTAGTTTAGCTAACTGAAAGGCTTGTTGAAGAGAATTGGGCTGTAAGGCTCTTACTTCCCACTTAATATCTTACCTAAACCCTGATTCAAAATAATTTTGTAGAAATTCAGGTGGAATACCTGAAATTTGGTTAGCTAATTCCTCAAATTGATTGTAGAATTCTTGGACTGTGGTTTTTTTGTTGTAACTTAGCTAATTCTCCTCTCAAGTCCCTATATAGAGAGGGTCCAAATCCTTGAATGACTTGTTCTTTGAACTGTGTTCATAAATGTAATTGTTTGTTTACATGCATCCATTGATACCAGCTCAAGGCAGATCCATCCATGTATACAGAGGCTATTATGAATTTTTGGTCCTCTGATAAACTATAGTACTGAAAAAACTGATATGCTTTGAACAGCCATCCTCTTGGATTTTCTCCATTAAATCTAGGCATATCTATCTTAACAGGTCTGGTATTTTGTTGGTGTTGTGTGTGTGATCTATTTGGGGAAGAAAGTTCAGTATAAGAAGCATTACACACCTGAGATTGTTGCTGTTCTTGAGAATTTGTTTCCAATTTGGCTTCTATAGCCGTTAGCCTTCTTGAAACTTCATTCAATATGATAGTAATTGAGGAAATTTGTTCCTCAGTTTTATTTAGTCTTCCCACACATTCCTCTAGTGTTTTTGATGTATGTCTTGTGCCTTCTGCCATTGTCTGAGTTGTGGTAATCAACGAGAGCACCAATGATAGGGTCTAGTTGGGTGAGATTTGAGTTTAGTTCAGTGAGTTGACTCACTCTAAGTGGTCTGAACCCGGCTGAGTTAATTGAAAATCGGGGAGAATTATCGGGTGCTTTCTGAACCATTGGATTTGAGCCCTTTGTGCTTGGCCGTTGGATCTAGCACTTGGATTGAGTTTCTTTTGAACTGAGCTCTGAATCGTCAGATTTGATTGGATCTTTTCAGCCCTTGGATTTGTGTTTCGATCGAGTGGTTCTTGTTTCCCTTTCTTAGGTTCCACGGTGGCCTGCCGCTTGATCCCTTGCCTTGTTCTGTGCTCCTTGGAATGAATCAGAGCCCTTGATTTGGGTTAATGTGGCTGTTTCTAGGCCGTGGGATGAAGCTTCTAGAGGAAGCTTTCCTTAAGCAAGGCTTTTGTTTCGTTTCCTTTGACCATTCGAGCCGTCGACGCTCCTGAGAGGGGATGAGAGCTGAGAGCAGAGGAGGGGGAGAAACACTAGGGTTTTTGATCGGTGAGGATGGCGGTTCCCGGCGAGATAACCAGGAGGAAAAAGTGAGTAGAAGAAGGAGAAGAAGAAGAAGCTTGAAGAAGATAAGTTCTTTCAAAAAATATTGATTACCCCTCTGTTTGTCTATTATCCTCTATTTATACTATTTGTCTAACCTATCTTTAAGCCTTCTTTACATGAGTAATGACTTTCTGTTACAATGGATCGGTTATTCACTATTTCTTACTTCTGTCTCTCTGGAATATTAGTTGGTTTAGTCATCGATCTTCTTGATTTTCTGATAGATCTTATTGTTTCATCCATTCTGTTACAAAATAATAGAAAACAGTTATTTTGTTATTTGATTTCTTGATTCTTGAGTTCTGATTCTAAATTTTGTTATTGATAACTGCTGCAGGGTTTTTTTCTTGAACTATCTATATTCAGTTGTGCTGTCCTTCTGTGGTGTTACTTTGGGATTTTAATGCTGTTGCAGCTTATTATCATTCTAGCTGATCTTTGGTTCTAGTGCTATTCTGGACATGTTGTATTTGTACTATGTAATATTTGTATTTATTTTATGCTCTGAATTAGTATACTTGTAATCTTTTCTTTTCTGTTGTTATTATATCTTGTCTCTGTCTGGTTAGTTTCTGTAAAGTATGGCTGTATTTGTCCCTTCTTACTGTCCTGAGTAATTACTTATGTTTATGTTATGAAGTCCTTTAGCCAACTTGGAATTCTTCTTTCCCTTTTTCCTTTGTTGTCTATTTGAGGATATGAATTTGGTTGCTTTAGAAAGGGCTTAAAATTACAAATTAAGTATAAAGTTTAGTAAAGTTTATTTATAATTCAAGTGAAGTTAGTGACCTAATTAACATGAGAGCAATTAAATTGTCATTATAGAATTAAGATTCAAGTAAACTTTTTTATTTTGTCAATGGTTCATAAAATTAGGGCATTTAAAATGATAAAAAAGTTAAGAAAACTAGTGCACACTCATGTATATAAAAATTTTAGACATATAAATAATATTTAAAAATAATAACTATTTTATGCTATTTTGAAAGAATATTATAACCAAGATAAAGTAAATAAAATAATTTGATTCTTGTCTAAATCTTAATATGCTAAAGTTACAATCATTATAATGTTTAAAGATTTATCAAATTATTATATTAACTGTTCAGGTATGAAAACTTATCATACTATACTAAGTTTCAGTTCTTGCATGGTGCATCAGCATTTCTATCATCATCATGGTTTTCTGGATATAGATTCCATTTTTCTCTCTTTTTCTTAATTGAGAATGACATAAATTAAAATGATAAGAAGCAAAGTGCGGGAAAATTGAGAAGAATGGATCGAGAAATGATTATTAGAGGATTGTGACACAGTATGTATTTGAGATTAAAATAGTAGAACTTAAATTTGGGTTATTTAGGAACCGCCTGAGATCACTTTTATTTTTTATTTTTTATTTTTATATATGTTTTGATTTTAAATAAAATATATTTAGTTGTGATAATTATTTTTAAAAATACTTAAAACATCTAAAAGTTATTTTTCAGTGTCTTTCAAAATAATATGATTTATTTCTTAAAACAAAAAATAAATTATTATCATTAAATTCCAAAAAAAAAATCCCTTAAATATGAGATATTATTATAATTTACAATAGACTTTTAAATTAAAACTACTTCAATTCGCTTCTCATTTCAGGTGCCTAAGGAAGAATCTCCCAAGCAAGAAGAAGAGACCAAGTTTCAGGCATTCACAGGAAAGAAGTACTCGTTAAAGGGCTGATGAGTCTGTAGCATGTATTATCAATCTCATTAATGACTAGAAGTCTTCATATTTGATAAATAATTCAGGGGCAATTACATATATATATATATATATATATATATATATAACACTCAAAATATGACTATTTACAAAATCAACACCCACTTGTTTTAATTTTTCAATTTCTCACTCAAATATCAAAAGTCACAATAAAATTTAAACTCATTTTTCATTTTTATCATATCGATCAAATACATGCATGAACACATCGGTCAGCTTGCTAGTTCAAAAGAATGAAATGACTGTTCATTTTATAATTAAAATATAATTTTTTTTTCATAATTATATTTTGATATGTACTACCAATTTTGCTAAAGTTAGTGTAGGTGTGAATTTGGTTGCTTTAGAAAGGGCTTAAAATTACAAATTAAGTATAAAGTTTAGTAAAGTTTATTTATAATTCAAGTGAAGTTAGTGACCTAATTAACATGAGAGCAATTAAATTGTCATTATAGAATTAAGATTCAAGTAAACTTTTTATTTGTCAATGGTTCATAAAATTAGGGCATTTAAAATGATAAAAAAGTTAAGAAAACTAGTACACACTCATGTATATAAAAATTTTAGACATATAAATAATATTTAAAAATAATAACTATTTTATGCTATTTTGAAAGAATATTATAACCAAGATAAAGTAAATAAAATAATTTGATTCTTGTCTAAATCTTAATATGCTAAAGTTACAATCATTATAATGTTTAAAGATTTATCAAATTATTATATTAACTATTTGCTTGATTCTTTGATTATACATAGTAAAAGCTAGGGCTATAAATTAAAAATGATAGTAATAAGAAGACAATGAATCAAATAGCCCTAGAACTTAAAATTTTGATGGTGCAATTGCTGAATCTCCAACCATGTTGATGCTACATTTATTTTAAAAAACTCAACTCCTTTCTATAAAAATAAAATAAAAAACTAGATAGAAAAACAAAAGAGAAAAGTAAAGATTTCAATGAAAATAATTATGATAATATTATTTACTTTGAATGAAAAAGGTATTCAAATATATATATTAATAATCATTATAAAGAACAAATCTTTAAAATAACATTTCATTGATTTAAAATTAAGAAATGCAATTAGAAATCAAGTTAATCATACTGCATTTATATAATTAGCTAAATCAAATAATACTAAAAAGCATTACAAGATGAAATAAATTAGTTTATAAGAATTGATATTTAGGAGTCAGTATCAATGCCTTTAGATTATAGTGTTGTGGATATGAAATGGATCTTCAAAATAAAATAAATGATGCAATGCTAAACTAATCTCGAAGGCTTTAGTTTTAAAAAAAAATTGGATTTAGAGGAGACTTTTCCGCATGGTGCTTATCTCGAGCTATTAAGCTATTATTAGCATTTGCGTGTTTTATCTGATGTAATTTACCTCAAACGGATGTACAAAGTATATTTTTAAGGGGGATTTACAAACATACCACGTCAAACTTCTATATTTACATATCTAATACCTAAACTTTAATTTTTATATAGATAACACTCTAATCTTTAATATCACATCAAAAATATCATTTTATTCACTTTTTAAAAGTGAAATGCACCTTTTTTAAGCATAGAAAAGTGTTAGATAAGTAAATATCTAATTTTAGGTGTTAGATATGTAAATATGGAAGTTTGACGTGATATGTATGTAAATCCCCCTATTTTTAAATGACATAATTGAAGAAGAATATTTGTTCAATTTTCATTTGGATTTAAAAACTTAGTTGATTCAAATTATGTATGTAACTCCATGGAAGTATTATATTGACCAAAATAAGCATTGGGAGCTTGGTATGACAAATTTAATGCATTTCCTTAGAAAAAAATCGAAAAGCTGCAATAAACACAATAATATTTCTTTAAAAACTAGGTTTCAACTTATTAGTTATTCAAATTTACATAAGAGTCTAACCACGTTTAGTGATCACGAGGAGAAAAAGGTTTGTCCTTGCAGAGTCTTGCATTTGATGAGGGTGGGGCCTCTTCGCAAGAAGGGGTTTCAATTCTGGAAACTCAAACAGATTCCACTTAGGAGGATTCACCAATAGGTCATTCTATGAAAATCTTCTACATCGTTGTTTCCAACTTCAACAGATCTGATGTGTCAAGAGGGAAATTGACTTTATCTTTGTCACTTTCGTTTCCAGCGCCACCTTTCCCTTCTTTGTAACAAATTAAATCTTATGAGTTTTCTCGATTCGTCAACAAAAAATTTGAAGTAATTATAATAAGAAAGTTTAGGTATTAGATATATAAATACATAAGAATTGTGTGATATGTATGTAAATCCCCTGACTAAATATTATTTGCACGTATAAATAAACATATTTTTGGAAAAAAATAAACTTCGCTACTCTACTGATGTGGATATCGCATGAGTGGAAACTGGAAAGTGAACTTCTTCGAACGCCAAGAACTCGAATGGCGATGGCTTCTTCTCCTCTAGCACTCGATCTTCTTACTCCAAGACAAGCTCCTGGTGGGAGAAAAGACATCTTAGATTCAGCAAGGGTGGTCTCCATTTCAAGATCGCCTCCTCATCTCAGTCTTCTCCTTCTGAGACATGAAACCGCAATCCTGCGTCAACTTGGGGCTTTCTCTCCAAAGGAAGGGTATCTTCTTCAAACTTTTGTTTTTCTTTTCTTCTCTGTTAATCATGAAGATTCCCAGATGTCAGATAAGCTTCTCTTCTCTGTTCTCTATGGAAGTAATTTGTGTGATTGATTAGTTGGAATGAGACGATTCCTTTTCATGAGTCTATTTACAATTGATAGTTTATTTGAGCTTTGAGTAAATGACGATTGTGATGCATGTTGTTTGTTCTTAGCTATTGGAGAATACGTGATTAAGTTTTGGATAGGTCTTGCAGGTTTTGAGTTACATTAGGTTGCTTGAAAAGATGTTTTGAGTTTAGTTTGGGGTTTCTGAACAAAACTATGCTGGAAATTTGTTGCTTCTGAAAAGAGATTATTACCCATAGGGATCGAGTTAATTTACTTTCAGAAACTCTAAGGGGTTGTTTGGTAGTAGGATTTAGTATTTATATAAAATTTACCGTTTATCCTGCCAAATGCTCTAGAAAATCAAAATAAATTCTATGATCTTCTAAATTCCATCTTAACTCTCTTTTGTTATAAATCCTAGATTTATTAAATCTTGTAACTAGGAGGATTTAACAGATATTCACGAGTTGTGAATTATGCTCCACATTCTTTATTGTGACATCCCTCTCCATTCCGCCATAATCTCGTCACCGCCTTCACTAGCGGCCTCCCATCGTAGCTTCCTCACTTCTTTTTCATCAACGGTTTTGAGCAAGGGTCGATGCCTTGGCCTGTGAGCTCCCATTGTAACTCATCAAAGGGTTCAGGTAATAATGGAAGGGGGAGAAAGTTGTGGGATTTTGATGCAATTATTTTCAAATAAAGTAAAATTATTTTTGATTTAATTTGATTAAGATGGTGGTAAGACCTACAATGATTTATGATGCAGAATGTTGGCCAGTAAAAGAGAAGCATAAGATTGAGTGTTGCAGAGATGAGGATGTTGAGGTGGATGAATGGCTTTACTCTTAGAGATAAAATGCGAAATGAGTATGTTTGAGAAAATGTTAGAGTAGCTCCAAAGGACAAATGAGATTAGAGAGTTGCCTTAGATGATTTGGTCACATAAACCGTCGGCCGCTCGATGACCCGGCTAGGAGAGTAGATGTGCTAGATTTGCCTTATGTTAAAAAAGATAGAGGTAGACCTAATAAGACTTGGTTAAGATGTATAAAAAATGATCTTAGTTTATTTGAATTAAATGAGAATTTGACACATAATATGACACAATAGAGACGAAGGATTCATGAAGCCTACCCCACATAGTGGGATAAAGGCTTGTTGTTGTTGATTAAATAGGAATTCTTAAATATAATTAATTTTGTAAATTCTAATTATAATTTATTTAGTGTCATTAGAAGTTTAATTAATTAGGTAGTAAATTTGTAATTAATGATTATTTGAGATGTTATCTTATGCTAATTATGATTTAATTAGCCATTTAAAATATGTTTATGATAAATTAATGTAATAAAATATCACAATCATATCAATCATCAAGTCTTAGAATAAATAGTTGAACAATCTTCTTAGATTTAACCATATTTAATACCTACTATACTAAATAATTTTCTTGATCCACAGATTTACTAAAGTTGTATTTACATGATTACCAAGTCTTACTTGAGTTAAATCCTTTTAAGCCTCTAAAAAAATCTTTTTGATGGAAGCAAAGTTTGTGTTGGTTTCTTATGTAGAACAATGTTGATGAAGTGAATGAGGTGCGTATTGATGAAAAAAATGAAAAAAAGAATAGAACAACTAATTTATACCAACCCAATGAGTTGTTTGATGATCACATATGCCACCATTTTGATTTCTGTGGCTATTGGATATTGAGCCTAATTACACATAATTCATGTCGCATTGTTGACATGAGCAACAATAATTGAATTCCAAGAGTGTGACTAGGATTCTCTATTTCTGTTTGGTGACTCGTTCAAGAATCACGAACATTGTTGTCACTCATAACACTTTTTCTTCTACTCAATTTTTCTGAATGAAAGCACCTATGTGATTGCCAAAATTGAACTTTTGGAGTTCATGATTAAAAAACATGCCGAGAGATATTTTATATGCAGATAGCCGGTGTGATAAATAATCATAAAAAATCAGTCAAAGAACATAGAGATATTGATGATTTGTTAATTCATGTCCATATATTGACTCATATTTTTCTTTTTTACGTGTTACTCATGTTTTTGTCTTTCTTTTAAGTGTTATGAATTTGTCTTTCTTCTAGGACCTAGTCTAGTTATGGTCATATGAATTTAATTGCTATGGGCCACCCGAAGTTATGAATGCAAGAGTTTTACTACTATTGACATTGTAAATCCTTTATAGAATTTTTTAGGTTATCTACCTTGCTTAAGGATTTAATGGAGGCCTTTTTTTCTTGAAGTTTGACTATTGGTTGGATTGAGGTGTGAATTGACCAAATGCATTGAGCTAGAAAATTTTATGGAGCAAGTTTGACTAAGAGAAAAGTGGAGGGTTGTTAGATAGTTGATAGCATAAAACTTGTTGAAAAATCATGACATTAATCATTTAATACAATCTAATGCTAGGGTGTTTCTAGAAGTTTTGTGTTGTGTTTGAATGCATTGAAAATGTACAAGGGCTACTACATCGGTGCTCAAGTGCAGTGTTAAATAAAGAAAGATTTTTACATTATGAATGTATACAAACAAAGAAGTTAGTCCATGAAATTAGAATTAGGTTAAAAACTTAGAATATAGGTACTCTTATAAGTAAATTAATAGAATTAATAGATGATATGGTTCATTGGAAGATAAATATCTTATGTATTCAAGAAACCAAATGGGTTGGGGGAAAGCCAAGGAGATTGATAGTTTAGATTTTAAACTTTGGTATTCTGGTAAGAGTCGTACTATAAATGGTGTAGTGATCATAAATAAAAGTTTGAAGGATATGTTATGAAAATAATAGAATTTGAGTTAAAATTATAGCAAAAATCATTGTTAATGCTAAGATTACTAATGTTATAAGTGTTTATGGTCCTCAAATAATTTAAATATAGTCTTAAAGAAAAATTTTGAAATGATAGAGATTAATATAAAAGATATCCCTTGAAAAATGAGTACTTATTGGAAGAGATTTAAATAGACATATTTGTAGAGTGGTAGAAGATTTTAAAAGCATTTATGATGGCTATAAGCTTGAAGACTAATGAAGAAGGTAAAATTATATTGAATTTAGCTTTAGTTTTTGATTTTGTAGTTGCTAACACTTTATTTTAGAAAAAAAGATGAGCATATTATCACTTATAAGAATGTATTTAGTAAAACGTAGATTAATTATTTTCTGATAAAAAAATAGATCGTTTTGAGTGCAAAGGTTTTATGATCATTCTGGTGAAAGTTTAAGTACTCAGCATCGACTATTAGTTTTAGATTTTAAGATGAAGTGTTGGAAGATGAAAGATAAATCGAAATATTATCACTTATAAGAATGTATTTAGTAAAACGTAGATTGATTATTTTCTGATAAAAAAAATAGACCGTTTTGAGTGCAAAGTTTTTATGATCATTCTGGTGAAAGTTTAAGTACTTAGCATCGACTATTAGTTTTAGATTTTAAGATGAAGTGTTGGAAGATGAAAGATAAATCGAAATATTATCTTAGGTTTAAATGAAAATACTTAAAGAGCAAATAAAAAATAATTTTAAGAATAAGTTACATGATCTTAGAATTTGTGATGTTCATGAGGAAATTAATATTTTGTGGGAAAAAGTAGCAAGTGAGATTAAGCAAGTTGCAAAAAAATATTATTGAAGAATCAAAAGAAAAATATTTTTTTAATTAAAAAAGTTGGTGTTGGAGTCAAAATGTGCGAGAAAAGATAAAAAAAAAATTGTTATAAAAATTAGTTTAGATGTAAAAACTTGGAGAATTATGAAAGGTATAGAGCTAGTCTATAGAGATTTTAAAAAAAGATATAATTCAGCTTTTAATGATTTATACAATAGATTGGATACTAAAAAGGGTGAAAGATGTATGGATAAGTTAGTCATGCAAAGAGATAGGAGAAGTAAATATTTAGTTTAAGTGAAGTGCATCAAAGATGAAAATCTTAAAGTGATTTTTTCAGAAGAGGATATTGAACATAGATCGATGATATATTTTGATAAACTTTTCAGTCAATGTTGTGAGAATACGATTAATTTTAGCAACCTTAGTACCCTAAATAAAAATAGAGAATTTTATTTTTATCATCGTATTAGTGAAATTGAAGTTGGAGAGATTTAAAAAAAAATGAAGTGTGGAAAAGCAATAGGACATGATGATATTCTAATAGTATGAAAATGCTTAGGTAATCATAAA
The DNA here is from genome assembly GCA_021442155.1 of Cymbidium sinense. Taxonomy (NCBI): domain Eukaryota; kingdom Viridiplantae; phylum Streptophyta; class Magnoliopsida; order Asparagales; family Orchidaceae; genus Cymbidium; species Cymbidium sinense. The sequence continues at coordinate 281,941,672 of CM038215.1, read as the reverse complement.
ATTTCTTAGATTATTAATCTTTTTAATATATTTTTAAAGATTAATAAGATGCCCGATGAGTGGAGAAAGAGTTGGTTCCTATTTTTAAGAATAAAGTTGATGCACCATGTGTGCAAATTACAGATGAATTAAGTTTATGTGCTATACATTAAAATTATGGGAGGGAACAATTTAGCATAGATTACGGCGTGATACAAACGTTTCTCAAAACCCTTGAATCTATTTTGGGTAGGCCTACCATGGATGTTATACATTTATTGAGAGGTTTGATGGAGAAGTATAGAGAGATTAAGGAAGATCTACATATGATATTTGTTGATTTAGAGAAAGCATATGATAAAGTTCAAAGATAAATGCTTTGGAGAGTTCAAAAAAAGAAGGGAGTTAATAGTGCCTACACTTAAGTCATTAAGGATATGTATGGAGTTGTCACTTTTTTCAAACACAAAAAAGATTGACTAGTGTTTTTTATCGGTTGGATTACATCAAGGATCGGTTTTAAGCCCATACATTTTTGGTTTAATTATGGATGTTCTTCCTAGACATTTACAAGAGGATGAATCTCAGAGTATGCTTTTTGTTGATGATATTCTTCTTGTTGATAAGATTAGAGAGGGAGTTCAAGAAAAACATAAATTGTGGAGGTCCTTAGAGTTTAAAAGCTTTCATTTGAGTAGATCTAAAATCGAATGAGTAGATCTAAAATCGAATGAGTAGATCTAAAATCGAATACATGGAGTGTAATTTTAGTTGTAGAAGCTTTAGTGACTGAGTGGTGATGGGTGATCAAGTCATTAAAAGGTGTGAATGTTTCAGATATTTTAGATCTATTGTTCAAAGTGATGATGATATTAATTGGGATGTTATTAGTAGAATTCAAGTTGGGTGGTTGAAGTGGAGAAATTAATCACTTGTTGTGTGATAGGAAAGTACCATTTAGACTCAAGGAAAATTTTATAAAATGGTGGTAATACTTGGATTTATGATGCGAATGTTAAAAAAGAAGCATAAAATTAAGTTAAGTGTTGTAGACATGAGGATGCCTAGGTAGGTGAGTGGCTTCACTCTTAGAGGCAAAATGTGAAATGAATAAATACATGAAAAAGTTGGAGTAGCTCGATGGTAGATAAGATTAGAGCCACTTGCCTTAGATGGTTTGGTTATATAAAATGAAGGCCATTTGATGACTCACTTAGGAGAGTAGGTGTATTAGATTCGATCTATTTTAAGAAAGGTAGAGGTAGATCTAAAAAGATTTGGTTAGGTAGTATAAAAATGATTTTATTTTATTAGAATTATATGAGAGTTTCACTTAATAAGACACAATAGAGAAGAAGGATTCATGTAGCCAACCCCACATTGTGAGATAAAAGGTGGTTGTTGTTGTTGTTGTTGTTGTTGAAGTTTGACTAAGAGCATTCAAGTGGTATGTTGAGAGTTTGGCAACCCGTTTGCATCACAATCTTGGAGTGATAGCGTTAGGATTTAACAAATGTATCAACCAAGATAGGTTGATCCTTTGGGATATGTGACATACTTGATATCAAAGATTGTTGTCATCATCATACATGTAAATTGTGCAAAATGACAGGCCATGGTGTACGATGCGGTGTGATGCATTAAAATGGAGTGCGCTATTTTTGCCATGCATGAGAAATGACACATGATTCATTGTCCCCATAGCATGCACTAAGTTGATTTTTAAGATTTAATGTGAAAAAATTCTACACACACACACACACACACACACACACACACATACAAAGTTTAAAAATTTGGACTCAAATGAAGAAAAGGAAAAAAATTTGGACTCAAATGAAGAAAAGGAAACCATGAGTTCAATATTCCCATGAGATTCACATGATATTTGCATGTGGAGCAACAAAGAATGTTAAGATCTCTTGTCACCATGGGAGAAGGGCATATTGAGCTTCATCATGTGGTTCTTCTACTCCATTATTGCAATCTCATTCCCTTCATAATTTTCAACCTCCACACTTCCACCCTCTATTGCTTTGTCACTGCAATCATTTCCACTCTCATTCTCACCATCTTGTCCGTTGTTGTAAGGATATGTAATCATAATCATGATAGAGATGGTAACAGGAGGCAACGGATTCATGGCCCTTAAAAATAATAATTATCTGATTAAGTTCATGAAAACCATCATGTTCAATAGTTAATCCCTCAAAAAAAGAAATTTTGAAAAGGATACGTAAAATACTAATTGAAATGAATTACCTAACTATTAAGGGACATAATTTTTTTCGCTTAAAACATGACGGACATTCATTTACTTTTAAGTTTCAATTGATATATTAGTTTAAAATCATTTCATTTTGTGAAGGGAATGAACCAAGCTATTATGTGTCTTGTAAATTTTCGATCCCGGTGTCTCAGACATTCATGGACCCCAAGATTTCGTTTCTTCGACCGACCGAGTATATGAAAATTGTGCATAATGCTTGGCAAACTGAAGTTCAAGGCGACCCATTGATCCAAAAACTAAAAGCTGTCAAATCTGTCTTGAAGAATTGGAGTAGGGATCATTTTTTTGGCTAGGGTTGCTGCGGTTAAAGATCACCTTGACTGCATTGCATCCAGACGATGAGACTGCACGCTCCAACTGACGCAAAGCTTGTTATGGAGGAGAAAGTTTGCTACTCAAATGACAAAAAACTCTGACACATGGAGGAGAGTCAAACAGAAGTTTGGTCGCTGGATCCTGAGGAAGTGCGGTTTTGAAAAATTTTGCCTAGTACTAACCTAATCAAGTTTTTGCTAACAAGATTGTTTGAAAGCATTAAATGATGCAGGTCGAGCATATTTCAAATTTCATTATGAGTGAAATTGATTATTTGAATGAAGAATCATCTCAATTTTTGATTTTAAATTTTGTTGTGTGCCTTATAAGTTTTGTCCAACAAGTTTCTTTTGGGATTGGTCATTGTTTTAGAAGTATCACATAACGTCTTTAAATATCACATGATTGTCATATAACCCGTTGGCTCATTATCACCATTGATAAAGGTTAGACTTTTTTTTTTTTTGGCTTGATAAAGGTTAGACTTGCTCCAACATAACCATTATCAATGATGCGGTGATAAAGGTTGGATTGGCCCAACATTTTGGCCTCTATTGAGGCTTATCTCAAAAGAATTTTTATCACTCCTTACTTAGATTATCATAACCTACTAGCTTATCCCACATGAAATGACCTTTCATAGACATTCTTTGTAACATTAATTTCATAAGCATTTAACTTATACTAAGCATTATTATGAGCACATCAGTTTGTATCAACACATGTCATTAACATATTAAGTAATATTTAATTACTTGAATATGCATGATGGGCCATAAACTTATACAATTAAAACATGACATGTAATTATTTTAAATAGGTGAACATGTGCAAGGAGTTAGGCTTTTAGATAACATCAGATACTATAAATATGCTCAATATGAAGAAATATCTATAGACATGCCTATTAAAGTCCAATGTAATGTTTAGGGATTCATTGACATCTTACATATAATTTGCTATCTCTATTAAAGATTTGATCTTCTCATTTTTCCTCATTAGAATTAATTTTTTAACTTTTATCACCTCAATATCTAGATCATTTATATACCAATCTAATAAAAATAGCAAATTTCTAAATCTATACCAATGCCTAAATCTACTACTTAAATTTAACTCAAAATAACCTTAAATAATATTTCTACTTCTAAATAATTACTCCTCATATAAGCCTTTGAATATACTAACCTCAAATCAAATTCAATTTGTACATGAAATGAAATCACAAAAAGATTGAATTTTCTTCATTTAGCTTTCCTGCTTCTCCCTCTATTCGCTTGACTGGAGAAGTTACATGGATGAGCATTTAGGATATTATCTATCAAATTTTAGGTAAAATTTTGATTTTGATCTCCTCTATGCATTTTGGATATTACAGATTTATATCAAATCATAATCATTGCTAGTTGTGGCTCTTTTTTTTCTATAATTTATATCAAATCTTAATATCGGAGGAAAAGAACTCTACATTTATGAAGCATTGCATTAGATTATGAAAGAAAAGTATCGTGGCTGGAAAAAAATTTAGTTTTCAAGGGAATAGATTGTCACTTGTCAAGTTTCAGTGAATGATTTGGTACATATAAGTGTTGATTCTCAATCAATGTCATGTATTTGATAATTACATGGTAATATGCCTCTTAGATTCTTTGAAATTTGAAATCTTGGAAGGTGATTGTTAGTTGTCGTCTCCTAATGAGGTTCTTTATTGACCAAACATCTCATACCGGTAGATATATGATAGAAAGGAGTTTAAAAATAGTTTATAAACAACAAGTGGAAAATTGAAACAGTTTTTTCTGTAAACATATTTTGAGACATTGATTAAATAAAATTAATTTCTTTGCAGAATGAACATGGCAAGTGTTTTTGTTAGCCCTTGTCAAACCACCCTTTATGTATTTTATTTATGAATGCAATTTTTTACTTTAAAACTATAGATGTAATCATTACCTGTCACTTTTCTTTGCATATAATTTTTAGAAGCTACTCATTCATGGAAGATCGTCATGAACTTTACATAACTAGTTCTCTATTGTGCAAATATTTTTCAGCCTTGTTTGTACAATATCGTTATTTATTTAGCTTTTGCTTCCTAAAAAATGGTACTTGTAGGTAAAAGATGCTCTTATAAAGTTTGAAAATGCACTCACTTTGAATCCAAACCCAATGGAAGCCCAAGCCTCACTTTATAATAAAGCTTGTTGCCACATATAGATGCGACGTGTTGATGTTTACTCTTTTGTGATGATGTTGGTATTTTCGGATGAATGCAATTTTGTAGAATCAAGTTTATCATTTGTGTTAATCAATCTGTGACATGGATTACTTTTTTTAACAAAGTTTTCCAATTTGAAGGACAAAATCTGTGTGATGAATTACCTTTTGCTATTTGCTTTATGATTCTTCCTTGTTGTTGATGCCTAAGTGTTCGATGCCGATAGTGATTTATTGATGCCAATTTGATTGAAAATTGGGATAAATGTTTGGGCTTCCTTCCTAAGTATTGATGCTTGTGATCTAAACTTAAACAAAGGATACAATGATCTCTATTTCACAATTGCTTTGCATAATAACTAATTATCCTTTCTAGTTCTTACGTGTGTGAGATTAAACTTCTATGTGATTTGAAATAACTTGGTGGATTCATCAGCTATATATTTATATAGTAAAGAGATATGAAACAACATTATTTACTCCGTATATGTGTTTTGGCAAAGTTATACTATCAGTTACTTTACCAATTCTTTTTATGATTTCATAATGATAGGGCCAATGTATTTTGGACTTAGCTTTCTGGTCTTACCAAAATGCTTCATTTCCTTGATAATATTAACTTTCAGAAACATAAATTCTTTCACTTCAAAGTCCACTAATCGGTTCTTGGCATCAAAATATTTTCTTGTCCGTCTTATACTGCTTTTATTCAATTTCACATTAGTCTGATTTTATTAATAGCTTCATTTACTAGGTTAGCATCAATTCCTTTTCTTTCTCTTATCGTTGCCTAGCACAAAGGGGTCCTGTATTTCATAGAGAGCTTCATATAGAGCCATTTCAATAAATTCTAGTATTGGCACATAGTTTAAGTTAATCTTCTTAAATTTGATTCTATTTTGATTGGCTATTTATATTTGGATGAAATGTAACACTGAAAGTCTATTATTAACCTAATGTTTTTTGGACTTTCTTAAATAATTTGGATGTAAATCTGTCGTCTAAGACTATAAACTTTTGATACTTCATGTAATCTAATGATTTCATCCACATAAATTTTTACCAATTTCTCAGTAGAGCCATTTTTTTGGATCAGTAGAAAATATGCAAACAGTCAATTTGCCAATGATTACCCAAATAACATCATGACTTTAGCTTGACCTTTATAATACAACTATGAAGTCCATAGCAATTTTATCTCATTTTTATTATAGTATAGAAAAATATTGTAGTAATCCACTTGACTTTTGATATTCGACTTTAACCCTTTTATAAGTAGGACACTTAACAACAACTTCAGTTACACTTGGATTTAAAAGTAACTCTTAAAATAATCTTTTAAGTTTTTGATACATCTTATTATTTTCTAGATGAAAAAAATAACATGAATAATGTATTTTATTTAGAATTTTTTTTAGATTATCAACATTTAGAAGGCTATTTGACTTTCATATCTCAATAGCTCATCACCATCAATCTTGTTCTCTTGAATTTGATGTGTTCTCATCATACATGAGATTTTCTAAGCTCCACATGATGTGATAGTGTATCATGTTCCCTATATTTTAGGGTGGATTATATTATCATTTGATTTAATAATATTAAATTTTCATTAGTAAGTTTGACTACTATTAATTCTAGTCAATCTATTTCTTTATTCATTCTTCTTGAGTATCTAGCCACTTTGTATTGTCACAAGTTTTCTTGTTTAAAGTATCTGCAATTATATTTATTTATTTAGGGTGATATTGCATGTAATATCATTATCACGCTCCACTTTGTCTTCCCCTTCCTAAATCTAATGTGAGACGTAACACAGGTGGGTACGATTCAATTGATTGAATCCATCTATAGCACCCATTATGGTATCCTCATTAGAATTTAATGGGTGATAAATCTAATCACCCAAATGTGTCCAAAATTATATATAATTCCTCATTATCATCCACACAAAAGTAAATGAAAACAATCTATACATTCCATTCATATATTTGCAGAGCATCTAATAAATTTCAAAATTCATATACAAAAATATTAATTTCATTTAATACATACTTTAGCATTGATCATATCTTATATTAACAACCTATTAAATATGATAATAAAATTTAGTTTGATTCTTACTTAGATTCAACTTTAAATTTTAATTTAATAGAAGTAATTGAAATTAATCCATATAGTCCATTCAATCAATTTAAGCCAATAGAAGTAAGTGAAAGGAATCTCTACATTCCATTCATATATCTGCATAACATCTGATAAATCTCATGATTTACATATACATTTAATAGATACCTTACTACTGATAATATCTCATATTAATTGCCCAATCAAACATGATAATAAAGATTAACTTGATTCTTACTTTGATTCAACTTTATTTTTTTTTTCTAAAAAAAATCAAGTAATCATATAGTGAACTATGAGCCTTATTAAGATAAAGTAACTATAGTACAAAATTTAAATAATCAAGAACAGTAACATTTATGCTTATCATGATTGGACATAATCATAAAATGTAATATTTTTTTATAAATTATAACATTGAACATTAAAATCTAGTGTCATGAGATTTAACATTAACCCGCTTGTATAAAGGAATAGTACTATAATGCCTATTATAGATTTTCTTAGTTTATTATGCCAATCAAGATGTACCGCTTAGTTAATTAATTTACCTACATTAATTCATTCATTTTCTTACTTGTTTTCATCATAATATATTTCCACTTTTTGTCTTATAATATGTCATATATAATTGTGCAGGTTTGTTGGTTATCATAAGATAGTGAACTATAGATTCATACCATATAATATAATATTATAAAGTTCAATAGAACCCAATTGAAATTAGACATTATTACTATTGAACCATATTGAGCTCTTTTTTTTTCATAGGGTCCCTTTTATCCCCCGCTTATACTTGTATCATAAACATATCATTGCCAACTCATCATCTTGTAATATGACATTTTTAAAGCTCAATATATTTTCATCATTGATCATTTAAATAAATATTTATTTTATTTTTAAAAATATGCTAAGCAACTATATATATCATATGCATTATTTTTAAAATATCATCAATTGGTAAAATATTTATAGAATTATGATGCATTTAATTATAAACTCATATTATCAAAATTTCTATATTATAATTTAACATGAATAGTAAGTTGTAACTATGCATTTTGCAATATGAAGAATTTTAATGCAATTCACCAATAAATATAATTAACCTTTTAATGCACCTGCAAAAAGTCTAAAGAATATTTGTTTATGGAATTAGAAGTTGTATATCTTACTTAATTGACAGTTGATCTTCTCGAATCGATCAATCCATAAATTCCTTCTTTTTGTAAATAATCTGAATAAACAAATTTCTCATTTGAAATTATATTTTTAATTTCTAACTCAATCATCTCAATTTAATCTCAAAGTAAAATTTTAACTAACAATAATTCCTTCTTATAGAAGCCTCAATACTCATCTACTACAAATTGGCCTTAATTTAAGAAAATGGCTGAAAAATAAGAATTCTAACTTCATTTACAAAAAAAAAAATGCAAAAAATAAAGTTCTTACCTTAATTCGTAATTTTACACTTTTTCTTCCTTTGTTCTCCTCTTCATCTTCACTTCTTCTGTTTTCTATTTTCATCTTCATCTTTTTCCTTCTCTTCATTTTCTTCTTCTCCGCCTTTTCTTTTATGTTACCTAACTCACGCCCCTTGCCTTTTCTTTTATTTTATACCATAACAGGATAAGGCTTGAGGAATGTTAACGGATAAGATGTAATTTGAACATTTTATTAATAATTTAATTATTTACTTAATTTATAATTAATATCATACTTCAATTTTATATATATTTTTATGTATTATAATGATTGAAATAAATTATAGAATTTTATAACAAATATGTTTGTTCATTTTCAAAGTAGGTGAAAAATGAGGTATAATTTTTAAGAAGAATTTTTCATATCATAATTTCCAAATTTGTAGTATTATAATTTTTCCTTATTAGAATTTCATCTTTGAAATTCACTTCTTTCATAAGTCGTTAAACAATGAGAATTTTATTGGAAGTTTTTTTTTTCATGTTGCATTTTTTTATTTGGATTTTCACTTCACTTTTGTATAAGAAATTTGTCGTTTTAATTTCTTAACACCAAAATCTACTATCTTTTGGTTCTTTTGTATATGTTAGATCTTTTGTACTTCATCATTTTTATATAATGTTTTTTATTGGGTGCCTTTTTTTAATGTTGGATTGATAGAAAAAAAGTTACTGCATCATGATATATTTTCTTAATGGTATGTACATTACTCTTTTCATTTACATTTTGTAATATGAGTGTGTGTCGTGTTTCTAATTTATTATTGTGAATTTTGTTAGGTAACACTTACCTAACCTGCTCAATTTAGGTTGGAATTTGTGTCATTCATTGATTGTCGATAATTTTCTTTTTTTATCTTTTGAGCCCAACTAAGGTGGTGACAAAAGTATGTTGCTTGAGCTCTTGCTATCATTTTTTTCTTTGATATTCATGTTGGACGTTTCTAATTCGCTTTATTCTACTAGTTATAATGCCTCCCTCGGCCCTAGGGTTATTTGTGATAAACAATTTACCTTTCTTGAGAAGAAAGACATTCTATTGGCCAAATGCATCCTACTCGACTGTTTTATGACTCATCATGGTGATTTCAAGTAGCTGACAATTTGAAAAATTCACCTACAGCATCTTTGCATATTGAATATCCAATGTTATTTGAACCCTGATCTGTCAATGAGCGGATCTCTCATTGTGGTGTGCTAGAGTTCATTCTTGAGAGAGGGATGGTGTACATGCCATATTGGGTATTTGTGATGTCTAAATGATTTTATGTTCTTGAACTGTCTTCCTTTTCTTCTTGAATAAAATGGTACCTCATGCTGATCTTGGATTTCTTTAAATGCTTACAGATGATGCAAAATTTGCTTTTGCAAGAGGGGACATTCAAATCAAGAGTGCTACTCTACCAAGGGAACATATGTCAAGTTGCAATACACACAAAAGACTTCTTAGATATTTCAAATCCCAAGGCCATGTAGGTTTGACCACTCGTTGGCTTATTTGATATATCTGGAAGATTCTGCTTAAACTAGTAAAATCCATATTTCTTGGAACTTGCAGCTTGGAAAGGACATTGAGGAACTTCTCTTGCTTGACTATGGGTGACAGTATCATGGTTCCATATAATAATAAGAAGTATTACATAGATATTCTAGAAACAAAGCCTAGTTCTGCAAATAGCATTATTGAGACAGATTGTGAGGTCAATTTTGCACCCCCGCTTGACTATAAAGAACCTGAACGGCCCCAACCATCTGTTCTATCTAACAAATCACAAGGTCATAGTACTTAATCTCATTTCATTCAAGCTACCCCCATGTTCTTTTATGCTTTTTTTCTTGCTACCCTATGTTCTTTTTTGCTCTTTTTTAACTGCTTGTTCCCTTGTTGGTAGTGTTTTGTAATGCAGTTGCTACTTCATACAATTTCTAACTTAATTTTCTTTCTTTACTGGCTAATAATTATTCGTAGTAGGATAATTCTAAATCATGTCCCATTATCACGATAGGATAATTGTATGGTATGTTGGAAATTCACTGAATTAATGTGCCAAAACCTAAAAGCTCAAGCCCAGGGTTCAAAAGGCATGTTACCGTTAATGCTCCGTTTGATGAATTTGTTCTAAGGGACTTTATGATGCATCACACCTTATGCTCTCTAGGTATAAAATAGAATAGTTCTAGGATTTTATGCATCTTCGTGAGTTTTTTGTGCTTCTATTATAGATAGGGGTTGTCTGTTATTGTAATAAAAAATATCAATATTTTTACTATAATAATGAGTGCTATATTGAAATACTAAGATTGACGAACATGTTTAAGACATCGATTTTGATCAATTCTAAATTGGGCAACAACATCTACTTATGGCCATTGACATCTTAGAAGTTCATACAATCACAAATTAGGTCAAGTAGATATCTTTAAATATAATGAAACTAAAACATATAATATCGACTAAAGAAGGCATCCAAGTAGTCTTGAACCAAACACAAACAACCCCATATGTTCAATTCCCAAATGCAACAAAACTCCTGTTTGTGCCTTTTGAATCACCTAAACCATTTAATTTTCTAAGACTTATTTGATATCTTTTGCATTATTAGAACATAACATTGCATTTAATCTACTTTCTGATTTGAAAATTTTCGGTTGAAGATGCTGTAGCTGAATCTGCGGCTGAAAAGAAGCACAATCCTTTCAGTGGTTCTAGGCGGTTGGATGGAAAGCCTTCAACGACGCTCCCAACATTCGACCATCGAGAATCACGGCTGTCGAAGCATCAAATGGTTCAAATAGTTCGATGGCGAGCGCATCACAGAGTTCGGCTTCACGCAAGACCTCAGGGAAGCTCGTCTTTGGTTCAAATGCAGGCCATGCACCCAAAGAAGCTCAGAAGGTATGAAAACTTATCATACTATACTAAGTTTCAGTTCTTGCGTAGTGCATCATCACTTCTATCATCATCATGGTTTTCTGGATATAGATTCCATTTTTCTCTCTTTTTCTTAATTGAGAATGACATAAATTAAAATGATAAGAAGCAAAGTGCGGGAAAATTGAGAAGAATGGATCGAGAAATGATTATTAGAGGATTGTGACACAGTATGTCTTTGAGATTAAAATAGTAAAACTTAAATTTGTGTTATTTAGGAACCGCCTGAGATCACTTTTATTTTATTTTTAAAAATACTTAAAACATCTAAAAGTTATTTTTGAGTGTGTTTCAAAATAATATGATTTATTTCTTAAAACAAAAAATAAAATTATTATCATTAAATTCCAAAAAAAAACCCTTAAATATGAGAGATTATTTTAATTTACAATAGACTTTTAATTAAAGCTGCTTCAATTGGCTTCTCATTTCAGGTGCCTAAGGAAGAATCTCCCAAGCAAGAAGAAGAGCCCAAGTTTCAGGCATTCACAGGAAAGAAGTACTCGTTAAAGCGCTGATGAGCCTGTAGCATGTATTATCAATCTCATTAATGACTAGAAGTCTTCATATTTGATAAATAATTCAGGGGCAATTACATATATATATATATATAGCACTCAAAATATGACTATTTACAAAATCAACACCCTCTTGTTTTAATTTTTCAATTTCTCATTCAAATATCAAAAGTCACAATAAAATTTAAACTCATTTTTCATTTTTATCATATCGATCAAATACATGCATGAACACATCAATCGGCTTGCTTGTTCAAAAGAATGAAATGAGTGTTCATTTTATAATTAAAATATAATTTTTTTCATAATTATATTTTGATATGTACTACCAATTTTGCTAAAGTTAGTGTAGGTGTGAATTTGGTTGCTTTAGAAAGGGCTTAAAATTACAAATTAAGTATAAAGTTTAGTAAAGTTTATTTATAATTCAAGTGAAGTTAGTGACCTAATTAACATGAGAGCAATTAAATTGTCATTATAGAATTAAGATTCAAGTAAACTTTTTATTTTGTCAATGGTTCATAAAATTAGGGCATTTAAAATGATAAAAAAAGTTAAGAAAACTAGTACACACATGTATATAAAAATTTTAGACATATAAATAATATTTAAAATAATAACTATTTTATGCTATTTTGAAAGAATGTTATAACCAAGATAAACTAAATAAAATAATTTGATTCTTGTCTAAATCTTAATATGCTAAAGTTACAATCATTATAATGTTTAAAGATTTACCAAATTATTATATTAACTGTTTGCTTGATTCTTTGATTATACACGAGTAAAAGCTAGGGCTATAAATTAAAAATCATACTAATAAGAAGACAATGTTGATGGTGCAATTGTTGAATCTCCAAGCAAAGTTGATGCTACATTTATTTTAAAAAACTCAACTCCTTTCTAAAAAAAATAAAAAAATAGATAGAAAAAAAATGAGAAAAGTAAAGCATTCAATGAAAATAATTATGATAATATTATGGCAAAATTTTTAAATTAGGCTTAATGCTAATCTTAATTAGCAATTTATGCACGAAAAAAAAAATATAGTCGTCCGTACGACGGACGACTGGCGCCAATGTGGACTTGGCGTCAGTCGTCCGTTCAACGGACGATTGGATCGGGATGAGTTTCTCGTTCGTTGAACGGACGACTGACTGTAATTTAATTTTAAAACAAAAAATATGGCGGCAGTTTTCGTATTTTGTGCATATCGGAGTCAGACGGCGTCAAAATCGAGCAAATTTAGTATCGTTGGAATCATAACGAATTTCTACAACTTTTATGTTAATCGAAATTTACGATTGTGGCCCGATACATAGCGATTTTTATGTGCACAAAAGCTACGACGCAGCTAAAATTTCAAAGCAATCGTATTTTCGCGTGTCAGTCATCGGTGTTGGAATCGACGAACTTTATATCGTTAAAATCATAATGAAATTTTCTACAACTTTCATGTTGGTCAAGATTCACGATTGCAGCCCGATCAGATTTTGCATCGCATGCGAAAAGCTACGGCGGAGCTGAAAGTTCGGAGCAGCAATTGTATTTTGAGTGTACCGGAGTCATATGGTGTTAGAATTGAGAGAACTTTGCATCGTTGGAATTATAACAAAATTTTCTACAATTTTCATGTTGGTTAAAATTTACGATTCCCGATCGCAGATTTTCGAATCTTGTGAGCGGAATGAAAGTTCGGGCGAAATCATATTTTGCGCGTATCGGTGTCATACAGTGTCAAAATTGAGTGAACTTTATATCGTGGAATCGTAACAAAATTTTCTACAACTTTTATGTTGGTCAAAATTTATGATTGCAGCCTGATACGCAGCATATTTTGAGAAATGAACAATGATGAAATGCAAAAATAACTCACGCTAAACAAACACTCTTAATGAAGTGCAATTAACAACTTTTTAAGAGTCATGACATATAAACAGGTGTTGCTAGCGCATTAGTCTTATTGTTTGGAGATAATTATTCATATTAATTACATTCATATAAGAGAAGTGAATGTGCAAGTATTAGAAATGCAATCGTTTTCAAACAATGATAAGAAGCCAACTCAAACTAAGTTTAGAACACAAACTACCTACCTCTCTACTATTACTACCAAAGGGAATATTCTCACTAAAAAACATACATCAATGTATAACTTATTCTAAACACTTAAAGTCAGTATAAATAAAGTAGCACAAAAAGATATGAATATTTATAAATTAAAGTAACCAAAATAATAAAATAGTTCCTCACGATGCCTCCGAGATAGAATACAATAAGATAGGTACATATACAACAAATTGTAATCCTGTATGAACAGAAGATAATAATACAGACGACTATCTCCGACAATGCCTGCGATGCGGTATCGCATCACTACCGGCTGTGTAATGGGCTGGTGGTCGTCGCGGCCAGTCTCGTAAATGATGTTCCAGATGTTGGTCCTCCTCTTCAAACTGCTCGGAGGGTTGTTGCGAGTAACTAGGTCTAGGTACATCGAGAAGGCGTGTATGAAGCGAGAAAATACAGTTCATGAGGTGTCAAATGGAATGACGGAGGCCCATATGTAGGAGGGACTGGTTGCCGCCAGGTGCATCTGTGCCCACATAACTTCCTGGTATGAATATTGTGGTGGTTGTCTGAATGTATATGTAGATGGTCCGCTCACTGGTGGAGATGATGGACCAATATCTATCGCCCATCCGCAATGACGATGAAGCACCTTGAATGCTAGTGTCCCGTATCTATCAATATGCATGTGTTGCGTAGCTCCACCTGCACAACCCTCATACTCGTTGATTGATTGTTGAAAATTTTTGTCCTCATCCCTCTCAAAATATCGCTAGAATATATCCTTAGTATTCAATATGTGCTCACACTGCGTTGACAGAACTCTAATTATGATAGAGTTAGTAAAAAATTATTATCGTAGTGATGAAATGCGCTTACCATGAATGGGTCTCTAGGAGCTCACGGGTAATAAGTTTGGGGTATTGTAGGTGCCTTCAACATATATAGTGAAGCCCAAGATCGATACCATATCATATATTGATTAATGGCTACCCCATGGGAAGAGTCTACCACCACTAAATCACGCTGCTCTCCCAAATATACATCTGGTGTGTCGACCGGTCCTCGGCTTTCCCTCGACCATCCACTCGCACGAAAGTAGAATCTACCGGTGCAACCTTAGCCATAGGTGGAAGGCCGAACTGCCTGAGCACACAATCAGGCAGGTGCCACTCAACTCGTTTCCAGCTAATAAAGGGTACTTTAGCTTGCCATATGTCATCCCCACGTAAGCATATCTCTGTGATACGTGCACGTATCTGAACTCCGTATGGCTCCCAGATCACATGTGTTGTTTGAAATGAATATTAGCTATGCTATATACATACAATAATGGGCCCAAAAAATAAACTTACAATGCAATATACCTGACTTTGCAGTAGGCCATCTAGCTAGTATATGTAAACTCTGATATGGGCTCGCGTCATCTCTTGGACATACCCTTCATTCCGGTGACCCACACTCAACCCATCTATGCCGGGTATGGAATATGCGTTAATTCACTACATAAACATGCTCCGCCCATACACCTGCAATAAGCGTAGGCAACTAGCCATATTCAGCGTGCTTGCTTTGTTGCCTCATGGAGCTCCACTGCAAATGAGCAAGCCTGATCTAGTGAGAACTCCCTAAATGTGTCAAGATCCTCCAGTAGGGGCAGATACTGCAGGTGAATCTCCGAAGAAGATGTGTATAGCATAAAGAAATAGCCAATAGTAAAGAGTATGTAAGCTCTGACATGCATACATCAAATTTGAAGTAAATCTAAGTAAGAATCCACATGTCGTTCAAACGCCGTAAGGGCGAACAAGTTTGTGCATGCACGTCAAGTCTTGTGATATGAGGCTGGATCGGATCGTGGTAGACAATGTGCAGCTCTGGATGTGCTCCTATCAACTCATCATAGTAATCTGGCCAATATGCACCACCCCACCAACAACATTCCTCCCAATAAGCGGGTCATATGAACATTCATATCATTGGAATTGTAACAAAATTTTCTACAACTTTCGTTGGAAAAATTTGTGATTGTGAGAAATGGCGATTTTGCATGAGCGCAACCTATCTTGAAAGTTGAGCGATTAATCATATTTTGATATTGAATCATAGTTATCTGTGAAATTCATATCGTTAGAATCAGAACAAATTTTATAACTTTCTTACAAAACTGTGATTGTGACAGTTTGACAATTTTTGAATGGCGTAAACTATATGTGATAAGCTGGTATCGCATGTACACTACAAATATGGTTTTCCGTCAATCTTGTAGGTTCGCTATCTTTGTAACCAATTCATTAATTTTTTACAAAGCTAAATCTTCTTGTATGTTCACTATCCGCAAAGTTGTTAAAATGTGCTATTTTGGTTGCATTTTGTTGAGTACAAAGTTTTAACATGATGACTATGTTATAATATATTCAAAATAGTGCCAATTCAAGCCATGTCATTAAAATTTGTTGAACATTATTTTATTATCATATGTATACATACACATCATCATGGGTTAAGACCACATGTACATCCCTTCTAATTCGTGACCTTATTTGATGTTTTATTTGATATACCTTTTAAAATGTAGATATCATAAATTATTACTGCACATATATTTTTGACTATGAATCAATGTTCACTCCAATTGTCTTATTTTTTGTTAAATTCTTCAAATGCCTTGAAAAAAACATGAAAGCTTATTAATATTTTGCCTTACCAAATAGATTCTGAAATGATGCACAAATCATTAGTTGATAAATGGAATTAAGTCTTGAGTGTAGAAAAATATCATGAATTCTATTCTACTATCTTGAATGGAAAAATGTGTTGTTGGCCAATTCCAATGGTAGATTCCACGCTTACTAGGAAGAAAGTATCA
The DNA here is from genome assembly GCA_021442155.1 of Cymbidium sinense. Lineage (NCBI taxonomy): Eukaryota > Viridiplantae > Streptophyta > Magnoliopsida > Asparagales > Orchidaceae > Cymbidium > Cymbidium sinense. The sequence goes on along the minus strand of CM038215.1, from coordinate 281,924,865 downwards.
AGACAAAATCGATTATTGCAGTGATATGAACTCAATATTGGAATAATGGTTAAATTTGTTTGACTCACATTTACACTCATGTGATGGCATAAGCATATAGCACAGATCTCTCCAACGTGGTGATTCTAATTGTGAATAATGTCTTATGCCACATAAGTTTCATGTAGGATACTCATATGTTACTTGGGTCAATATTTTGTCATACAGGCTTTAAATTGGTTGATACTATTGCGTTGAATGAAATAAGCGATAAACTTTTGTACATTGCCATGTCATCTTCATGACATGAATGTGGTCTTTACTCCCATTCTCCATACACCTCAATTTTTACTTGAACTTGCATGTACTACCTGACATAATATAGCTTGTTGCATGTTGGGATATACTGGTGAACTTGTTTCGTGATCACATAATGACTATTGATTATACCAATAGAATAAAATTGTGCTTCTTATCATGTACATACTTTCTGCTTCATCTACAACTTTAAGTTCAAGTTGACTCATCAACCCTCAAATGCAAGCTATTTATCTTCTCAGTTGTTTGAGCATGATGTACTCATTGTTAGATATTAAGTGCTCATCTATTTCGCTTATTCTCTAGTCCCAATAAATCTCGATCTGTTAATGGATATTTTTAAAGAAGGCCCTGATCACATCATCCTCATCATCATTTTTGTAGAACATAGTTTCATGCTCATCACAAATCCCCTCCAATAGAACTTGTCCAACATTGTAAATTTATCTGATACAAATCGAGTACTTAGTGAGCCATTAATGATCGAGGACCCGTAGTAAGATGCTGATCAACATACTCTTTTGACATTCTATAAAGCAATGACTCACTTGAGAATGATGCTACAATTAAGTCATGTGGATCTACAATCCACCTTTCGTTTCTACCTCTTCGAATGTCGTCAACAAAGGCTTGGAGTGCATTATGTGAGAAGGATCACATGTGTATCTCACGACCACCATTTACTCATGGCTTCTTGAATACCGTCTTGGTCTTATGACCCAGCAAGCCCATCTACCACAGAGGAGTCGCGATTCCCATTGCCACTCCACCATCTTATGGGCTAGTTTGGGAGCTTATGTTCCGCAATAACTTCTTCACTTATCTGCATAATGTGACATTAACTGGATGATACTCTATGTCATATATGGCATTGAATCCACTCTTAGTGATGCCTGCTACACCAACGTGGCATAGTTGGACTTAGTCGCACATTTTTACTTTTTTTATTTTTTTTTATACCTATTTGATATTACTTGAACTTCATTTTTATGTTAATATGTGATAATAGTTTCAAGTTATTAATTTAAGGTTTTCTACAACAACTTCTTAAATATTTTCTTCTTAAAATATGTAAACAAAATCATAATGTTTAGATATTATATTTAGATTAATATATGTAACTATTTCAAATAAATTTAATATCAATAATTGGAATCATACTAATATTTTAAAATATTTTTAATAATAATAATAACATTATAAATAAAAACTTACATATTTTAACTTGGTCTTTTTTTTTGAAAATCTTCTAACATAATCATTTTTAATCCAACTAAACATGACAAATTTTAGGGCTCTCAAAAATATATTAGTATATATTAATAATAATAATTATTTAGTTTAATTTTAATATAAAATTCTTATGATTAATAATTTATTTTAATTAAAATTCATTTTATTAAACTAGAATTTTAAATAATAATTAACTTTCTAAACTTTAAATTTTATTACATATATTAATTAAAATAATTAAATTATATAAGCATATAATAAATATTAAAAAATTATATTAAAATATTAATAATATAATGTCTCAAATATACTATTGATATATTCTCTAAAATTTATAAATCAGCATATATTTCAAGTTAAAGCATATCATCAAATTCAACTGATAAGATGAGTCCCTAATAAGAATCAATTATCGATCCAAATGAAAATCAATCTCAAAGTCATACATCATTTGGATGATCAAATGACTTAAATTTGACATGGATATAATCGGCGATTCGGAGGCGAATCCTTCCAGATCACTCAAATTGAATATCGTTTGGATGATCAAATCACCATAAAATTATCTATGATCAAATGAATCAATATACACGGTCCGATGGAGTGTTTTGAGATTTTGACTATAATGACCAAAATGTCCCTCTCATCTTATAAATGGGACCCCATTCTTGTCATGAAGGTAGGAATAGAGTGAACTTGGAAGAATGTTGGGAGAGATGAAGTTCAAGTTTGTCATCCACCATTGTTGTCGATCGTCTATTTGTCGCCACATTGTCACCAAAAAAGTTACACCCCACTACTAGATTTTTTACTGATTTTATTTCCATTATCGATTCTCACATTACTTTGTAATTCATTTTACTGGAAGATTTAAACTATTACTAAAGCAAATATAAGTGAAGCATTTTTTACTAGTTTATTGGTTTTTTTTTTTCAATAAAAATTAGTTTATTCTCTTTCCAATATTTTGTTGATTTATACAAAGTTAAGGTGAAGGTTTATTCTATTATAAGTTTTATGAACATTATAAAAAATAGATACATAATAATAAATTGTATAAATTTAATATTAATATTTATAATATATATTAAGTTAACATATAAATAATTAAACTTTAGACTCAATTATGGCAATTTATAAAAAATATTGCATTGTTGGCACATAATTGAATATGTTGGTTTTAATTTTTTTTAAATCAATCAATTTTGTTAAATTATATTTAAATAATGTTGATTTTAAAATTTCTTCTTATATTATTTCATGTAATTATTCAATTTGGTATTACTCTCTTTTTGAAAATTAATATATATTTTAACAATTTTCAATTCACTAACCTATATCACAAAAATGTGTGGAAGTTTTTCCTTCTTTATTCATTTAATGCTCTTTCTCTCTCATCTCTCTCTCTCTCTCTCTCTCTCTCTCTCTCTCTCTCAGAGAGAGAAGAAAATATCAAAGCGTAGGAAAAGAGAACAAGCATTAAAATATGAAATTTGTTTTGAAAGTACATTTGTTAATCTCAGAATCATGCATTGATACCACTTTTCCGATGCTCTCCTCTGGGGTTCGTGCTCCTTCCCAGATGGCGATATGGCTCTCTATGATCGTTGACTTCCTCTCCCCGGGTATTCGCTCTCTCGTTTCTCTCTCTACCATGCTTCTCTCCCTCTCAAATGGTTTTGCATCTACTTTCCTCTTTTCCTCATTTATCATCAAATATGTCCATCACGAGCAAGCCCCGATATGAGTCTAAATTGGGTTAATGGGTGATTAGAGTGGAATGAACGGTTGAGGAGTGATTAAGAGTTGGTTTGTCTCGGCCGTCGGATGCTGATTCCCTTGTTGGCTAGCACTTGGAATTACGATTAGCCTTGATTGGGTGTCTTGATCCCCTTTGATAGTGGAGTCCATTTGCCTCTCGTGGTTTGATCTAGTGCTTGATCGTGCTCGTGGAATGAATCGAGCCTTCAATTTACAACTTTTTTGTGATGAGGCTAGGGTAAGCTTTGCTTTAACTCCATTTTCTTTTGTTTCTCTTGATAGTTCAACTATGCTCAGAGAGGGAAAAGAGAGGCGGAGGAGAAACCCAGGATTTTCAATCGAAGTGGTTTCGGTGAGGAAAACCAGAGAAGAACTCAAGAGAAGAAGGAGAAGAGAATAAGGAAAGGAAGTTTTCTTTAAATATATTCATTACACTCTGTTTGGTTTCTTGACCCTATTTATACTTTTGTTTTCTTCTATAACCTAGATCTATGCTTTCTTTTACAAGGTTGGAAGTTCATACACTTGTAATTATTCATTTGTTAGGTTTGTAGTTTCTTTTATCTTGCTTTCGTTCTCACGGATGGTTTATTATTTATTAAACTTAGATCTCTTCTTGGTTTCTTGATTGCTTCTTTATTTATTCTTTTATCATCAAGTTCTCTGTTTTAGGTGTTGATATAGATTCTTTCGAAGTTTATTTGGCTTCACTCTTGTTATATACTTTGCTCATCTTTGGTTTCTGATGTGTATTACTTCTCTGTAAGGGTCTTGTATTGAGTTTGTAATCTGTTGGATTTATATTGCTTTGTAGTCTGTAATATTCTTCTTGTATTCTAGCCCTTCTGTTTGTAATTTATGGATGTATGTGGCCCATTTCTTTATTCTTCTAATTCTTTTTAGTATTAGAATGGCTATATTGATTCTTATTTTATCCTTTCATATATTATTGAATGAAGTCTTTCATCCAATATGGAGTTTTATTCCTTACTTCTTGTCTTTTGGATAATATGGGATCATATCATCTTCCCTCCTACATTTAATCGGCTGAAGGTGCTACTAAATGCCCATAATGAAACAACAACTCCTCTCTCCCATAAACCATTCAAGATGAAGTGTGTTTCTAAGAGGAGTGAATGTGAGCGAGAAAGGAGTTGTCTTGTTGGTCCGATGAACGTCCCTTTATGGCTCATTGCTTGCGGCGATCAAGTGAAAGTGGGTATTTAAAGGCCAATTGGAACTCACTTTGGAGGGTGATTTTTCTTATTCATTTTCATGCAAGGAAGGTATGATAGTTTGGAACAATGGCCCATGTTTTTTAAGCGTCGGCGTTTATCTTTTGAGTGGTTGTGGGACTTCCTGATAAAACTTCATTGATATCCCCTTTATTAAATTCCCAAATCTTCCTTTATGTTGTTGGAGCGAAGGGGCTCTCAAGGTGGCGAGAAATTGGGGTTCCTATTGCGGTGGACAATCTCACTGGCCAAAGCTCGACTTACTTTTCGCTCGATCTGTTCGGTACTTCCATCATCCCCTACGATTGTTCTTAAATTTAAATGGGATAAAATTGATCCGGTCCTTTATGATTGGAAATGCTTGCTCCCATTGTGCCACTTTCTTGCGATTCGAAGCGCCTATCAATCCTCCTACTCTGCTACATACATTGTTTTGCTGAGACTTTAATAAACAATTATAATTAAAGTCTAACTTAAATAAACACTTGCACTCACAGTAACACTTGCACTACAACACTAGTCTACTCGTGATATTTGAGATAAGACAACTCATGATTGCTAATTAGACTTTTTGGACATTATGGCTAATAGCCCTCGATGTTGGTAGATCATAACCTGGATGATGAAACTTCGGATCTTGATGACTACTCATTTTTTATTTTAGCCATCCACACCACAAATATCAATTTATATGTTGATTTATATTTATTTTCAACCTTAATCAAGAGTGTTTTCTTACTGCTGTAAGCTATGGATGCTTTCGTTCATTGGAAGTAGAACTCAGATATAAATAAATTCCAACATAATGTTTGGAGAAATCTGATTGAATATAAATCATTCAAACTCATGAAGAACAAACTCCCTAAACATCCTATAAAGATGACAAAGATTTTGAAGTTATTTCTTCATCGAGTTCTTCTAAATGGGTCTTCTTTGTTGTAAGATTATTGCTACTTCTATGGAGGTTCAAGCTATATATGATAATGAAGAACCTCTTGATGATTCATCGATTCAAAGGTTATCGGTAAGTTGATTTATCTAACTATTCCAAATTTAACATCTCATTTTCCATTGAAAGGGTTACTCAACACATGTAAAATCCAATAAAAAAGCATTGTGAAGTATATTAGAAAGTATCAGTGAAAGAATTGCTAAGTATTACACTGAGTTATAGGCCATTATGTGTGTTGAAATTTTTTATTAGAGCATGATTTTCTTATTACTCAGCCCATGATTCTATATTGTGTCATTTGATTGTCATCTATATTTCTAACACTTTTTTCTTTAATATAGCTTTTAATCATTTGCCATAAAAATAGAAGAAAAAACGCTTGTGAAAACTATAATTTATCAGGAGTCTTGCTATGACATATTAGTGGAAAAGTTGTGAAAAACCATTATTAAAATAGTTTCTTCTCTTCTTTATCACTCCCATAGCATTTTAGTATCTTTTCACACAAATATTACTTTAATTTGATTGAAAGTTATGCCATTTTCCAAACTTTGATTACCAACTATACTAGTGTTAAAGCAATTAAACTTACATAACCATTCATGTCATTTTACCCATGAGGATCCCATGCAACAAGTGTGATGTTATAAAATTCTTGATATATCGTCAAAATGACTGCATTTCAATCGCTTTGAGTGTTTCTTTTGTATCATTGTCCTCTCTAAAACTCAGATTGGAGGCCTAAAATTGGTTAGTTTTTTGCCATTAGTATTTCTTGGAATTCATTTATGCACCTATTATACTCATTGTTATCTTAACGACTTGTAGTCATTCCTCTCTTCTTCTTTTCTATTCCATGTTTGTGGAAGTCTAGAGTACATTTGAGAGAGCGTATAGTGGTGTGTGCACCATTGGTCATTTGAGAGCTTCATTTAGTTGCATTTTGAGGAATCTAGGTGGGAAATGCGTTCTAGTTTTGTTTTGAGAATCTATTGTGTGTATTTTGTAACCTAACCTGCTATCTGGTGGCACCAAATTGAGATTTGATTTTTGTAAAAAAAAAAAATTGTATACCCACTATAGCTTCTTTATATAGCAGTTTCTTCTGCAGTAGTTCCACCACAACTTTTTCATATAACTATAGTTATCCCAAACAGACTCTAAATTGTTAACATTCATTTGAAAAATCTCATCATATCAAAATTTGGAAGATTTTTCAAATTATTTTTCTTTTCATTTTGCTTACTATTTTACTGTCATCATCAATCTTAGCGGCCTATTAGGTTGGCTTGGGTAGCTTAATAGCTCCGGTCATAATTCCCTAATCAGTTATATGTACATTTTTGCCTATAGTCTTAAGTAAATCATTTACATAACATTAAGCTACATAATGATCATTTTATGTTAATTAATATGCATGCATGTGTAGAGTTGACAATGAGTTGAGCTAATTTTAGAACTTTTCCTCGATAACATACCTAAAATTGATTTCAAAATTTTGGTTGTTGATTTCTAGTTTATGAAGATTTTTTTTTCACAACAAAATTCAATTCCCCTCATTTGTTTTGTCACATTAATGTCATCTATTTAAGATAAGAGATAGTTAGAGTTGCATCTATTTAAGATAAGATGTTGAAAAATTTATATAGTTTTAAGTTTATATTGAGGGTAGAAAATGAACTAATAAGATAATTATAAAATTTGTATGTAAAGATTATGAAAGATAATAGGCATGCTGAAGATTGCATTAAAAAATTTACTGAGTTAACATCTCGTTGAGCACTTAATATACAAGAATATTTTGGTATTCATAAAAGAAAGCTAAAGGAGTTAGAATAACATTAATTATGAAAATGATAATGATGATGCAAAATCTCTTTTATACATGTTTTTCCATTAACAAGCATTGAGCTTTGAAATTGTTCTTGAACTATCATGCACTTATCATCATCTTACATTCATTTTAGATGGATAAGTGATCAACAAATGTCCGAGGTGTTTATCCGGTGAAAATGTATACATTATTTTCGATTGGATGGTGATCAAGATCGGGAAGGTATGTTATATAAACTCATACTTTAATTTTTTTTTACTACTACTTGTGGAATGGTTTCATGCTTATTATTATTTTTATATGAGTCTTATAACAATACTAGGTTGTGGGGAACACAGATTTAACTATTTGTATGTATGACCTAACATGGATATCTTTGTATCATGATGACCCGTTTGGAAGCACCAATTAGCAAGATGGGAATTGTTGAGTGCTAGAAAATCTTCTTGTAGAGTGAAAGTTCGCCTTAGCTTTGTTGTGAAATCAAAACACGTATTTAAAGGTGAACAAGAAAACTCAATTTTATGTGGAAAACCTCAAAGAGGAAAACCATTTGATAAAATCTTCCACTATATATTTGTTTTGGAGTACAAGTTTTCCCGACTGGGATTACAAAATGTATATGAGAAGAGTACATGGGAATCCCAAAATCGGAACAACAACAACCATATAGTCCGTTTAGGTTTATGCTTTCTAGTGTAGCGATGATGGTTACATGAAATACCACGATGAAAACGTCATGATGACCAAGATGGCATCGAGATCGAAGCGGTGTCACGATGGTAGTGGTGGTGACAGCGTCGGTGGTCGGTAATGATCCGGCGGCGATGGTTGATGATGACCGGCAGCAAGGCAGCCATGGTAGCGATGGCAATAATGATGCAAAGGATCATGGCTACAGCATGGCAGAGATATTGGTTGGTAACACGGGGGTGGCGGCGTCAGTGTGGCACGATTATATGCGGAGGATTTTCAAGCTTTAGAACTCTCCTCTCTCTCTTGGCCTCTCATATGAGGAATGAGGGTATTTATAGGTGGAGGAGTGACATCTCAGAAATACATGCAAAATCGAACCACTCCACTTCCGGACAACTCAAAATGATTCCTTTGATCGGTTGATGTATTTTAAGTATTTGAATGCTCAAATGAAATTATGAGATCTTGGGCTCGTTCCATTTTGAGCCTCGATTTGACTTTAAACACTCATGTTTGAGAGTTATTTAGGGATTTAAATGACATCCCAGAGTTTTCAAGGATATTTTAAGTCTTGATCTCGATTTCAACTTGGATCGGCTTGCTTTTAATCAAGATTCATGCTTTAGTAGTATTTTAAGTGTCATATCAGAATATCGATTAGATGAAAATTTTAAAATTTTAGTTTCTAACATTTACTAATAATAAGATAATTATTTATGCATTTTTAATGAAAAATCTAATGGAAGATAAAATGTATGTTTGCTAAATTAAGTAAATTACAATTATATATATATATATATATATATATATTTTTAATATTTAATTACATTTTTTCTTTCAAATTTACAAATATTATTTAATTAATTTTTGCTTTTAATTTTATAAATAAATATTTAATTTATTAATTTTGAATTTGATTATATTATTATTATTATTATTATATTTAAGTTATGAAAACATTATAATAATTAAACTATAATCTTTCCAATTGTATTAAAAAATTATGACTAATTTTCTAAATTTAAAGTCTTAATATTTCTAAAATTAATTTCATGACAAAAATATAAGTTTTGAATTAAAATTAATTTTGAATTTCCGATTCATATTCTTGAACAAATATTTATCTTCCTCTGCAAAATTATCAATTAACGCTCTTCTTGTTATTTCTCATCCAACTAAACCCTAACACCTTTTCTTATTAAAAATAAACTAAATCTAAAGTTTCTATATTTAGAAGAAAAAAAATAAACCTAGGTTAAGCTTTACCTTTGAATTAGATGAGGAAAGAAAAAAAGACGAGCCATAATGTTTGATATGTTCGCTCTAATGTGGACTTCAACTCTTTGCTTCTCTTCCTCTACATCTCTCAGTTTCTCTCTCTCTCTCTCTCTCTCTCTCTCTCTCTCTCTTCTGTCTCTTTTTTCCTCAGGTATCTTTTGTTTAACTTTCTCTTTTTTTGTTCTATGTATAAGTTCAACCTCCCCTCTTTACTTTAAGAGAAAAATTGACTAATATCAGTTCAATTGGTGTTAGTTGATTTGTCTTATTTTTATACAGGGCTTTAAATTTTGATCCACAAGTCCTAGAAAATAATTTTAGAGACGAAAGTTTAGTTGAAGATTGATCTTTTTTATGCTAACATCCTTTCAAGCAATCTTTCTTAAAGTGTTTTTCGGAATGATAGATCAACTGTCATATATCATTATATATAGTTAATAAATTTAGAGTTATAACATCGTGCAGGGCATGCACGATTGGCGGTGTGAAGGAGTTGCCTCCATTGGAAGCCTTCCTCAGCAAACTCGAAAGGTAATTTCTTCAATCAGATGAAGAAGTCCTTTGGAGTTTGGATAGGGGAGATGAGCCTTCCCTTATGCTCGTAACAATTATGTGCAGAACAGACAAATTGAATTATGTAACCTCCATGCACAAGGATGGGGTGGATCAATGAACAACTTCCTTCTCATTAATATATCTACATAATATATGATTTATAGGAAAGTGAAAGAAATTTAAGAGATTATGATTATAATTTTTTTTATATTTCTTTATCTTTATTTACATATTTGATTCATATGTCAAAATCTTGACATAAATCTCTACATTAAATATTTTAGGTATACATATCATACAATTCTAATGTATTTATATATCTAATACTTAAATATTAATATATATATATATATATATATATATATATATATATATATATATATATATATATATATATATATATATATATATATATAATATATATATATATATATATATATATATAAAATAATATAAATCTTAAATACATAAAATATCATTTAATAAATAAAATTGAAATACATCTTTATAAGCATATGAAAATATTAGATGATTAAATATCTAACTTTAAGGATGCGAAAAGAATTATGTGATATGTATGTAAGTAAATCTTCCTATGATTATAGGTTTGTGATGTTTTATAAAGATTTATAAATCTATTTTAGATTTAAACATTTTACAAAAAAATATTTCATAATCTATTAATGAGAAAATTTTATTAATAATAAAATTCAAAATTTTATGATTTTTATAATATAGCTATTATGGTATTATTGTTATTGAAAGCTAATGAAAGCTATAAAATAATTCAATCATTTTTAATCAATATTATCATTACTTTGGTGTTACATTTTTATTAATGATAAACATCTTGATTTAGTTGATTCCACTTTCTATAAGGGATGTGAGCAATTATGCTTTTAGGGATGAGTATGAGGCGATGGATAGTGGCAAGTGACAATAACAATGATGATAGAATATATGCACCACGAAATGGAGCCAACTAAAATAATGGGTCATGACTTTAACACACTCTATAGTTAATGTAGAAAATCTAGAAGCTATGATGACTTCCAGGGTATGTACGAACTTGTCCTACACGAGGAGTGAGATGAGAATACAATGTTAATAGTGTAATAAGAGATTTAAACATATTGTCGAAGGACTTATTCTATAAATTGGTAAAGAATATGATATTCCAAACAAAATCTATTTTACAATGTAATGTAAATGGGTTGTCCATAGTAAATAACGTTGAATATTGTTGTATTAATTTAACCGAAACTCTTTTTTCCATTAAAGGTGTTCACCACAGTTACTCGTTTAGACCTTGTCAGTGGTGTTTACATCTCATTAAAGTAAGAGGTTAGTGGGATCATAGAAAATTTCAATCGGTGATACACACACTTGTGCATGTAGAATTTTTGGTAGGTGGTCATCGACGGTGGACTTCCAAATTCATATGCTATTACATTCTCTATCATTCGTCATAAAATAGACTTGAAGCCTAGGGAGATAATAGGACAAATAGAAGTTAAATTTCTATGCATTTTATATATGAAAGCTTGGGATGGAAGGAGGAAAGCTATCGAACTATTTTTAGTAGTGGAGGAATCATATCATTCACCATATAAGGCGATGAATGATATTTGTTATATATGAGGAGTTCAATATATTGAATATAATATAATAGCACAAACTAAACGATTATTTTACAACCAACATATGCATGACATTAGGAATGTGAAGCAAGAAGTATATGATTGGTTGATCTGAGATATCACTAGGTGCACTTTGTTATAGGATACTAGAATTCGATACGGGTTAATGACAACTAACACAGTAGAATGCTTTAATGGAGTCCTTCATCGAGCTAGAGGCCTACCCATATAAGCTTTGACTTGTTCAATTTATTACAACATTGTATCACTATTTCTTAGACGATACATTGGTGTAGAAAAGCAGATTATGTCAAATGAGTCACCCATCACTTTGTGAATTAGATATACCTTGCAAAGATTTGAGAGTGAGGAGGTTTCTGTTGAACTTGTATTAACTTCCATAAGTATGAAGTATTTGACTTTTGCTATCGATCATTTCATGTAGACTACATCATAGGAGTTGTGCATGTGCTTTGGTAAGCGCAATACCATATACCATGTGCACACATCATAATATTAGGTCACATGTCGATCACCTCCCATATGTTTCATAGCATTACTCTGTAAGGCCTTTAGAACACATATATGAGTTTCACATCATTCGAATGATCTACATGTCCAATTTAGTACCGGTTATGGAATCATTGAGATTACAACACCAAATTTTACGTGGATAATTACGAAGTAAAAGGTTCACAAATACAATTGATGAATGGTAACATAAAGTAATCAAATGTACTTATGTCATAGTTTAGGATTGTTTAAATTACCCATTATCACTTTAAGTCTTTAGTAACTTGATTGAGTTTTAACTTAGTATTATGTTCACTTCTTACTTTTGATTAGATGCATTATGAAGAGAAGAAAGAGACTTTACTCTTTCATCCACCTAAGTTGATTTCCAAAGATAGATTACTATTGCTTTAAGTCTTAATAGACCATTTATGAATTTTATTTTAGCTAAGTTTAGATTAATCTTAATGAATCTTATCCATACATGAAAGGCATCTTAAGACCCATGAAATTAAGCCACCATAACATGAGTAATACTCAAATACTTTCTTTCATTATCAATAACATTCACATTCTTATTTTTTAGCTTATTCAATATTTGATTTAGTATATATATATATACATATATATATATATACATGTAATATTTTCATATTTGTTTACATAATGAATGTTGATGCATGAATTTAATAGAAAAAAAGGTTTCATCGATATTTAAGCATATGCAAACATGTATATGAAATTTAATCAAATGCGTGTTATTGTTAAATCGGAAAGATTATTTAAAACCTCTTTGGGGTTACTTAAAGTCTATTCAGGAATGTTCATGTTATATATTTTCCAATTCAAATACACATGAACATATACATAAACATAGAAATTAAATCATGAAAAGGGTTCTACATAAATATCTTTACTTATGAAAATCTTAATGGCAAATGATTTAACTTTATATTCTAATATATACATGCACATAAATTAAATTAAGCAAGTATGCCATTGTTAAACCATAGTGAGATTATCTAATACCTCTTTGTACTTAAACTCGTATTCCATGATGTTGAGAATATAAACTTGTCAATTCAAATACATGAATACATAAGTATAAATATAGGAATAAAACTATCAATTGTCATCTTTTGATTACAAGTAAATGAACATTTCATTTTCACATAATTAGTTATTTATAATAAGCATTGATTTAAAATTCATAATTAACAAATAGTTTCAAAATAGCTTAAGATTTACTAATGATAATAGCCACACCATATGATAATATTTGTCTAATTCATGCAATTTAAATGCAATCATATTCTCTTGACTTTTAAACATAAATACATTAAGCACATGACATGTACATTTATACTAATTGAAAGGAAGTAATTGAATACCATCACACAACATGCTTGATTTCATTAGAACTGGGACAATCAAGTTAGATTCTCTTAAATCTAATCAAAGTTTATTTAATGTTTAACTTTAATATTTAAGTTGTTGAAACTTAAATACAAGAAATAATAGTTAGTGTTCAACCCATATCCATGTTTGTTTGTTAATAAATTTAAACAAAATTTAAGTGGCTTTATGAATTAATTGGCTATTAATAATTCATTTAATTACCTATAAAAATCTCTTAATTTGATTAATTATTAAGCAGAGCTCATCATGATGATATGCTTGAAAAATAAAATTTGCAATATCTAGAATTCTAATGCAATTAAGCTCATGTTTAATAAATAATTAAATTAAGAAGATTAAGCTAATTACTTTATAATTTCCCACACCAATGAAGAATCATAATTTTGAAAATCCTTATACTAAGCACATGGAGGGTCAATTAAAACTATTTTATTAAATGAGTTAATTGTGATGGTTCATATTTAAATTTCATCTAACCATTTAATTAATTAATTATTGTGGGCTAAAAATTCTACCTCAATATTTTTGATATTTAAGAGAGTATGATTTGAAGTGTTGTAATTTTAGAAGATAAGACACTACTTAGAGATTTTCATTTTGTGAGGACTTTAGATCTTTGGTTTCTATGAGCGCCTTATAGTTAACTACCCTCCCAATGAGCTCCTAATGAGTGAGAGACAACTTTCAATGAAGGTTAGTCATTAAATCTTAATGCATAGTGTATTCATCATGTGGAGTTTTAAGAATTTAGATTATGAAATTCATCATTTTATCTTAAAGCGGATGGTTGGGGAATGATGGCGTGTATCTAGCTCCCTGATTACGTCATCCCAGTTATTGTGGTCAGTCTACTTAGTCGGCGAGGTAAAATAGCAGAAGGATCCTTGTCGACAACACATGGGTTACGTCCAGAAATCCTTATGACATGGGGTGGTGTTTGTCTAAGGAGACAATATTTAGTCTACCGACATAGTGTTGTATTTGTCAAGTATATATGATTCACAACTCAAAGGGTAGAGCCATTAGGAGCATACAGACTCTGATCATGATCGTAATATAATGGAGCCTTGCCAAACACACCCAATCAGGACTAGTCGTAATTGCTTCATATGTGATCTTCTATACGTAGTTAGGACACATGTCCATCGGCATGAGATTGATTGAGAGTGAATATGGTAGAATACTTGATTTGACCTTGGCTCCTTTGTGAGCTAGAGTTTTCTTAATTTGTCACCACAATAAACAGTTGTAGAAGGTGGATAGATTGAGTTGGCTTTAAGTTTTTAATGATTGAGTTTCATTAAAGTAGTTTGAGATTGATATTTGATTTAGGTTAAATTGATTAGAAAAATTGATTAATTTGAATATATTTAAGAGCTTTAGATCTTGTCAACTTTGTTTAGCTGCTAACAGAGGATTAGATCTGCTATCACGGATCGGTTCTAGATATTTTACTAATTTGAAACTCTTATTATAATTTTTAATATTTTGTTAGACCAGTCTAAGACTAATGAAATAACCCATGATCTCACTTTAATTTAAGCATTCAACGTAGTGTTATGTGGGTGTATAGTAATTTTAAGTAATTTTATGTTTGAATTATGAGATTGATTTTGTATTTTTATTTTTTTATTCCAATTTGCTGACCTTTTAGACATTAAAATTTGCACTTGAAATCTCTATGTCCAAGACATGCAAGAATTTATAGTTTTAGATAATTTCCTATTAGTGATTTCATTGGTTTTAAAATTCATAATTAGAATGAAATCCCTCAATTTTTATTAAAGGAAGCCCTATGATTTTATAGATTTTGATTTAGTATTGTCTTGTCCTTGTACAAAGAGTTCTGATTTGATAGCGATTGATGTTTTGAAATTCTGGTTCAAAGGATAATTTAGTTTGTTATTTTAAAAAGATTTACCCCTCAAAGTAATTCTCATTTTCCCCTCTTTTTTATTCAAACTCTTCTACATTCATTTTGCCCTCTTTTTATTGAACTCTTACATTCATTTTCCCTCTTATTCTTTTGAAAGCAACCCACTCACTACCTCTTTTAATTTCTATAAATAAAGAGTCTCCTATTCTATTATTTGTTTGAAGGGTTGAAGTTAGGATATTTGATAGGAGGCTTAGAAACTTTTGTGGGCTTTCAACTCTGCTCTCATAAATTTTGTAAGTGCTTTTCACACTTTTTTTTTATTTTACTTTTATGTTTGTCATATGTTATTTTACTTTTCCCCCTTTTTTGTTTGATGCTTTTAGCTTAAAATTGCAAGTTTTCTTACTTAGCATTCTTAAGTCATCATTTTACTCTCCCATTTTCTAAGTCAAAGATTTGGCAGAATTTTAGAGCCTCGCATCATTCCTGTAGGGCATCAGTTGGCTCGATGTCTTGAGCATATCGGCTATCGAGTTGTGACACCTGCAGGTTTTCATCTCATCGCCCTCTTGAGCACGATTCGACTAAAGAAGACATAATGATGTATATATTCATCACCCCCCACTTTTTTTCTAAGTCTAGAAATTAGACAACATTTCGCATTTGTAGGGAGACATCTAACAAGTGTTGGCTTACTGACACCCTCTTGGCGTGGTGTCTTCGACACCAGGTTTTGATCTTGTCGCGCCCTCTTGAGCACAAAGAGACCTTCAAACCTACAAAGAAACACAAGCATATATGTATATATCCACATTCATAGATCAAACATGTTAGACACATTTTTGCACTTCTGATACTGACAAAGGCAGGTTAGGTATACAATTTGGAATGTAAATAAAGGGCGATGATGAAAAGAAAGAAGAATTCACCTCTTGTGATGTTCTTCCCGATTTGCTGGCGAAGGTTAGGCAGTTATCAATGCGACAACCGATGGAAGAATTCACCTCACGATGTTCTTCCTCGGTTTGCAAAGTGAAAATGGGAAGGCTAAAGTGAGGTGTGATGAATTGAAATAATAATTCACCTCTTGATGATGTTCTTCTCCAGTTTGTGGCGAAGCGAAAATGGGAAGGCTAAAGTGAGGAGTGCAATGCCGAAAATTGAAATAAGAATTTATATTTCTTTGGGACTTTGGATTGACATTTTAAACTAGCTTGACACGTGAGTTATTCTTCTCCATGAAGCTCTTCCGCATAGTTTGATACAAAAAATAACATACTTTATTGGGTTTTTCTTTTTTACCATTATTTATTTTAAGATATGAGTGATGCAATATTTGGTTACTTGATGTTCAAAACATGTTCTAGCAAATGAGATATTTGGTAATAATGTGTTGTAGTCATCTCAAACTTGAAAGGTTTAAATGGCAAGATTAAATTTTGTGGGAAATAAAACATTTAGATAAACATTTTGTAATTCTTAATATAAAATATATAATATTTTTGGAAATACATCATATATATTTGATAGAGTGCTTAATAAATTGAATATGGCTTATTTTATTATAAACTAATTCATATAGTTCTCACCAAATATAAATTATTCAACAAATTGAGAAACAAAGTATCCCATTATAGCTTAAATATTTTATGAGTAGTATTTTATTAGTATTTAGTAGAAATTATGATTGTCAAGATATGTAAAAGCGCATTTGATTATCATATATGTTAATTTTGTAGGAATCAATGGATTCCAATACTTGTAGAATTTCCCTTTCTATTTGATTAATTATCATTTCAAATTTGCAAAATTTTGATTTGAAGGTGATTGAAAAATTCAACTTTTGAATGGATTTAATGGCCAATCAAGATAAATATTTGTCCAAAATATTTAAATATAGAGGATATTGTTAGGAATCAAGTGAAGAGGAAAATACAATGTTGGGAAGCAAAGTACTATTAAGTTTCAAAAGATATCATATGTTTAGATGTGTTGAAGAAAGAGATTGAAGCATTTTGTTGGCTTAGGGGAAAAAGTTATATTACCACATATTTGGAACATCAACAAAAGACTATATGTCTATCACTAATGTTGTAGAAGTGATGCAAATGACTACAAAGTCCAATGGAAGTGAGGGTGTTGAGATAGTAGTCATAACACAAGATGATAAAGAAGCTACTATATGTTGATAAGGTCAATAAGTTAGGGAGGGTAGTAACATGTAAGACGGTATATGTCATCACTAATGATGTAGAAGTGATACAAATGACTAGTGCAATGGAGGGTCTGAGGTAGTAGTCAAAACACAATATGATAAAGAAGCTACTATATGTTGATAAGGTCAATAAGTTAGGGAGGGTAGTAACATGTAAGACAATTATCATTCAAGATCATCTGATTTCTAATTACCCAAGTTGGATTCTTGAAGATTTAGTCTATTTAGGGAAGTTGTAGCGGTATTGAAATATAGTGGTTGAGTTGTTGTAAAAGAACTTACTATTTAAGAAATTATGATGGATATTACATTTTTATTTAAAAAAAATTAGACCATACTTTTTGCACACACTCTACTAGGTTAGGTTAGAAAATCAATTTTCCTTATAGTTTCTTTAAAATGCAGACTGATTTCTTAAATGACATTTGCGATGTGCAAAACACATCACCACTTCAAAAGCTTCATTAGCAGGTGCTTGTGATGCTTAAAGCTTCAACAATCGAGATCTAATGATATTATGAAGAACTTTGGTGTGAAGAATCAATCTAGTAATAAATCTCAAGTCATTGATATTTATTTTATTATGGACATCCTTAGAAATGCAGAAATATAATGTGCAAATGGTGAATCTTTTTTAGGTGCATAAATTAGAGCATACACATTTATGCTAACGTGTAAATAAAGCAAGTAACAAACAAGCAACTTCTTCATGAGTAACTCAACAAATTGAAGAAATTATGAAAATAAATCTTGACATCTCTCCAAGGTAGATAAAAAATAACTTGATTTGTATTGGTTATCTCTAAAATACATAAAGTTATGGCGATCAATGAAACAACCTGACAAGATCATTTTTGGATTGATTAATGATAATTATAGATAGGTACACATTTCAAGCATAACTTACCAATAACAAACTTCAAAATTTATATACTTTAAGCATGCATGATTCATCTTTTATGCGGTTCCATGTTTGCTTCATGGTTTTCATCGATGGTTTCTTAGTAGGTTGTAGACATTTAATTGGTCTTGATGATTGTCATTTGAAGCCAAAGTACTTGGGTGTTTTATTATATATAATTTAATTGGATAGTAATATAGGACTATTCACACTAGCAATTCTACTTGTTGAATTTGAGTAAAAAAAATCCTAGCAATAATTTTTTGGAAAATTTGGCAAATTCTATTGGCTTTGGGGTGCATCATTTAGATTTTATATCAAATATGGAGAAGGGGCTTGGAGATGAAATCAAACTACTATTTCGATGCAAAGCACAAGTTTTATTTATGTCACCTATGGAAGAACTTGGAAATGTTCTTTCATTGTAGTGAATCACATCATTCAAACCTTAGTGTGGTGACAACTAATGCACACACTAATCATGAATTTGATTGTAGGATGTGACTTATAGAATAATGTGTGCACATGTTCATTCTTACTTGTTAACTTTATTTTATAATTAGTGAAGGAGTACATTTTTTTTGTCTTAGATTAAAATTATTATAATACAAATAACATGGCAAAATCATTTAATTCATGGATTAGAGAAGCAAGGAGCAAAGTGGTTGATTTGATTGATATGAATAGAGCGGTACTTATGGAACAAAGAGTAGAAAGAAAGTTAAATTATTTTACATGAAATGAGGAGCTAGTGCCATATGTAAGAATTACTTAAACAAAATAACTACTAGAAAAGAGAAATTTATTATACAAATCAATACCACATAAGGCTAACATTGAAGGGTGCTATGAAAGACATGAAGTTAATATAAAAGTAGATATAATTGCTTTAGAGTGTGACAAGTAATTATCCATCAATGCATTCATTATTTGCTTTTATTAGAACCAAAGAGTACTCATGGTGGCATACTTATGTTCATATGATTAATATGTTGTTAGGTTGATATGTATAACATTATTTAATATTTCTTTAATAGATATTAATATTTTTAATTTGCTTTAGGTAAAAAAAGGTATATGAAAGTTTCTACTTTTTTGGAGAAAGGGTCAATGGAGCATAGTCGATGATGACATTTTGTTGGAATACCTAATAGTTTGAGGCTTAGAAGAAGTCCTAAAAGACTCATAAAACTTTTCTAGATAACAATGCCAACAAAAAAGTAGAAATATTTATAAAGTGATATTACATCACAAAATAACTTGCAAAAGCCATAAGGCTAGGCAAAGTCTATTGAGTTTTGATTATACATGTTACTCAATTAACAAGCTACAACTGTGAATTTAGAGTGAAATTGACTATTAGAAGGAAAGAAATACTGTAATTACAAGTCATGTGGTGGTAGATGAGCATTAAAGAAAAACATGATATTTTCTCAAATATTTTATTTTTATATTTTATATAAGAATTGTTTCATATAGCAATTATTTGATTTTTTATTGCTCATATAACAAGCCAAGGTATGTGCTAACGGACAACTATAATTTACATGTTGTCAACTATAATTTTGCAAGAATCAACTCTTATTTTACATAAACTCTTATTGCAAGAGCCTCTCACCTTCAAGTGCGTATTCTAAGCATTTGGAAACCTCAACTATTTATGCAAGCAATTAGCAATGCCTTGTTGAAACCTTGCTTAATTCAATTTGGTTTTACTAAATTGATTTATAAGTGTGATTAAAGGCCATATCATGCCTGCTTGAGCATTCTGATTTTATCGAACTACTCTTATTTATAATCGGGTGCAATGATATGAAGAAATCGGAAGCATTAAGATTTTGATTGCATAAAAAACCAGCAAAAGCTTGTTATGGTGGAGGACTCACAAGGTGATCTCTATTATTACGGATAATAAAGGAATATATATATATATATATATATATATATATAATATTATAATAACATTATTCTTAATGTTATTATTTTAAACATTATTATAATATAAATATTAGTTGTGCAACTTATAACATAAATTAAATAAATACAAATAAATTAATTCATAACTTAAAATAATAGCTAATGCTATAAATTATATTTAGGTGATTTAATATTGAGCTCCCATCTTTCATAAATAGATGATAATGTGAGCTTGAATGGCATGACAAAATCAATATTCTCTCTTCCTTTCTCCATTCTCAATTTTTCTTGTCATTGTCTTCATTTCATTTTGGGCAACAAGAGACCGTGGTTAGTTTGAAGTTTTTTGTCATTAAATGGTGAATGCGATCAAGGCAAGAGGATGTGTTTTATCTCACAAGTAGAAAAGAGAGCCACAATTTGGTGCACCCATGGCTTGATCTACTCTCATTGTCATGATGCCTCCTCAGAATTACAATCTCATTACTTTTATTGTTATTTGCTTTGTTATGTTAAGTTTATTTCTTAATTGCCAATTTATTTTCTTATAGTTCTAATCTTAAAGTAGATCAATATATTTTCTTAGTTTTAATTATTTTCATCAATTCAAAAAAATATGTCTACACAAATATCTTTGTCATGATGATGTTAAGCTGAAAAAAATTTATAGGAACACACTTTAAAGATGGCAAAAAGAAAATTATATATTGGTTGACATGTTTAGGATTAAATTTTGTAATATATAATCCTCCTTTATCCGATCCTATAAGAAAATAATTCTATTTTCAATAAAGGGTTAGAAAAGGAAAATGTCCACAATAAATTAATTTTCTTTATCTTGCATTAGTGTTCTTTCCGATCGACTTTATGACATGTTTTGTACATCAACATCTTCTTTTAAGCTTTGGAAAGCACTTGAATCAAAATATGAAAATAAAGATGTGGGTCTAGAAAATATTCATTGAATCATTCAATGGATATAAAATGAGTGATTCTTATTATCAAATAAATGAAATCAAGATATTATTCATGATCTAAAAGAACTTGGCAAAGCATAATGAGAAGCATTTATAGTTGCATCGATAATAAAAAATTACCATAATCATAGTCAATTTGCACTAACACTTAGGCATAATACAAATAAGATGTCTCTTGTGATCATATTATTGAGAATGAAAAAAAAACAAAAGAAAAAGAAAACTCTCACTAAAATTGAATCTCAAACACATGTCAATAAAAGAGGAAAGAGTAATTTTAAACAAAAAATTTTAAACCATTTAATAAAAAGTTTAAGAAATAAATTTTACACTAGTTAACAATAAAAATAAAAACATAATGAGATTTAATGTTGGGTATGCAAGAGAACCAAATCTTGCAAAGGCTTTATTATCAAGATAAGAGATCCAAAGAAAGTAATAAGACTTTTGAGCAAAATAGATCTCAACCATAAATTAATAAGATCACTTCAATGTCAATGATTCTCTTCCTTTGAGGATAACTAAGAGGAAGTGTAAGCATGAGCAATGGAGCATTAGCTAGTGTGTGGAGAAGGAGATATTGATCTAAAATAGACAAATAGGAAAATATTTAAAATTATATTTTTTATATGTAGAATATTAAGAGAATTTTAATTATTGGTTCAACGCTTGTTACATAGTTATTTCTAGTTTTTTGTCAAATAAGGTTATTAATCAAAAGAATCTTCAATATAAAATTTGATAATAAATAATGATGATACTATTTTAACTAACAACAATGAGGAAAATATTAGAAAAAATAAAAGAATTAGAAAAGAAAAAATTTTAGGTGATGATTTTTATTCTCTTTTAACTGAAATATTTATTTTAGAAAATGATCCTGCTACTTTTGATGAAATATGAATTCTAGATGCACCATTTTGGAAAGAAGCTAATAATGAAATAGATTCTATCATATCAAATAAGACTTGAATACTTTGTGATTTACCTCCAAGTTGTAAAACTATTGAATGTAAATGAATATTCAAAAAAAAAATTAAAATTAGATGAATCTATAGATAAATATAAAGCAAAATTCGTAAAATGATATATACAAAAAAGTGGTGTTGACTATTTTGATATTTATTTTCGGTTTCTAGAATTTTACAATTCATTTGCTTTTAGTATCTTGACATATAATCTAGTTATACATCAAATGGATGTAAAATTGTATTTTTAAATGGCGATTTAGATGTAGAATTTTATATTGATCAACCAAGGTTTTATAGTAAAAGGTTAAGAAAATAAAGTTTGTAACTTAGTAAAATATTTATATGGATTAAAACAAGCTCTAAACAATGACATGAAAAGTTTGATAAAATAGTATTGACATATGAATTTTTTTTATTTGTGAGTTTGATACATGTGTTTATATTAAAGTTGTTGATCATGATTATATTATTTTATGTCTTTATGTTGATGATATTTTAATTTTTGGTACAAATCTCAATATTATAAATAATATTAAAGAATTTCTATCAACTCAATTTGATATGAATGATTTAGGTGAAGCTAATATACTAGGTATAAAGATTTATAAAGATTTATAGAAATGCAAATAACATTTCTATTACTCAATCACATTATATTCAAAACTTCTTAAAAATTTAATTTTCAAGATGTGAGTCACTCAGTCCATATAACTCTAGCTTACATCTTATAAATAATTTAGGTGATAGTGTATCGATTAAAATATTCTCAAATAATTGATTGTCTTATGCATCTAGCAAATTATTCTCGACTTGATATTATTGCTTATCTTTGTAGGAAAATTGAGTAGATATACTAGTAATCCTAGTGAAACTCATTGGAAAGCACTAGAAAGAATTTTAAATATTTAAAAGGTACAATAAACTATTGCATTCATTATTGTGGTTTTATAGTATTAGAAGGTTATTGTGATGCTAGTTGGATTGCAAAAAGTGAAACAAAAGCTACTAGTGGTTATGTCTTCACATTTTGTGGTGGTGCAATATCATGGAAATCTACTAAACAAACATTAATCTCTAGATCTATAAAAGCAAAATTTATAGTGCTTAATCTTGCTATACGAGTCGAGTGGCTTAAAAGTTTATTATTTTGTTTACCTTGTATTAAAACACATACCTATTTTAATAAATAGTGATAATTAACTTATAGCGCAAAAGTGCAAAATATAATGATAAAAATATCATATAAGAATAAGGCATGAGTCTTTATATGAATTATATAAAAGAGGTGTTATTACTTACCATTTTATTTGTTAGAGAAAATATTGCATCCATTGTGAAAGGGCTTGCAAAGACTTCTATATTGAGATCATTATAAGGGATGAGGTTAAAATAGTCATCACAGACACCCAACATTCATATTGGAAACACCAAGATAGAATGTTCAATGTGATAAAAACAAAGTCGAATAATTGTAAAAGCACAACTTTAAATATTATAAATACCATCTTTATATACATTTGTGCTAAAGCGCAATAAAATAAAGTTGAGCTATAGCTCTTAATGAGATCAAAGGCAAAAATTTTGCTAGATATTATAATTGCGGTATATCTTGGAGATCTCACCTATATAAGTCTTTGCTAATAGTTACAATGAGATCTTATTTAGATCCTAAAATACTTATGAATTAAGATGAAAGCTATGGCCTTTAAAGCACCATTGAGTAGAACTTATAACGTGTTTCATATCATGTGTATACCAAATGATACACTAATTTATATACCTAGTTCAAAACTTGATTACTATAGTATTTATTATTGTTAGGTTATACTAAGTGAAAGTTCAAACCCGAAGGTACTTTTTCGAATGCATTATAAAAGTTCTCCAAAATAAAAATTTTGAGTCTTGATCTCTTATTTTATTCACCTCAAGTTTATTTATAAATATTTTATTTATTTATTGGATAGGGAATTGTAATGGATAATAAAAGTATATATATATATATATATATATATATATATATATATATATATATATATATATATAAAACGTTATAATAATGCTATTCTTAACGTTATTATTCTAACGTTATTATAATATAAATATTAGTTGTATAACTTATCATATAAATTAAATAAATAGAAATAAATTAATTCATAACTTAAAATAATGGCTAGTAACGATTATAAATCATAATTAGGTGATTTAATATTGAGCTCTCTTCCTTCACTTATAAATAGATGATAATGTGAGCTTGAGTGACATATTAAAATCAATATTCTCTCTTCCTTTCTCCATTCACAATTTTTCTTGTCATTCTTTTCATTTCATTTTGGGGCAACAAGAGACACACGATTAAGTTTTGCGGTCAATCATGGTGCATCATCAAGGCAAGAGGGCGAGTTGTATCTCTGAGTAGAAAAGAGACAATTTGGTGCACCCAAGGGTTGGTCTACTCTAAGTATAAGTCATGCATGCCTCCTCAGTATTTCAATCTCATTACTTTTATTTTATTTGCTTTGTTATGTTAAATTTATTTCTTAATTGCCAATTTAATTTCTTATAGTTCTAACACCTATGGTGTCTAGAAGTTAAGCAATTTGATTTCAATGCTTCATAATTTTGTTAAAGAATATAGCGATTTCTACTCTTCTGAGACTTGTCCCATCATTTGTTCTTAAAGCTCGACACCATTCTTTGTAGAGGCTTCAATCAAGCTAGCTAACTTAATGATTGAATGCACAGATATTCAAATGCCAATTCTAAGATGAGTTATAGAGCACTTGGGGCTCATGCCCCCCCACCAACAAAATCACATCCGTTAGCTCATAATGCTCCTTTCATACCTTAGCGACACCACTTTGTGACTCCCTGACATCACGTTCACCAGTCCAGATAGAATCCACAATAGGGAGGAAGAATTTTTTATGTTTCCTTGGTAAGTGGGAGCAAGATGAAGAGGGCGGGTTCTCTGCTTTGCTTGTCATTTTCCTTTTACCAATTGGTGCTATTGTTCATCTAGGTTATGGGGAGAGAAATTAATATTTTATTTATTACAATGAGAGAGACACATATTAACTTCCTTACACAATCAAATTTAATTAAACTTAAGTAAATTTCATTTTTTATTTTAAATTGATTTATGTTATCTCATAAAAATAAAAGAATAATTTTTAGCTTCCCTCTCTTTCTACTATTATGTTATTTTAACATATTTCCAATAATAATAATAATAATAATAATAATAATAATAATAATATTGATGAAAATTACTAATCTTTTATTAGTAATATTTTAATAAATATGTATTTAAAACAAAAAGCGATCTATGCTATCCTTAATTTTTTTTAATTCATATAAAACTAAATTTTAACGTTTACTTTTAAATTTCAATCATTTTCACCCATATAGTTGTTGCAAATAATAATTTCTTAAAAGTATTATAACTTACAATATTTTAATAAATTGCAAATTATGATGAGTTTTTGTCAATAAAATGATATATGAAATACATCTCAACTATATCATAAAAAATTTTTTTTCATATAAATTTGAATAGTAATATATATATATAACTTAAAATATATTAAGTATAATAATTTAGGTATATAATTATTAAAAATATTTAAAAATTTTGTCTTACTATCATAAAGCAAGCAATTTCTTATTATTTTATTTTAAAGTTCTTAATTTTTTTTGCCATTTTATCAAAATAAATATTTAAATTATAATTATTTTATCTCTTCTATACTAAATGAGTTGACTCAAAATAATAAAATAAAGCTCAAGTTCAAACTCCATCTCAATAAGTTCAATTTAACGGTGATTTGAGATCGACTTGACTCATTTACATCCCTAGCGGGGTTAAGCACTTTTGAAATTCTTAAAGGTGGTTTGGGATCACTTTTGTTTTTTATTTTTATTTTGCAGTTGTGTTTTATTTTGTTTATGTTTTGCTTAAAATAAACTTGTTTGATTGTACTTGTTGTTTTAAAACATTCAAAAAATCTTTTAGATATTTTGAGTGTTTTAAAAAACATTATTTATTTTGAAAATAAAATAAAACTACATAAAAAAACTTTAAACAAACATATTTTGAAAACAACATAAAATAAAATGAAAATAGAGAACAAAATTGATCCCAAACTCCAATTTATAGCCCACTAGTAAACTTTCCTACTGCTCCTGAATGTGTGAACACTTTGGCATTAGTCTTCTCTATATGGAAAAGAATCAAACTATAAAAGAGTTTTTTTGTTTAATTTTATTTTCAAAGAAAATAAAATATTTTAGTTTTTTCATAATCATGTCCATGAATGATACTCTTTTGTGTAGTCCATGTTAAATAATATATTGTCTACTTCATTTGTCTATTTGAAATAGTTATAATCATGTTCATATTGATTTTGGGACATTTATAAAATTTTCTTCAACCATTATCATCTCTATGACAAGTATACAATGTACACTCTAAGTTACACTTATAATAAATTTTACAAAGTCGGCTCAAGTTGAGAGGCTTGAAATCATCTTCAATAATATGATTTAGTTGAATAGTAATTATGTTGAGCATGAGCTTAAGCAAAAATTTCAAATAGTAATGACAAAAGAGTATTTGTGGGCTCATGAGTTCTTATGACATACAATTTTCACATCTTGCTTTGCAATTAAGAACTACATATTGGGTTTGGGTATGTTGATTCAAACTTTATTGGAAACCTTAGTGAGATAGCGGAGAAAGATCATTGATGGATTATTATAATCATGTGATCGTTGCTAAAATGAAGATGGTTGTGATTATAGATAGTCAAGCTATGGTTTGATGGAACTCATCAGGTGGTGGAAATTTTGTGATAGTGGTCAAATAATTAATCATTAATGATAGTTTGATGACAAGAAGGTCGCAGGTATGATGGTGATAGTCAAGCAATGATTTGATTTGATGGTCATGTATAGGCAATCCAACAATGACAATCAAATGCAATTGTCTAATAAAGGAGGTTAGGCAATAGTGGCCAAATGTAGATATCTAGTGATAATTCAATGATAGAGGTTAACAATAGTGATTTAATGGTAGTGGTGGGGTGACGTAGGTCAATTGATAGCTTGATGATGATAGTAATAATCCAACGATAGAGATTTGATTACGAATACCAAGCATCAATCATCTAATGGTTGTGGTCAGGTGGTGAAGGTAGAGTAATGGCGATTCAATAGTTATAATTGTGTGGCGGCGTTCCACAAACTTCTAAGCTTTGTCCATTATTTCATCTAACCAACACTCATATATAGAATCAAATTTATTTATAAATTTTAAGAACAAAATCTCGTAAATAAAACAAAATCTAAAACAATTTATTAAACTGGCTGAAGTGATCCTCATAATCATAAGCATACATAAGGTTGGATTTATTTTATTGTGATGCTTGATTTGATTATAAGCGTACAAAATGTAGAGTTCATTTAATTCCATAATTAATATCCCTATGCCTCTAAGTATGCATTGTGTGCTTGAGCTTGTTTGGTATTAATGAGTTCATCATATGGAGATGTTCGATTAAACTACAAGTTTGCTAAAATCAAAATTTGGATAATTTTGAATTTAATTTGGAAAGTTTTAACTCTAACATTTCTAGATTCATGACTAATCAAATTAATTTTTGAGAACATATCAAATATAAATTGTGCTATGTTTTCTCAATTCAAAATTTAAGCTTTTAAATTGAGGCAATTAAGTAATACAAATTTGATATTTTATTTGGTTATAACATATTCTTGAGTTGGTACATGATATATTTGAAATACTAATATGATAATTTATTTACGACAAAGAAATTTCTTGAGTTGCCACAAAAAAATGATTTGCTCATTATGAATTTTGACATAATTTTAGATCCATATCGTGATATTTCAGCTAGAAAATTTAATAATTGATCATAAAATATGAATTTAATTTGCAACTAATTTGTAATTGATATATACTTTGATAACACCAACTCAATGACCATCAACATTATGATAAATTTGATCATCGTTGTTCAAAACATGTCATGTCTCATGACCCTAGATCTACTAACTTGGGTTAACTTTGGTTAGCCTTAACGACAAGTACTCTTAGAACAACTTTGTGACTTCACCTTAATAGTGAGCTTGACATGCTCTAAGTGATTTTCATAAATCACGTGCTCTTAAATGGTCAACTAATCTTAAAATACAATTTATATTTATCAACAATAAGGATTAGATCGTGCCTCCATGAAGCTTAGGTGTACAAAGATACATATGATTTTAATCATGACTCTCTCAACTATTGAATAGCAGAAAAAAATTATTCCCTTCATACAAGATAAGCTTGTTTTCATCATTCAGTTGTGACTCAAACAACAAACAACATAAAATATGAAAAATGGTATATATTTTAGCCTAGAAAAGTAACGTATTTTTTATCTAAACTACTTTACTTTTATTTTTCCTCCCTATATCAATTAGCAGGCCAGACACTTTAACTGATAATAATAATATATAATTAAGGAGAAAGGACTTAATTAATCAATGATATGGCCTATAAATACGAGAATAAAACCTCAAGACATTTTATGAAGATATTGTAGAACCAATAATTGTATAGCTTGATGATGGGAAATTTATTACACCCATATGTCGTGCTTCTCATAGTAGCTCTTATTAGTCGAGAATTATTATCATGGTGGAGGCTCAACAATCAAGGAAGACACCCATCAAAGCTGTTGATGCGTAACCCATCTATGAATCCCTGTTGTAGGAGATAACACAAGAAAAGCCAAGCTTCCCTTAGAGTTATGCCATTAAATTGAATATATATCCTCTATTTATACATCTTAGAAGAAAATAATAAAGATGATTTATTTTCCAAAGCTAATTTAACATTGTTGTTTGTTGCTTTGTATCTTTACAAAAAAAATGTATTGTGAAATTACAAGAGTTTTTCTTATTGGGTAGATTCATGTATGATGGATGTATATCGTAATATTAACTTTTAAAAGTATGATCACATTATATTTTGGTTATTCTAATGTACCTATATTATTTTTCAGAAAATTTTTTATGTATCATATTTGAGCATAACAATAGTAAATTTTAATTTTAATTTTAGTTAAATAATCAACATTTTCATTATTATTTCTAAAGTCCTCATAAATATGCAATTATCTATTTAAGAATATAAATTTTGTCTTCAAAGAAAATCCCAAATCACCCTTGCATGTTACATATTAGTCCTCTACTCTATATTTGAAGATGTCTTTGTCCTTGAATGGGAATGCCTCTTTGTTCCAAAATCTTATTGGCAATCAACAATCCCTATTATTTTTTAAGAATTATATGAAATAAATGTACTTTTTTTTTGTTCGTGAAGATCAAACTGTGTTAGTACTTCTAGAAAGTGTATTAGGAAGTTGATATCCTTCTTAGATTCTTGCTCGATGGAAAATTCCTCAATAGGATACTTTCATTGCAAGTTCTATTAATTTTTTTAGATTTGTTTCTCAAGGTGTAGGAATATTTTTAAACCTCAAAGTATTTTGGTTATCTTTGAAAAGATAAAAGATTATTGGATATATTTGCATCTAAAACTTAAAAAATAGATAGGTTTCCTCATAAGGATTAACAATGGTCATCTAACCATGATATATTTTGGAATGTCCAATCTCACCCATGTAAATAGAATTTTCTCATCTCGGGGCTCACTTATTTAATAAAGGGGCACTTTATTTGTTAATTTTATTGTAAAATAAAGTAAATATAGAATTTTAAATTTTGGGTGTTTGAATTACTACAAATAAAGTCCAAGGCATTTGTAGCGTATTTGAAATGATTTGAAAGGGTAATTTGTGGTGCATGGGCAAATTTCAAATACATCATTAGTATGTGATATTTCTTGATGCGGTGATCTTTTCATTTATACTTGATTGACCACAACCATCGACTATCGCAAGTGATCATCGCTACTACCCACCGGTGTTCCACTTCGGCCACTGACCAGCACCACCATTTCCACCACTAATCGCATTGACTACCGCCACAACTAATCGACCACAACCAAGCCTTCACGATCCTACCACCACCACTATCGTTTTGCCACTTTGTTGCCGCTAATCACACTACCCATACCCACTAATTCTACCAAATACATTACATTACCCACACTTTACCAAACTAGCAAAACAAATCCGATATTTGTAGAATTTTTTATTGAATAATTTAGAATAATCCTAATACATTACATTCACTTTATACTACTTTTCTTTGTATTCCATTTTCACCCAATGGAACATTCAACCATGCATTAAAAGACAACTCTTTTGAATTAGCTTCATTATTGAATAAACAACAACATACAAATCTTTCTATTACAACTTTTCTGGACCTTTCATTGAAAGATTTTAGTGGAAATGAAAGTGAATGAACCCAACAATTCATTAGCATAAAAAAACTTGTTCGAAGGACTTTAGGTACTATCAATGAATATAAGAAAAATCCTACATTTATGTAGTAATTATTAGTTATTTGGACATAAGAAATTCATGTGTTGTTTTTAAAAATCCTATTTCTAACAATTTTTGTGACTTAGAAATCTAAAATTGGCCCAATTAAACCTTAGATTTTAAGTGGTTCCTACAAATATGGCTACTTCATTATCTTCATCGATATTTTCAACCCTACCACCAACCTTCAAATCAATATAATAAGTTACCTAGTCCTCTTAACTAAATGATCCTTATATTTATAAGGGTGATTTCTTTATAGAGGTTGTTCCACATTCTACTTCTTCTCTAAACAAATAAAATTCAACAAAATCCGCTTACTTATGATTAATCATTGCCACAAAAAAAATCCTCTTACAAATTAATTCACAAGTGGTCAAATTGTTCAAAATTTCTTCACAAGTGCTTAAATTGATCAAAATTTTATCACTAAAAAGTTCATATAAAGGATCATCTCTCCATTAGTTTTACTATTTCCTTAAGGATAATAAAAGATACCATGCTTGAAGAAACCATGCATGAAGGAGTCTTATCTAGTGTTCCTTTTCCAAGGGTTGTAAAATATGAATACTTTGTCACTACTTTTTGACTAGAGCTAATTATGTGTCACTTTTGATATATTTAACTTTATTACTTTTGTTTCTTTTAGTTGGGGAAATTTTCCATTTTCTATATTTTCATTCTAAAATTAAAATTATTTTCTTTCACCTTAAAAAAACTATTCTAATTTATATCATTAAGCACCATTAATATATAAATAATAAACTTCATGTAATTGGTGTCATTCCTTCTAGTTTATTAGAAGAACTTGCTAGAAACCTTTCTCAAATTAAGAGATATCATTAACGCTTCATAACAGCCCAATAGTAACACTAAGGTCCAATTACTCCCACATTTAGTTTTGATCATATAAGAATATGTTAACTCTATAGATTTGATGGTGAAAACATGTGATTCTTGGATCTAATGACTTTAAGTGATCTTGTGGCATTGCTCCCAAGGTTTGAATCATGGTTGACTTAATCGATCAATGTATTCAAGAAGTGATTGAAAGCTTCAATGTTTAAAGATGATTTCAAACATTTAAGGAAGGCCAATCCAAGATTTTGAGTTTTAGAAGGTGTCAAAAGTGTGTAGGTTACTTAGGTGTATTTTTTTTACAATTTTTGTACTCACATGCACTAAAAATTATTATAATTCTCTAAATTTTAATAATGTTAATTTTAACTTGAAAATAAAAATTGAATTTTGTTGACAAACACTTACAAAATGTCAAAACAAACTTTATTTGAATTACTTGCTAATATAAAGTATTTTAATAAGATATTCATTTTAATTGTAATTATTTTCATAATAAAAATTTTGTTTAATTTTATTTCAAATAGATTTGGAGTGATATTTCAAATCATTTTCATGCTATTGTTCATATAAATCTAATAAATGTATCTTAATTTACATGATATGTTTTAATCTTTAAAATCCTTCATTAAAACTCATTTTCTTGTGCAATACCTAAGAGGATAAAGTTAGCTCTAGTTTTGTATATGGGGTCCCCTCAAACACAAAATTTATTTGGAACCCAACTTCAAATTACAATCTACTAAGTTGTGTGTCGACTTATTAAGCTTTTAAGAACCACTATAAAACTATGACCTATAGCTTACATTTGAAGGCTTTGCCAACTAAATTAGTAGTTATAGGAGATTCTAAGAAAAACTAAGAAAACTTCTAACACCTCTTTAATAGCTAATTTTATTTTCTAAATTATGAAATTTTTTTTAATATAGGTTCTAAACTAATTCAAATTCTTATATCTCCCAGCAAAAATTCAAATAGAGCAGTCTCCAATCTTAAACTATCCTTTAAAACTTTCTACAACATTTTAAAACTTGAAATAGATCTCACTTTAGTGTGAGATCTCATTTTACATTGAAGGTTCCTTCCAACTTTCCCCTTGTCATAATAAGTTGAAGAAATAGCATCAACATTTCTTACAAGCCTAACACATAAGGAGACCATTATTAAGCCTAGCAAAACCAATGTTGATTTTGCCCTTTGGAAAGAAGATGATAAAAAGTGATCTTCTTTAAGCTTTTATTTCCTCTTAATTTATCATGTGGGATATCAATAATATATTTTCAGGAGAACTTATGATACCATCCAGCCAACAACTTTCTGAACTACCTTATGGTTTTCATTTGAAGAATTAAAAAAATTCTCTTTATGGCATGTTGGCAAGTGGTTATGAGCAAGTTGTGCTTAAGATTATATCAAAATATTAGGTGCAAGAGGTGGTCACATAATTGAAGAATATACATAAGAGTTAAACATGCATGCATGTTGCTGAATCAAAGAGATCTAACATATGAATAGGCCAATACATAGGAGACGCTCACTACAGGAAAAGAAGATTTTACCATTGAATTATCACTATAAAAATTTACTTATTCCTCATTGATCCTACTTTTCCTTAGCCACTTGGCCCTCTAGTGAAAGGTTTTGTTGGCACCCTTCATCTTTCTAATTTGGTATGTTTTTTTTCTAATATTTCTTCAAATTATTAAATTTCCTAAAAAAATGCATGTGTCGCTATTAAAATGTTATTTTATAAATTAGATTCTTACTTGAAAGGTTTTTTTTTGGTTTGAATGAATTTAATACGATAAAATGTATATGAAAAAGATAAGGTGATTCTTAATTATAAGTTTTATTTGGTTGTTTTAAGGAATTTAAAGAGAGGAAATGTTAAGGCTACGCTTGGTTTAATTAAATTGTGAGAGATCAAAATAAATGGAAAGAAAAATATTAAGATTAAATTATTTTTACCCACTTTTTTAATTAAAATTAAATTAAGCAACTTTTTTATTTCATTATAAAAATTTTGAGAAGGCGTGTATGCGATAACAATGATCACAAATAGTTTTCCTCACATATTGTATTATTGTTGTACAATATGCTAAACTTCATTTCAAAATGATTGGACTCACTAATATATAGCTATGAATTATTATTTTAATTAATAGTACTCAACTTAAGAATATTTATAAAGGATTTCTTCTTCTTTTTCGAAATAAATTTGAGAAGTCTGCATTTTTGATAATGAATATTGTTGCATGGTAGGATATTCATGCTAATAGAAAAAATGTTTAACATTTTAGCTTTGTATGATGAGCCATCTTACACATAAATAAAAGAAGAATTGTAAGCAACACAAGAGTTTTTTGAAATAAAGGCCCAAAAAGAAAAAAACACCATAGGACTTACCTAGTTAAATTGATTTAACTAGTATATGTCATTAATT